>LVYW01000001.1:2771370-3214731 GCA_001630435.1 Sporothrix globosa
GAAAAAAAAAAAAAAAAGGAAAGAACGAAAGTAGAAAGTAGGAAGTAGAATGAATAAAGCAAACCTGACACGATAAACGGTAGACAGCAACGACTCTAATCAATTTACTACAACTCAAGACGACACACGACAACATCAACAATCAACATCGTCATCACGATTGCCTTCTCTCCCTCGACCTCGTCGTCCCACCTCGCCCACTCCTCTCTACCATGTCTACCGTTCCCTCTGGCCAGCCGTACCGTCTGCTTACAGTCAACAACGCGCCCGCCCGCGCCAAGTTGTTGATTGGACGGGTGACGACCGCCCTCGCCGACCAGTTCCAGATCGAGCATGTCGGCAACTGTTTGTCCAAGGGTGAGATCAAGGAGAAGGTGACAGACTTGACACCGGACATTATTGTGAGTCTTTCGGGACGACGAAGTCGTGCCGTCGTTCGTCGGGCTGTCTTTCTGTGTTTCTGTATTTCAACCATTGCGCCTTTTCCTATTGATGTTGTTGGCCAGCAAACACGCGGTCGCTCTACTCACCGACTTTGTCGATGACCTTGCTAACCGCGTCGGCAACAGTGCTGCGCCTCCATGTGGACGCCCGAAGAGAGCGCCGAGATGCACAGCATTGCCCGCTCCGTCCGCCCCGGCATCCAAGTGCACGCCATCCCGCAGGGCCTGCAGGTCCGCGAAGGCCCGGACGCGATTGTTGCGCACTTGACAGAAGCCCTGCTCAAACTGCTGGCATAACGTGTTGGCGAAAGATACATTGGTTTCTTGTTCCTTTCGAGGTCCGGACACGACAGAAAAAGAAGGTAAAATGGTAGACATTGTCTTCTTGTCCTTGAAAACGCTGCATGATCTATTTCCTATGTAAAAGAGAACACACTGTTGTGACCGCCACAGGAGGCGGCTGTTCCCAACAGGTAATAAAGGCCGCATCTTGTTGCTGATTGGGCCTCGAAGGCTCCTTGACGACCGCATATAAATATACAGCTCTTTTTCCTCCATGTCTCTCTCTTGTGCCTCTTGACTCCTTTCCCTTCTTTTTATTTTTTTCTTCTCTACGACTTTTCATCATAGTGCCTTGATTATTTTCCTGAACCCACCTCCCGCCTCCACCTTTTCATTTCTGCACTGGTCTTTGCGAAGATCCTTGCGTGGCTCACTTCCTTTATTTATTACATTTATCACCTTAATGCGGCTCCTCAAACACTTTTTCAACTACTCGTTATGGAATTTTGCACTCTCTCCTTCATATTCTCGAACTATCTTCCTGTTCTTTATTTATGGTAGCAAACTAATTCTTACAGTGGTTTATAACAACATTGCCGAGTTCAGCCCTTAGCCGCGTTCTTTCTTCTTTTAATAAGCATGCTCTACACTGCCGTGGCCCTGTTTAAGCCATTGCCAAATTGGTCACAAGAACTGGTGGCATTGCTACTGCAAAGATATCAAGAGGCCTCCATACCCCTGCTCGGTCTTTACATGGCTCGGCTGCAGGACTTCTGTCAACGCACCAGACACCTCCTTGGTTGTAGCCGGACCGATTATCGACAAAACCTGCGGAAAAAGAGCTCTGCGAGGATTCTAGGGATAGATTCAATAAAGAAAAGATCACGATTGGCAGTCAGAACATAGGTGTAAGAGTGCACAAAATATAGCCATTGGCCGTACCCTCTTTTCGAGACATGCGGCCATGGATCTCTCGTTTCATTATTATCTAGTAAGGCCTGGTGATTTACCGTTGAATTACGAGCGGCCCGAAGCACCCAGGCCTGCAGGCGCCCACGCTTTCTTGCCATGGCTTTGGCCAGCTGCGTGGCCGGCCGTGCGCAGTGACACCTCCTTGGATCTCAGGGTATTTGCCAGGTGGCATCATCATCCGACAACAGGCCTGGCCAACCTCCAGCAACCCGTGCCTAGTGAGCAAGGGGTTAAAGTGACTCTGGTACCTGGCAGGCACCTGGTGAAAGTCAAGTCCATTGAATCACCATAGACGTTGAGCACCCTTTGCCCGGACTGGCAAACCGCGAACTGTGCCAACTGCTTAAGCCCTGGCCAAAGGCCCAGGGTCGGTAGGCAGGTAAATGCCAGTGCACCAAGAGACCCCGTTGATTCACTGTGGAGGCCCTGTGCCATGACAGGCTCTATGCAAGGCAGAACGGAAGAGAGATTTTGCAGGGACATATTTTTAGGAGTGTAGTACAAAGCCGTAGACAAAAAAAATAATAGAAAAATATACAGAAACTCTCGCTTTATAATCGAGTATTTGAAGGCAAGCCTTCAAATCCTCAAATCAGCACCTGAGCGAGTGTGTAGCTATGCAAGGCTCTGCAAGTTTTCATTCTGGCTTCGGCTCGTCCTTAACCGCTATTCAACCCTAAACTTTAAGACTTCCGCCCTTCATTTGTTTACAGACGAGAAGACTTCGGCTGTCAGTGCGAGCGTTAAATAAAAAATCCAACCCCTCTAACAAAATAATTAGTCGACGCACTCGTTTTCTTTATATTTCTTTTAATAAAGCTTGCTTACCCAGTAGTTGCTGCGAAGCCATATAAACGCGATCCCTTTTGCGTTTTACGAAGAAAACGGTGAATATCCTTCGTTATACGCCTGACGGTAGCCTGCCTCTCGACCTCCGCATTTATTCGAGCGGTCTCTGCATCTGTTCGAGCGGTCTCTGCATCTGTTCGAGCGGTCTCTGCATCTGCTCGAGCTGTCTCTTGTTGTTGCCTCCCGACCTCCGCATTTATTCGAGCGGTCTCTGCACCTGCTCGAGCGGTCTCTGCTCTTGCTCGAGCGGTCTCTGCATTTGCTCGAGCGGTCTCTGCATTTGCTCGAGCGGTCTCTTGTCGTTGCCTCTCAACCTCCGCATTTATTCGGGCGGTCTCTGCTCTTGCTCGAGCGGTCTCTTGTCGTTGCCTCTCAACCTCTGCATTTGCTCGAGCGGTCTCTTGTCGTTGCCTCTCAACCTCTGCTCTTGCTCGAGCGGTCTCTTGTCGTTGCCTCTCAACCTCCGCATTTGCTCGAGCGGTCTCTTGTCGTTGCCTCTCAACCTCCGCATTTGCTCGAGCGGTCTCTTGTCGTTGCCTCTCAACCTCCGCATTTGCTCGAGCGGTCTCTTGTCGTTGCCTCTCAACCTCCGCATTTGCTCGAGCGGTCTCTTGTCGTTGCCTCTCAACCTCCGCATTTATTCGGGCGGTCTCTTGTCGTTGCCTCTCAACCTCCGCATTTATTCGGGCGGTCTCCGCATTTGCTCGAGCGGTCTCTGTCTCTGTAGCTGTTCCACCATTATTTTGGACAATATATGATACGGAAACCGCCGTTCGCGTCCCGCCCGCTTCGCTTATGCCATTCGAGACCCCAGACATGTTTGAAGCACTCTGAAGTTCGATGGCACTATTCGGTTATTTAAACCGCGAACGTAGAGAACGAACTTAATGCGGAAAAGCAAAGGGGGTAGACCGACTTTCTGGAGAAGCTATTTGTTAATGGACAATGTCTAGGCACCCGTATTTTTATCCTGGCTCCTATGGAGTTTATTTTGCATTTCATTTTTCATTATCCCAACGAAGCGATCCGGTCTTTTCTTTCATCATATCTCTCTTCCGAGATTTTTACTGTACTGGGGGGGCTCAGAATCAAGGGTTAATACGAAAGTCGTATGTTGGATGTAAAATGCACATTCGAATAACGAATAAAACATTGTTTGTGACTGCTTTTCTAGAGCAAACGCCCGCCAACCAAATTTTGCGCCCCGTCCTTTTCCTTACGCCATCCTCATCTCGTACTTTGGCTACCAGTAATGGTCGGAAACAAAGCCAAGATGGTGTGGCGCGATTGGAATATTACTTCTTCATGCAATGCAGTGTGACCTTGTGCGCTTTTCCATATTTATTCATTTTACTTTTGTTCCGCGGCGCGAACCTACGAGGAAAGTGGGAGTTCCCTTTACGTGGCCATGTTTAATTCGATGCTATGCTGCAAAAGCTTGTGTTACATGCACATGCTCGAAGGCGAGCCCATCTGTACATCTCTTTCTAACCATGTACAGTAACTCGAGAAGCAATTAATTGTTAGGACGAGTCGCACCGCCGACGCCGATCCCCTTGATCATGATTTTCTTTTTGTTATATATATATATACACATATTTTTTGTACACGTGAGTTGTTTAAAAGGGATTTAGTCAGATACACGAGTCTTCAGAAAAATGTACTAATATGGTTGAAATAACATCTTATCTTGCTTGTGGGCTTTGAGTATCGCTTTACCAAAGACCTCTCTTCCGTGTTTCTCCCATTCACGTTGCTGTTCACTAAGAACAAGGGTATGCACAACGTTGTGCAGTAAAAACAAATATTCATACGAGTACGACAGTCAAACGTACGAAAAGACGGTCATACTTTTAGGTAGTCCGGTGTGGGCTCTCCCATCATACGAGAGAAAAATAGTTAAAGAAAGCCAGTCACGCTAAAGTGTTCGATAATACGGGATTGTATTGATTGAGAGACGAGTTGAATCGTTTGTTCGAATTTTTCGGCCCCTGATCTCGCCTATGTCCAACCAGCAGAGACTGCGGGTTATGTTAATTTGCACTGCTGCTGTAATTCAACGGACTGGGTTTAAACTGGCTCTTGGTCGGACGAAAATCAGACCCCGGAAATAGCTTTAGCGAGAGAAATGCACCGGCGAGAAGAACTACTGAACCACAGGACAATTCTTACGAGAAGGAGAAATGGTAACCTCTATCTTTTTGTAGGTTGTCCCGGCCGCTTCGGGCGCTGGATAGGCTACCCAAACCAGGCTCGTTCAGTAAAATAAAAGCGGCTAACCTTTGGAGCCTGGTGAGCACTTCAAAATTAATGTGATGCTCCGCCGCAGAGACGGGGGAGAATTACAACTGCAGGTAGTACAAGGTACTTCGAAGGGACAAACCCCTCACTGCACAACCGCCAAAAGCGGCGGTCTGCGCCAGACAAAAGCGGCGGCCACAACAGCGCTTTCTCGACTTAATGGTGCAATCAATATTGTGGCAGCAGTCGACGACACTGCCTCCACAATTCGGAGTTACCTTGGTGGGGCTTGGGACATGGGAGAAGCTGGCCGGCTCGAGCTCCAGCGGTTCTTGTTTGGTGCTCGGTCGTGTCTACGACGAGGTGCACGGTAAAAGTGGTGTAGGTGAAAGTGCCGCCGGACAATGGGATCCGAGTCCGCCGCGCCGGCTTAAGCTGTACGTCGAAAAACGCAAAAAAAGAGAAGCAACAAAAAAGAAAAGCAATAGAGAAACACAGGAGTAAGCAGCCCGTCCTGTCCACCCATGACCCACGTGGCCTTATGGACAGGAACGGATCGGGAGGGAGAGGGGGGAGAGCAAGAGGACCATCTCTTCACCGCCAACACCAAAAGGCAATTGGAAACGGATCAGCGTTTTGAGAGAACAGAGGAGAGAAGACACATTATGTTTATTGTTAGTTTGAATTAATGACTTGGTCCGTCTCCAGTCTTCTATTTTGTGCTCCCAAGTCAAGCCCTCCAATTCAACTCCTACGACTCCATATCATCACGCCTCATCGGCAGTTCTGCGCCCTTGTCGTCATCCAATCGAGCATCGTGTTCCACGATGCTCGTCTTGTCTGGTCTGAAGCGCCTGCTGAGCACTCACACCAACAGTAAAATCATGCGCTGTCCAAAGCCGTGGCTGGCCGGACAGAGATGCGGCGCCAGTCCAAAGGGGATGTAGGCTTGCATTTGTAGTGGAGCGAGCTTGTCGAACCGCTCAGGCCGAAACTGGAGGGCATCAGCTTCCCAGATCTCGCCATCCCGGTGCAGTCCACCGACGTCGTCCGACAAAATAGTGGTGTCCCACGCCGACAGACCGCATGCACGGTAAATGTGCGTCGACGACGGAAACAGACGAAGCCCTCTCCTGTGTGTTTTTGTTAGTAGATATTGGGAAGAACGGAGAAGATTACTTTAGGCCACCTGGTCCTGTACCTTTGCAATGTTAAGGAGCTGTTTCTCTTCGTCACTGCCCGTCCCCAGAACAAGCAGTGGGTCGACTGTCTACAGCAGATATAGCAGTTCGTAGTCTTCTGTCCGGCAGTGGATCGTCACAAAGGTCACGAGAGCCACGCGCCAGAGCGCTTCATAGGCTGGCAGCATTAGTTCTAAGGCTTCCTGGGGCGACGGAGATGTCCTAAGCAGCTGGCCGTTATAAAGCAACAAACGTGCCAGGGCCGCGTTGAGTCGCTTCGACTGCTGTATTTCTGTTCTCGTTGCATCCTTGGAGAGCAGCCACCGTTTGTTGATTTCGTTGCATACGGTCGCAACGTCGTTCTTGTCGATCCGTGTCGATCTGTCTACATGTCGGCCCCCAGAGTTTTTTCATAACCATCTTCAGGCACTGCGCACAAAAGGAGCCAGCAGCAGGGGAGACGCGTCAGTCCCAACCTCCATCTCCAGCATATCCTTGGCACTGGAAAGGGACTGCGGCCATTCCGAGGCCAGTTCACCTTGCGGACGTACCCTGTGGCCGTTTTCAAAATTGCCTTGTGTACGTCGGGCTCCGCCGTCGTCAACGAGTTGCCAATGCCCAGGGCTACTGCTAGGTGACGATTGGCCTCGGCCCGGAGTGCGAGGCGGTCTCGGAGGTCCTCTCGCATATTCGTCCCAAGGAACGAAAAGTCCACAATGATCCTGCACTGACGGATTCTTTCATCAACGTCAGGCACTGTTCGTCCTCGAATCCAGAGGCGCCAAGCACCAGGAACGTCTCGAACGAGGGCGAAAAGTCTTTGCAGTGGCATAGTTGTGGCGATGAGGCTGTAGATAGAGCAGAAACAGGTCAAGTCTATATAAAACTGTACGCAACTGTAAACAGACTTCTGTGAGAGTTGATACGGAGCAAGTAAAAAAGGCATTCTGGCCGACACATTGGTCTCTTAAATACATCATCGTCGCTTCTTTCAAAATGTATTCACTGCCACAAGCTCCTTTATTTACTTGTGTCACAGAAAAAGTGGCGTTGCTTGGTCGAAAGCAAACGACTCCTATTTGCTATTCACCATCCAACTGGGTGCAAACGAGAATATAAAGAAATGATGGATACGGAAATGCAATTGTCGCATTGATTGGCCCGATGCCGTGTCACAGCAGATGCAGAGAATGACTGTAAGTCAGAAATCAATTGAGTGGAGCAATTGTCTCGCCAGCGTGCAGATGAGCGAATAAGAAACAATAAATGAAAAGAAATAGTGAAGACAACAAAACAGAGAAAACAACGGAAAGCAAACGGCGAATAAGCAAACGGTCGACCCGAACGCAAAAACGGCAGTATCTGCCGGGAAAACGGGCTACCTTAGCTCGCAGCAGTAAACTGTGTCTGCCGATTATGTGGCAGAAAGGCGCGGATATGGAACGGCGCGCCCGCACTAGACGCGGCAGAATGCAGCAAGACGGGAACTCGACCATTTGTCGTCTGCCACTATATTTGGAGGGGATCCTCGTTCTCGACTCAAGATACCCACTCTCTGTATTGCGACGCCCACATCGCAAAGAACGACTACACGACTAGACGAGAACAGACAACGGTCCTTGACACTACGACTACGTTCTTCTTTCCCCGCCACTCACCACTCACCACTCACCACCGCTCACCGAAACTTCAACCTCCACCATGGCTGACAGCCCGTTTCGGCAGTATCTGCCGGACTTGGCGCAGCCGCGGTTCACGACCATGAAGACACAGGACGCGCACGAGTATGCGACGGCGTTTATGGAAGGCGGGCAGCCACCATGGATCCACGGACTGTGGCGGCACTGGCTGAGTCTGTTCCGCGAGCCGTTCAAGGGCGTGACAAGCGACGGCAACGTGCGCGACGGGCTGTTTACAATCCAAGACGAGGGCGTACCGATCAGCGACATTGTCGCGGCGGCCACTGCTGTGATCAGCCTCCTCAGCGACGACCAGAAACGGGCCACGCAGTACCACCTGGACGCGCCCGAGTGGCGCACATGGTCAAACCCCGAGTTTCTGCTGAGCAACAAGGGCATCCGCTTGGATGAGATTTCCGAGGCGCAGCGGGCGGCCGTCCTGAAAGTCCTGGAAGCGTCCCTCTCGCCCGAAGGCTACGACAAGGCCGTGACGGCCATGCGCATCAACGGCTTCCTGGGCGAGCTCGTCGAGTCGCCCCGGGTCATGAACGAGTTCTCGTACAACTTTGCCCTGTTTGGCGCCCCCTCGGCGACCGAACCGTGGGGCTTTACCTTTTACGGCCACCACCTGTGCCTCAACGCCTTTTTCTACAAATCACAGATGATCTTGAGCCCCTGGTTCACGGGCGCCGAGCCCAACCTGATCGACGCCGGACCCTACAAGGGCAGCCGCATCCTGACGGTCGAGGAGGCGGTCGGCCTGGAGCTGATGCAGGGCCTACCCCGGGACGCACAACAAAAGGCCCAGGTCTACAAGGAGATGCACGACCCGGCGATGCCCCACGGCCGCTGGAACCACGACGACCAGCGTCACCTCTGCGGTGCCTACCGCGACAACCGCATCGTGCCCTACGAGGGCGTCATCGTGGCCGATCTGCCTGCGGCCTCCCAAGAGCGCGTCACCCGGATTGTCGACGCCTTCCTCAGCTATCTGCCCGCGACGGCCCGCGCTGCACGGCTGGCCCACGTCCAGCAGTGGTACCACGAGACGTACTTTTGCTGGATCGGCGGCTTTGGCGACGCCGACCCGTTCTACTACCGGCTGCAGAGCCCCGTGCTGATTGTCGAGTTCGACCACCACTCGGGCGTGTTCCTAAACAATGCCGAGCCGGCCAAGTTTCACATCCACACGCTGCTGCGGACGCCCAACGGGGGCGACTATGGCATGGCGTTGAGGCCATTAATTCCGGGTAAGGAGCAGGGATTTTTGTGGGAGGGGACGCGGGCGTGAACGGCGAGCGAAGCGTGAAAGGAGGCGTTTGCGAGGTCGCAGTGCTTTTGAGCGAAAACAAGTTGAGCGGAGCGAGATAGTAAGACGAGGAATTATGGATACAGCGTTTCGAGATGAATGAAGACAACAAACTACCACAGCCATCCGTTCCCACTTAGTTCCTATCCACTTTTCTTCGCGGATATCTGTGATAAGATGCAGAAGAGGATAAACATTGACACGGTGACAGAGCGTGGCGAGAAATACATAAGCCCAAGGCACAGAAAATAATGCTGAAACTGCCGAGGCTGTCAGCCGAAACGCAGTCGAGCTCCAAGAAGCGTATTATACGCGCATCTGCCAGCCGTTGTATTTGCTTTTCACGTTGTTTTCTTCTTGTGCAAATCTAAGTAAGTGGGCGGGTGGGTTTCTGGAGTAGACATTTTACATCGGAGGTGCGTCTTTTGATGCTGTCGTTGCTTTGCCCTTTGGTTTAATCGACGACAGTGTCTCATCATTCCGGCGCGTGACATTGAATTGACTGGCAATCCTCGCATTGTGCCACTCTTGTTGTCACCATAGACTGTTAAGCCTCGACAATACTACGGAATACTCCAACATGAGGAAGGACAAAAATACAAAGACTGAAAAGCGCCAAGAATACTACGGGGGAAATGTGATTTCAGGGTGACTACGGTGTGCACGGAGGGGAAGGCATCTGGAGAGAGGGAGATCGGAGGTGATCGCCGTGCGGTAAACCCGTTGCCAATTAGCTGTAAAGTATAAGTGGGCGAACCTGGCCGGCGTCAAATTCTGGGGCTCCGTCGATGCTAGACAAAAGAAGGGCAAACAGGGGCACAATGGACCAAAAAGGACCGTCGAAAGACGCCAAAATGCACCTCAGAGAGGAGAAGAGGAGAGAAACTTTCTTGTGGGGTATTAATTGGCATCAACAAAAGAGAACTTCTTGGTTGAAGAAACTCACCGACTGGCCTGCCCTCAGAAAAGCAAACAAAACGTAATACCCGCAAGCACATCCACCTCCCATTCCCAAAATCGCATCCAAAGCAATTCAAACTTTGCCTCAGCGGCTGATCAAAGCTGATCAACGACTGGGGCAGAGACTGTCTGGGGGAGCCATGGGGTAGAGTTGGCGTGTTTCCGTCGTTTCTGCAGTGTTTTCTTCCTTCTATTGAATTTGTATGTTGATTCATCTCTTGCTTTGTCTTTTTCTTTGGATATTTCTCTGCTTCTCTCTCCTCTTCACCATCTTCTGTCTCGCGCAGGCCCCAGAATTTCCCACGACAGCTCTGAGCATTTAATCACATTACACAATCGTTGTCTTTTGTGCAATTCTAGTTTTTGGTCTTTGACTTTCTTCAGGCTTCAGAATATCTCATCGTTTCTCCTTTATCCTCTCCCGCTTCTCTGCCCATCGTTTCTCCCCCCTCCTATATCAAAATGTCAAACAGGGAGGAAGAACACCAGGTCGAACATTCCGTCAGTGTATGTCCCGTGCCCACACGGTCATTATAGACGTATTCCACCCACTAACAAATCAACAGCCCGACATTGAAGGGCTCTCGGCCGAGCACCGCGACTTCCTCGTCGCCTGCCATGGCACGTTGGAACTGGACCCCGTGCCGGCCATGTTCGACCAGGACCCGCTCAACTGGTCGTCGTCCAAGAAGTTTGTCAACCTGGCCCTCGTCGCCTTCCACGCCATGATGGCCACCTTCACGGCCTCGGCCATCCAGTCGGCCTTTGTCAATATCGCCGCGGACCTTGGCGTGAGCATGCAGCGCACCAGCTACCTGACCTCGCTCGTCATTGCCATTCTGGGCGGCGCTCCGCTGTTCTGGCGGCCCATCTCGCAGACCTACGGTCGCCGTCCTGTGTTTCTGCTGACGGTCGCCTGCTCGCTCATCTGCAACGTCGGTTGCGGCCTGTGCCGCTCGTACGGCACGATGGCCCTGTGCCGGGCGCTCTCCGCATTCTTCATCTCTCCTGCCGCCTCGATTGGGAGCGGCGTCGTGTCGGACATGTTCTTCAAGAAGCAGCGCGCCCGCTGCATGGGCGTGTGGACCACCATGGTCACTCTCGGCGTGCCCGTGGCGCCCTTTCTCTTTGGCTTCACGGCCATGCACGTCGGCTACCGCTGGATCTACTGGACGCTGGCCGCCACCAACGGCGTGCAGTTTATTCTGTACTTCTTTCTGGGGGCCGAAACGCGCTTTATCCAAGGCACCCCGGCGGCCAAGACGGCGCCCACGTCCTACGCCATGCCCTACCCCTCATCCTACGCTGGCCACCTCGTCCGCGTCCGCCGCATCGACCCGACGCCCCTGCGCGCCTACGACTTTATCCAGCCCCTGCTGCTCGGCCGCTTCGCCTGCATCCTGATCCCCGCCGCCGCCTACGCCATGGTCTTCCTGTGGAGCAGCGTCATGATCGCCATTGAAATCCCCCAGCTCTACCCGGAGCGCTTTGGCTTCAACACCCAACAGACCGGTCTGCAGTTTGCCGCCGTCATCGTCGGCACGCTGCTGGGCGAGCAGGTCGGCGGCAGGATGAGCGACAAGTGGATGTGGGCCGCACACAAGCGCCGCGGCGGCGGCATGGGCGCCGCCGTACAGCCCGAGTTCCGTCTTTGGATCAGCTACGTGGGCCACTGCTTGGCGGTGTGCGGCGTCGTCGTCTTTCTGGTACAGACCGAGCGCATCGGCACCCACTGGGACGTCACGCCGCTCGTCGGCGCCGCCATTGCCGCCGCCGGCAACCAGATCGTCACGACCGTCTTGATCACGTACGCCGTCGACTGTTACCGCGCCGAAGCGGCCGGCGTCGGCGTCTTTATCATCTTTGTGCGCCAGACATGGGGCTTTATTGGCCCCTTCTGGTTCCACCAGCTCATCGAGGAGGTCGGCTCAAGGCCAGTGGTGCCGTCGCCGCCGCCATGATGATCGCCGTCTCTATCCTGCCCACAATGGCTCTGCAGTGGATGGGCCGGTCGTGGCGGGAGTAGGAAGACGTGTCGTGGTGCGCGGTAGTCGAACTGCCTGTAATAATGTTCTGATCGGTTCAATACCACTCTAAGGAGTCTCTTTTATGGAGCGACTTTATATATGTGTTATATTATTATATTTATAATACAACACTCTCAGAAGGATGTAAAAGTTAGTGATCTTCTTCGCACTGGAAATATTGTATTGTCTATAAGTTATTTTATTGGCTTTTTAATACCCTCTTGCGTACTAGTCTGTACTGTGCAGTGACAAGCAGTTTGAAGCGAATATAGTGAATAAACACGTTATACTCCATACTCCTGTCCTTATGCCGTGTCCTGTTCGCGTCTTGAATATGTTGTATATGAATATAAGTTGCTATACACACTATTTGTCTCTGAGAATTATCGACTCCAATAGCTGTGCAATTAGTCTACCTGTGAGCCCACTTCTCCAAATAAGTGGGTCTCAACAAATTTACAAGCTCCAATCGCGCATCACAACCGAAGCTTCGTCGACTGCATCTTCAACACCACTCTCACATTCACGATTGGCGACGCACGACAGCATCACACTCCACATGCAGCTCAACACATGCCGATGCGGCCACTGCACTTCATCTAGCCACGCCCGCACACCTCGCCATGGCTAATCCGACAGGGGCAGCGCCGCCAGCGGCCTCGTCGTCAATGTCATCATCGTCCGCATCGTCGCCGCCTCTGCCGCCGGGCTGGACCGAGAACAAGGCACCCACCGGCCATACATACTACTACAATGCACAGACACGCGAGTCGACCTACCGCCGGCCCATGCCGCCGCCACCCGCACCGCCACCACCACAGAGAGGACCAGCACGAGCACCGCCCGTCCCACAGCCTTATGCGCACAACCAACCTGTTCCTTCACATCCTTCCCCGGGCCCGCCTTTACCTGGTGCACACGGCCCCCAGGCACCGTTGCTCCGCCTGTCCGATCCCCGCGTCGCCAATGCCTTTATGGCCCAGCAACATGCAGCCAGCCATCCACAACAAGGAGGAGGACGAGGTGGATGGGGTGGCAGAGGAGGTTTTGGTGGACGCGGCGGCCGCGGCGGTGGCAACGACCGTCCCCGCCCGCAGCCGACCGACAAACCCCGGTCACGCATTGCCATTCCCGGCCACGAGCCGTGGGTCCTGGTCTACACAAAGTATGGACGGCGGTTTGTTTTCAACACGGCCAAGAACGCGAGCTACTGGCGCATCCCCGAAAAGCTGATGCCTGCTATCCTCGAGCTGGACAAGGCGGGCATCCAGAAGAAGGTAGAGGCGGCAATGGGGGGCAAGTCAGCCGAGCCAGGCACGGCGACCAGCGCGGCAGAAAAAACAGACAAGCCAAAGGCGCCCCTCGTTGACGACGACCTCGGCTCGGACTACGAAGAGGTTGAGGTGACGGACGACGAAGACGGAGAGGAGGAGAGGGGCGGCGGCAGCGACGACGGCGACGGACCCCGCAAAAGACAACGAACAGACGACCCAGAAGGCGAACCGTATGGCGAAGAAGGCTACGCCGACAATGCCAACACCGCCGACAGCGGCGGCCCCATCGAGTTTAGCGAGGCCGACATTGCCTACCAACTGGCAGCCGCTGCCGCCGACTACGACGACTACGGTGAGGAGGAGTACGGCGAAGGCGAATACGACGCGCAAGAAGAAGGGGATGGACACGGCGACGGCGGCGACGACGACAACGAAGATGACGACGACGACGGCCCTTCCCAGTTCCGCGCACTGCTCAACGACTTCCACATCAACCCCTTCAGTCCCTGGGAGAAGCTCATTGAAGAGGGCAAGGTCTTTGACGACCCGCGCTACACGGCGCTGCCCAACATGAAGGCTCGCCGAGCCGTCTGGGAGGCCTGGTCGCGCGACGCCATTGCCCTCCGCAAGGCCGAGAAGGAACGGCAGGAGGCGGCGGACAGGGCAAGCGCCGCCAAACGGGACCCCCGCGCGCCGTACCTGCAGCTGCTGCAGGACCGCGCGACGCCCAAGCTCTACTGGGCCGAGTTCAAGCGCAAGTACCGCAAGGAGCCCGGCCTCAAGGACTCGGTCGCCCCGCACAAGGAGAAGGACAAGGAGAAGCTGTACCGAGAGTATGTGGCGCGGTTGAAACTGCCGGCGGCGGTGCGCAAAGCCGACTTGACAAAACTGCTCGAGTCACTGCCGCGGTCCTTGCTGCACAACCAGACAGACACCGCAACAGGCCTGCCGCTCGAGCTGACGGGTGACCTGCGGTACGTGGCGCTCGAGCCCACCGTACGAGATGCGCTGGTTGAGGCGTTTGTGCGGACAGCAGGACCGCCGCCATAGGACGTAACGAGATAAAACGAATGACAGGTTCCTATTCAATACCATCATATGTTCGTGAAACGCTCATGTTGTACAACTATTATCTGATGTTTTTGTTCGCGTCCTTCCCCCGATGCTCTCCCCTTACCATATCCGCTTGGCCACCATCTCGTACCGTGTAATCTTGTTGAGGTCCATCTCCTTGTCTTTCTTGCCCTTGCCCGTCTCGCGCCGCTCGCGGTCCCGCACCTTCTTGAGGCCCTCCGCGTCGTCTTGGAAGATCCACCGCCGCCGGTCCTCGCCCACCTCGACCTTGCCGTACCCGCCCGTGCGCTTGCCCGTCGCATCAAACGACTCCGGCTCCGCCTGGCCCAGCGCCTCGGCGTGCTCCTGCCGCTTCATGTTCGCGTAGCGGTTGCGCGCGTACCGCAGCAGGGCCATGCCCAGCAGCAGCTTGGCAATGAGGAGAATCAAGAACATGAGGAAGAAGACGACGACCATGGTGACGCCCGCAATGAGGTCGTCACTCGACCACCACCACAGCCACGACGACGATGCGCTCGCAGCAGCGCCAGCAGCAGCATCGCCAGCCATGGCGGCGTACGGGTTGCCATGGACAGCGCGGCCGAGGGCGTTGCGAATCAACAGGTCGAGGCGCTCGAGCGAGGCGGCAATGGCCGGGCTCGACGGCGTCGCCGCCTCGGCCACCAGCGACGTATGCGTGGACGGCGGCAGCGGCGACGGCAGGTGGGTGGCCAGGAACATGTGGTACGTCTGGACCGACGACCGGATAAAGAGCGTGCACAGGGGGATGAGCGGCAGGCCGAGGCGGCGGATCAGCGCGGGCGCGAGAAAGGCGTTGGTGTAGTAGTCCTTGCACAGAATGTCGAGGATGCGGCTGTAAAAGTTGGGCTTGATGTTGTTGAACTTGTTGATGTAGCCGTGCTTGATCCAGTCGACCACCATCTCGCTGCCAATGACAATGAGGAACGGCGACAGCACCTCGACGGACGTCAGCCACGACGGCAGGATCGTGAAGCTGGCCGGCAGGATCGACGCGTTGTGCAGCGGCACCTTGGCGGCCATGTCCTCGAGCATGCCACTGGCACCCAAGTCGATGCCGGCACCGGGCACCGACAGCCCGCCGATCTCGACGACGTTGCGCAGCGCAATGATGAACAGCACGATCCACAGCTGGAACCGCTCGACAATGTCGGCGCACGCCAGCTGGAATGTGTTTTCCTTTTCCGTGCGCTTGAACACGCTGCTCTTGACCTCGACAAACTGGTTCGACATGAGCAGCGACAGCAGCGCGTTCGAGTACGAGTTGACGGCCACGTTGAGCGTAATCACCTGGTAGAACAGCACCATCGTGTGCGCAATGTTGTAGACGAGCGACAGGCAGAACATGCCGAAGGGCAGCAGGAGCTTGGACCGCCCCGACGCCGTGCGCGACAGCGTCTCGGCACTAAACAGGCACTCAAAGATGTCCTGCCCGAGGGCCGACAGCAGCCGGTCGCCGACCTCGACAAGATTGTAGATGACGTACAGCTTGACCGCCGACTGCGCACGCACAAAGTGGTACATGCGGCTGGCGTCCAGGTTCATGAGCGCGAGCGAGCTGCACACAATGACGGCGCCCTGCAGCAGGTCGGCCTTGTGGAAGGATGTCAGGTTCGACGGCATCGACTTGGTGCGCCGGTGGCCCCAGAGTCGGCGGCTCGGCCGCGCGGGGGCCTCAGCACCAGTGGTGCTCACACCGTGGGCCTGCACATGTCGTCGGCTTCGCGGACCGTCCGTGTCGCTCACCGAGCTGCCGTTGCTTCGGCCGCGTGGCCGTCCGCCCGTCGCTGCCGTGGGGGGCGGCGCATCTGCCGTTTTCGCAGCTGGCGCCGCCGGCTTAGGCTGCCGTCCTCGCCGCCACATCCGCCCCAGCCCGCGCCAGACATAGGCAGTCATCCACCGCACCTCCTTCCACACGACATACCCCCACCACCGCACCAGCACGCTCACCGCAATGCAGAACCGCAGCGGGAGGATCGTCAGCGTCCACAGCCACGCGTCCAGGCACGCCAGCGCACCAAAGTACATGGTCCGCTCCAGGTACGTCGGCAGCAACAAAAAATTCTTGAGCCGCTCAAACTTGACGGCATGCGACTCGTACGGAATGTCCGACGTGTACGAGTGGTGGATGTACAGCGGACTCGGTCGTTGGCCGGCCAGCTCAAGCTGCAGCAGTGTAGGTAGAGACATGGGCGGCAGGGGGATCGAGGGTGGAATGGGCGAGGGTATGCGGTGTTCGCTGTGGGTGGGTGGCAGGTGCGTGGGCGTGTGGACGGGCGCCTCGCCGTTGGGACCCAGCTGCGGCGCTGACCGCAGCGCCGCCGTGGGGCCTCCTGGTCCGGCAGTTAGACCGGCCTTACCACCGTCTGTGTTCAGAGGTGGTGGCCGTGGTGCCGTGTTCTGCGCGTGCCGACGTGTCCCTGTGTTACTGGCAACCGGCGGCGTGGCATGTTGGTTACTTTGTGTTGCCGACTGCTGCAGATGCTGCTGCAGATGCTGCTGCAGCTGCTGTTGCTGCTGCTGTGTGGCAGCCGACTTGCGACGACTGGTTGGCGGTGTCGAGAGTGTACGGAGCGAGCCTGTCGAGTTCCAGTGCCGCTGCACACGTCGTGGTTCGTCTAGCTGGCCAGCCGCTACAACTGCAGCCGGCTCGGCATCACGGCCATCCAGCGGCGGGCTGAACCCACTCCGAACGGCCTTTCCTGCCACGCCGCCCAAGACCATATCACCGTCATCGGGCAGAGCCGCAATCGGCAGCGACGCGGCCAGCTCGGCCATCTGGCTGGCCGACAGTCGCCGGACGCCGCTCGGGTTTGTCGGAGACGCAATCTTGGGCGAGGCCATCGGGACCGACGGCGACGTCAACGGTTTGTCGGGCATGTCGGCGGCGGAGTTGGTGGTATTGACAGTGAGGGTCGTCCTTTTCGTGTCGTTATCCGTCTCCCGTGCGTCTGTGTGCACCTTTGTGTCGTCGTGGAACAGATTGACGGGCGTGTCGATTGGCGATGGCTCTGGTGATGGTAGCGGGAAGACGCCATCTGCATTGGCCGCACGGCTGCCCTTGTCAATGTGTAGACGGCTCGGCCGTCGGGCATTCGCGTCACCCTCCGACAGGCCCTGGAGGGCGGGAGGCATGTTGGGTGGTATGTAGGCAGGCTCTGATCGCTGAAGATGTCGTCGATCTCGAAATCGTCGGACGATCGAATTGTCAAGTCATGGCAATCCGTACAATGGGACAAGCGGGACGAGTTATGTTTCCATTGGTAGGCCGTGTATCAGCCGTTGTCGATTCTGCAACAGAGGTGCACTGCATGTGTCCGCAGCGTTGTCGTGCAAAGCGACGCTGGATGTCGAGAAAAGACAGATATAGGAGGTTGAAGACGGGATGTGACGTGACGAAAGGGACAGTCTGTTGCGGTGCCGTATCTAATCTCGGCTCAGCATAATTACACCCTGGCAAGAGCGCCGGTCGCACTAAATGATCGCCGAAGGCTCGCTAAACGGCAGGGCCCTTGGCGGTGGCAGAGTGCAAGCGCGAATGCCCTGAGGGACAACGGTTGCCACCCCCAGCCACGCCTTGTAGCCCCATTTTACCCCGTATTACCCTGAATACTCACTAACTACGCCGTCTGCTAGTCCGAAAGCGCTCCTGCCATCCACGTTTCGCTTCGTCACTTTCCCCTCTCGACTGTTCAGCCTTAGCTTTGAACGCAGCATCTCGACGACATCTCAACGCTGACATCACCACGGCCGCCACACCCGACTGCGCTGCCGTTTCTTTCTGCGACAACACTGCATCACCCCTGACATGCTCTGGGCCCTCGTTAAAGCCACGCGGGGACGGTGACTAGGAGCCATGGCGCCGCCACGCCGCGGAAGCGGAAGCGGAAACAACGGATCGCAGGGCAGCTTCTTTGCGCCTCTTGTCCGGTTCTACCAGGTGGGTTATGTTGGTGACGATTGAGACGATTGAATGCAGTTGCTGGGGTGCTTGCTAACAGAGTATCAGAGCTCGTATGTGTCTGATTACGCGGGCTTTACCTTGCTCTTAGTAGCGTACCTTTATGTTTGTGGACGCCGAGTTGAACAACAACAACGACGTACAGGTCGACGTCAATCTCGACAGGACCAGCCACTAACGTCTTTAGATCCAATTCTTCGTCGAGCCCTTCCACCGGCTGTTCTTTGTTAATGACTTGAACATCTCCTACCCGCATGCCAAAGTCGAGCGCGTGCCCGTCGGTACGTCATTCGTCTCCTGTCTCTCCGGTCCCATTTGCAAGGCTTTCGTTCTCCCCGGCTGACCCCTATCCAGCTATGAACTTCGTCTACGCCCTCTTCATCCCGCTGTTTGTCATCCTCCTCTACAACTCCGTCTTCAACGCCCACGTCCACAAGCACCATGTCTCTGTCCTCGGCATTGCCATCGCCCTCATCCTGACGTCAACGGTCACCGACATCGTCAAGAACATGGTCGGCCGTCCCCGCCCGGATCTACTGGCCCGCTGCAGCCCGGCCCCCGGCACGCCGCCCAACGCCCTGGTCTCGCTCGAGATTTGCACCGAGACCAATCACCACCGTCTGCACGACGGCTGGCGCTCCTTCCCCAGCGGCCACGCGAGCTTTGCTTTCGCGGGGCTGGGCTACACGAGCTTGTTTCTGGCCGGCCAGCTCAAGATCTTTGTGCTCCGCAACAGCGGGTGGTCGTCGTCCTCCTCGACCAACGCGTCGTCGGCCTCGGACATGGCCCCCGTCCACGTCCGCGGCGACTTGGGCAAGATCTTGATCTGTTTGGCCCCGCTGCTAGGCGCCGCCATGATCGCCATCAGCCGCTGCCAGGACTACCGCCACGACGTCTACGATGTGTGTACGGGCGCGCTGCTGGGCTGGACCATTGCCTACTGGAGCTACCGCCGGTACTGGCCGCACCTGAGCAGCAGCTACTGCGACGAGCCGTACCCGGGCCCGGCGTCGGCACGGAACGAGGGCAACGACTACGACCGGATACGGGACGAAGAACAGGGCTATCGGGTGGACTAGGGCAGACTTCTGGACTGCGCACTGTAGCGCATTTGTTTTGTGGGATGCATTGTACGTCATGTGTTTAACTAGGCAGCCTAGGCACGGCTGGCCGCGTGTATCAATACGAGTATGGCATGGGGCAGGGGATACGAGACTGATAAGTCAGTCTATGGATTGCATCGAAATAGGCAATCAGGGCTGGCTGCATTTGGGTACATGGCAGCATAAATGCGTTTCCTATCACAAGTCGCAGCCTTGATGGCGTGTGACAACGAATAACAATGAGAACAACGAACAAATATGGTCTTTTCCGCGATTTCAATTCATGCAGTTCGGTTTTGGCACAAGCTATTAGTAATACATCTATGATGGAATCATGCCATGGTTATGCGCTTGACGACTCGACGACTTCTCACGACTCTGTTAATGTCCCGGTTCGTCTCTCGCTCGGCCTACTTGTCGTCGGTGCTCTCCTCTTTCGCCAGGTCGTGCTCCTTGAGCAGCGCCGTGATCTCGTCTCCACTCCACAGCCGGTGGTAGATCTTGCCGTCCTTGGTCTGGCCGACCGTTGCGAATTCGACTGTGCGTTGGGTTAGCAGGTGTATGCACATAACATAATACAAATAGTAAACATCGTATCCGACGGCAGCCCGACAACGACTCACTCTTCTCGCTGCTCAGCTTCGTCGAGTCCATGGTCTTGCTCAGCACCTTGACCGCCATCCCGCACGCCTCCTTGAGCGTGCAGTCCTCCTTGTAGTCCTGCTTCAGCAGGCTCTGCGCGCTCGCATTGTTCGCGCCCGCGCTCGTCGCCTTCCATCCGCCGTAGTTGCCCGACGGGTTCGACAGATACAGCTGGAACTGCCGCTGCGGGTCCCAGCCGGCGTAGATGAAGGACACGCCAAACGGCCGCAGACCACCGTGCTGCGTGTAGCCTTGCTTCAGGTCGCATAGCCGGCGCACCAGCTGCTCGCAGGGAATGTCTGTGTTGTAGGTGAGGAGGTAGCGCTGCGCCGCTTGCCGCGCGTAGTTGATCAGAATGTTGGCGTCGGCCGTCATGCCCGCGACCGCGCAGATCATGTTGTCGTTGAGAATATACAGCTTCTCGGCCGACGTGTCCTGCTCTAATAACTTGGACGTCACCTTTCTCTCTGCCGCGAGCACGATGCCGTCCTTGGCCAGGATGCCAATTGCTGTGCCGGCGTGCGAGATGGCCTCCAGGGCGTACTCGACCTGGTACAGCCGGCCCTCGGGCGAGAAGATGGTCGTCTGGGCGGGGGGAGCATAACTGTCAGCTTCCATCGACACCCTGCGGTCCTCCATAGCTTCAACGCAAAACTTACACGAGAATCGTACCGTCTCGACATGGTGAAGACGAGCTGCTAGAACGACAGTGGAAGTGAATTGACGTGCGTCGAGGATCAAGACCGTATGGTAGTGGTGTCGGGGAACAAAAGGAGCGGTCGCGAAGCGAATGTTCCGATGTTTCGATGTTTCGTAGTGGAGGTGGAAGGTGACGAGGAGAGCAGAGCACACAGCAACAACGGTTCAGGCTGCTAGGGGAGCTTCAGCCAGCCAGGCAAGCGATTCGACGCGTAGCTTGAAACCAGTGCGCTAAGGAAGGCTGGCTGCCTGACATTCCAGGCACGAAGCAGGTCCAACGTCAGGAGGACCTGACGTAAGCCCCACTTTTTGTTACCAGCCGCCAGTTGAGGCATTTGCCACCTGTCGCGCAGGCATCGTCAACAGCCGACAATGCATGCCCGCCACCTGTATTGTACGTTTCTCGTGGACTCCGACTCGCACACAAAGCAGCAATTTCTCTTTTAGCAACTCGAGTCTACGTCTCGCGGTCGCCGACGACAACAGAGAGACACGTCGTTACGACTTACATCGCCTGTATTGATGGACAGCTACCCGCACGTGATGCCCCAAAAGAGATCGATTTAGCGACCTGACTCGACGAATTACAGCACATCCAGGCACAGAATTACAGCAACCTTGAGGCACGCCACCAGAGCAAATTTGCCACCAGCCCACAGCTCGGGTCAAAGCTCCCATTGCGCCTGCCTCTGCTGAAGACATCACCTCCTGGCTCCTTCCTCTTGCATTCCACGATAGTGATTTCCCACGGCAAGAGGAAACCAGCCCAGTGAGACATCTGGGTTCTTTCCATTTCCATAAATACGTGCGCGTAGTTTTTTCGGTTGAGGCGCGGCTTCGGACATCTCCAACCGCGCACCCCCAACCAAAAGCCAACGCTTCGACGCGAATCCTGTAGTCGTGTGATCGCGAAGAAAGGCGCCCCAGCAGTAGAGCTGTCTTTTCTTACGTCCGTTTGCTCCGTTGCGGCGCGCAATCGCGAGCGAGGCAGGACAAGCCACACGCCACGCGGCGACCGACGACACACGAAACGCGATTGACGCGGCTCACAACGTTTGACGACACCACGACATTTACGGCACGACATATCCACACAGCACTCCTCCACCATGTCAGGTAAGATGGCCAACGCGCTCCATTGTCTGCTTTCCCCCTCGCTTTCGCGGCAACGATGTCTAACCACCATGCCTACAACAGATGCCGAACCGCGTCGCTCTGTGCGAAGCACAAAGGGCCAGCACAAGTCCCTCGACCACCTGGAGGTTCCGGCACCGACAACCGACGGCGGCAAGGAGAAGGACAGCGCCAAAGACATCGCGGCGGCGACGGTCGCCGGCGGCAAGAAGCAGCGTGGACGCAAGGGCAGCAAGAAACCCGAGAGCCCGCAGGAAGACGACTCCGAAGAAGAAATCATCCGTTGCGTGTGCGGCGCGCGCGAGCAGGACGGCGACCCGGGCGAGCCGTGGATTGCCTGTGACCGATGCACGGCGTGGCAGCACAACGTGTGCATGGGCATGAGCGTGTACAGCGAAGACCTGGCTAAGGACTACTTTTGCGAGCAATGCAAGCCCGAGAACCACAAGGAGCTGCTCGAGGGCATGGCCCGCGGCGAGCGACCCTGGGAGGAGCGCCGCCGGCAGTACGAGGAGGAAAAGGCCAACGACAAGCGGCGCAAGGGCGGGCGCAAGGCCAAGCCGAAGCGCAACAGCGACGCCAAGGAAGGGTCGGCCAAGCCGTCGCCAACGCCCGAGGGCCCACGGCGTGACAACAACACCAAGGGACCGGCCGGCACGAAGCGGAAGACACGCGCCGACTCGGAAGAGGAGACCAAAGACGGCAAACTGCAGCGGCGCAAGCTGTCCGAGGAGGTGCTGCCCGTGTACAACCCGCCCGACGACCTGCCCAAGCACATTGCCGACTTGGTCGATGCACGCCAGACGCCGGCCCGCGGGCTGACCCGTGCCATTTCGGAGGTGCTGAGTGGCATGCAGAAGCGCGGCGAGTTCACGCCGGCCGACGGCGCATCGGTGGAAGCGACGGCCGAGCGCTACGCTCTGCAGATTGAGCGCGCCGTGCACGATACCCACCCGACGCACAGAGAGTATGGCGGCCAGGTGCGCACGCTGCGGTTCAACCTCAAGGAGAACCACGAGCTGGTGGCGCGGCTCGTGCACGGCTCGCTGATCCCGCCGATGCTGGCCACCATGTCGAGCGACGAGCTGGCATCACGCGAGCTGCAGCAGAAGACGGCCAAGATGAAGGCCCAGGCCGAGCGCCAGAGCATCATCACCGAGGCAGACGACGCGTCGGCGCCCCGCCTGCGTCGCACGCACAAGGGCGAGGAGCTCGTCGAGCGCGAAAGCGCTACCTTGCCCAGCGAGGACAAGCCGTCTGCATTGCGTCGGCAGAGTGCTCGTGATCACGATGTGGAGATGGCCGACGCCGCTGGCGCCAGGAGGCGCGGGTCTGAGGCCGCGGGACGCGGTGTACAGGGCCGGGGCGGCCTGCGCGTCGACACGAAGAGCGAGGGCGGCAACAAGAAAGACTTTGACCTCAAGCGCGTCTTCTCCAGCGTGCGCTCGCCCACGGCGACGACGACGCATCAGCGTCGGCCGTCGCAGCCGCAGTTTGCATCCGACGGGCCAGGCGACGACCCGGACGTCGACCGCCTTCTGCAGGACGACGGCGACGAGTCACCGCCGTACTCACCTTCGGAAGAGACCGACCCGGACGTCGTGTGGCGCGGTCAGGTCAGCATGAACACGGTAGCCGACTTCCAGGCGACGGCGCGGCACGTCGGTGGCGTCAACCTGAGCACGACCATTAACCTGCCCTGGACGACGCTGGTACCCAAGAAACTCACCGTGGCCGGCCGTATCGACGAGCAGATCGCCACCGAGTACTTGTGCAGTCTGCGCTACAGTGCGCCGACCGACATCAGCGTCGCCAGCCTGAGCCCGGCCACCGACGCTGCCAAGGCGGGTTTCCTGGCGCTCATCGACTACTTTACCCAGCGTCGCCGCTACGGCGTCGTCGGCGAGAAGGGCGTCGGCAACGTCCGCGACACGTACCTGGTGCCCATTGCCTCGGGCACAAGCAGCCACCCCGAGTTCATGCTCAACCTCGAGGACAACTTCATCCCCACCTCCCGCACAGCGCCCATGCTGCTTCTGGTTGTCGTTTACCGGAACGATCCAGCCGCTATGGAGAAGCTGCGTGGACCGAACTGGGCCGGCCAGTACGTTGGTGGCGCCGGAGCTACGCCGGGATCGCTGGAGAGCACGCCCAGCAACGCGACGCCCCAGCCTCCTGCCGCGCCAGGCGGGCCCGGAGGTTCGCGCACCACGTCCATCTCGGCACCTGCGTTCTCGCCCATGGTGCCCCAGACACCGGTGATGCCGACACAGGCGCAGGCTCAACAAGCCGTTCCTGTGCCTGCAACACCAATGCCGCCGCAGACGTTGGCGCAGCCAGTGCCGCCGCAGCCGCCCCAGCAACAGCAGCCACTGCCTCCGGTGCCTCCAGGGCAGTCGCAACCTCAGCCTCCACCACCCCAGCCGCTCCAGCCGCAGCCTCCAGTTCCTCAACCGGCCGTTCAGCATCCGCCAAGTGTCACCAGACCGCCTGTCCCGCCACCCGCTGCTGCGGCCGCGCATACACCCACTCCGCCGCCCGCACACGCGCAACATCCGATTCAGCAGCAACACCAGGTGCTTCCACAGCAACAGCAGCATGTGGCGCACCCTGGACCTGTTGCTAGCCACCCGCAGCCTCCCCGTCCGCAGCAACCGCACCACCCTGCTGGGCAGCAGCCGACAGGTCCTCCCTATGCTGTGACGACCGCTGCCGCACAGCAGGCGGCCCGCGAACAAGCGCAGCGCGACGGCGAGGCCATTGCCCGCGAGATTTTGGGCCCACTGGCGACGTGCTCGGCGGCCGGCTTCCTGATGACGCAAGCGGCCAAGATGCAGAAGAACGAGTGGCTGCTGGTCCGCGCCGTCTTTGAACAGCAGCCGCAGACGCAGGACGACCTCCAGCTGCTGAAGCATGAGTTGGAGCGGTATAACGACCGCAACCACCACCACCACCAACACCACAACAGCAACAGCCATCACCACAACACTGCGGCCAGCAACGGCCACGGCGCATCGACACCGACAGCCGCACAGCAGCAGCAGCCGGCGGCGGCGGCGGCGGCGTCCAAGCAGCACTCGCAGACGCCCGTGCCCATTCCACGGGTGCCGCACACGCCTGCTGTTGCGCCGTCACCGGCAGCGCGGCCCCCAGCGCCCGCTGCCGTGCCCGCCCCACAGCCCGGCAATGCCCCGTCGTAGTGGGGTGGCACGGGAGGCCAGGTTTACCTTGGACGACCCAGACTCCATTTACTGTCTACGTTTTGTGTGTTTGCTCGGTACTGTGCAAAAATGTACAAAAAGGGGAGTTTCAAAAATGGAAGGGATGTTTAGTTTTTGTTTCTCGTTCGGCCATTATGGACGGCGTACGGATGGTACAAGCCTGTGTCATTTGTTCTATATAGTTATTTAATTGTGTTTCCTTCATGTATGATACCCTTACGTACATGTCGGTCTGAAGAAGGCGAGATAAGCTTGTTTGTTGCAAGGGTCTTTCGTAGTATCTTTTCGTAATTCTCGTTGAATTCTGCAGTGTTTGGTACTTGATTTTTTATATATGTTTTAAGTTTTTATTTTATTTTGATTTTATGTCAAATACATAAGTTACAATTTGTCTGCTTAAAATAAATGAAAATCAAAAGAGTCCAAAAATAGGCGCGTTTATATGCGTTTACAGTGTGTCTTATTTCGCTTCAATGAAACTTGAATTTAAAGACTAAATAGAACAAAAGACAAGGAAATAGAAAAAAGATAAGAGACACTATCTGACAAAGAAACTAGCCTAAAGCAAGACCATCAAACGATGAGGCCTCAAACAAAACCGCCTCGGTGTATTTTTGTTAGTGGTTGGCGATCGTCGCTGTCGGCTAAACTGGTGACGTAGTCTCCGCCAAGTAGTGCCCAGCCACTCAGCCAAGTCGAATATCGAACGACATATGGCGACCTCTGCGAAGATCCCTGTCTCCTCTCTGCACCGTAAATCTCTGGACCTCTACCAAACA
The DNA here is from genome assembly GCA_001630435.1 of Sporothrix globosa. Lineage (NCBI taxonomy): Eukaryota > Fungi > Ascomycota > Sordariomycetes > Ophiostomatales > Ophiostomataceae > Sporothrix > Sporothrix globosa. The sequence goes on from LVYW01000001.1 coordinate 2,797,219, forward strand.
AACACAAAATAGTCAATGCACGTTTAATCAAGACGATACACCACAAGGCAAGTTTTGCGCTTCAATTGATGAGCGGTAGGAGATATTCCGCCTGCATTGTTGCGTTGCTGACCATTTCTCAAGCCTCAGCCTTTCCCCAGACCCAGCTTCGATTCGTCGATTCAGCTCACCACCTGCACCTTCCACCCCACACGACACGATGCCCAACAAGGTCACTGCTGTCAACCGCCGCGCGCCTGGCGGCGCCATTGCTGCCGCGGTGCAGACCATTGCGAAGCCCGAGGGGGGCAGTGTTGGTGAGAAGACGTCGTGCATCCAGTGCGACGGCTACGAGTGCTGCTGCATCCCGATTCCGTGTACAGTGATGTAGGCAGAGAGGAGGGATGGGGGGACGGACAGCGCATCTGCTTTAGGACACGGATCAAATGATAGCTTGTATTGTACAGTGGCTTGCTTCAACGGTTCGTCTGCATGTGACGTGTTCTTCGTGCCAAATGACACTTGGTGAACTGGTATCTTGTTTGTGACCTTGTATCTCGTCTTCTCCTTTGTTCTTTCGTTGCTTTCGTGATTCTCCAGCCGGCCCCCTTCATCCAAACGTCTCGTCCAATGCTACCCAGGCTTCTTCTTGCCGCCGCCGCTCGGTCTCCGCTGCAGTTCGTGCCACGGGTTTCGGTAATGAATCTGTTTTTTCGTGTTGAGACTGGGACTGGGACTGGGACGGGGCCTGGGCCTCTGCACCATTCTTTGCCAACGGATCCTCCACGTCGGCCAGCCCGACCAGCGTCTTGCGCACGCTGTCTGTGACCTCGTGCAGCGCGCGTGTCTCGTTGCGCGTGCGCTCCAGCTGGGCCTGCAGCATGGAGATGAGGGCCTCGCGGGTCTGGTGCGGGCGCCACTCGTTGATGTGCTGGTGCATGTTGAAGAAGATGGTCTGCAGATCGGCGAGCTTGTCGGCGGCGTCGGCCGGGTGGATGGCGAGGATGCCGGCGAGTTCGAGAAAGTTGAGCAGCAGCGACTTGGCGAGCTTCTTGAGTTCAAAGACCTTGCTGGCGTGTGCGTCTTTTTCGGCGGACGCGGGCGGGATGGCAGCGCCGAGGCGGGCGACGCCCTGCTCCTCGAGGGACGGGAGCTGGTTGGTCAACTGGGAGGGCTTGTTAGACGACTTCGACATGGGCCGTGAACGGGACTTCAAATGGACACAAGGAGGCCAAGGCCACAAGACGTACTGTATACATTTGGCCGAAGACGCGCCAGCGGCCGTTTGGCGGTGGTTCTGGGGGCTGCAGGGCAGCCAACGCCTCGGGCGCATCTGGTACAATGGTCGCAGCTGTGATCTCCTCGCCTGTGGCTTCTGCGTGCTTCTCACGTAGCTCTTGTATGGCCGCCTCATTCTCTTCTGTGAACTGGCTCCAGAGATAAGACGGCGGCTGCGGGTAGGGAGCGACGGCGCCGCTGGGGTCCTCTTGGCTGGCCATGGTCGCGGTGGACGGCCGATGCGTTCTCAAGTCGACCCTGTAGTCTGTGTTGGGGCCGTAGAGCCCTGGGGAGCTGTACGTACCGAGGCTGCGTTGTGGTCTCGCCGTGAGATGTTCGTCAGCTTTTGGTGAGAGGCCACGCCGCAGGTCGAGGGGATGGAAAACGCGCTGAAGACCAGCGGCTCCAGCGCCCACGCGGGGGTGTGGCTGAAGCTAACTGCTAGGGCATGTGGCTGTCTCACTGAATGGACGGAGAATTACGCCACAGGCCAATCGGAGACCGCCATTGGCCAGTGGCACAGTGGACTCTCCCGCTGAAGGGAAAGCGGGTCTGGCAGCTTAACTGGCACCAACAGACAGCGACTGTTCGTGGAGATCGTCACGGCGCAGAAGAGAAGCATGTCCTCATCACCGTCTGACCGATTTGTGCACGTTTTTCTCGTCAGCGCCGCGACACAACCCGTGTGACCGACAAGTCTTCCCTCCGGATCGTGACAACTGCAACAATTGCAACAATATACGCATCATCTGCATGATGCAGTAGAAGCCCGAGCCGCCAGCTTCCATCTTTGCCCTCCTCGACGTGCGTTTCGCCTTGTTGACTTCGACTCAAGCACGCACACGATTCGCAGCCGCCTACAGCACAAACATGGCCGACGTGCGGGCCCTTCTTCGGCAGCAGCGGACGGCGCGGCGAATCGACCATCCCCACGCCGTGTACTCGGACAGCGGCAAGCTCTCGTGCGCCGTCTGCATTGAACCGGTTCGACCCGAGTCGGCCTGGGACGACCACCTGCGGAGTGCACAGCACCGGCAAAAGGTGCGGGCGGTACAGGCGCTGCAGTCACACACGGTCAAGGACGGGCCTGACGCCGCAGCCGCAGCCACCGCAGCCACCGCAAACACCGCAGCCAACGGCCACAACGATGCGGCGCCCATACATGCGCACAAGCGGAGGTACAGCGAGACAGAGGATGGTGGCGATGTCGCCATGGGCAGCGATGGCGACGGTGACAGCGACGGAAACGAGGACGAGCCGTCTCGCAAGAAGCAGCACCGGGCAGACCTGCCGGCGGGCGTGAAGCCGACGGTCGAAAAGCCCACAATCGAGATCAAGAGCCCCATTGAAGGCCGAGAGGCAGAGTCTGACAAAGCCCACGGCCATGAGCCGCCGCGGAAGCTGTCGCTGTCGACGACGCCCCAGCTGACACCACCGCTGGCCCGCCGTAGCTCGGGCACACCGGCCCAGGGCGTGGAGATGCGCATCCCGTCGCGGCCGGCGACACCGATTGCCATTAAGGATAGTTTTCTGGGCGGTGGCAGTGGTGTCAGCAGCAACAACAACGGAAACGCCAGTGGGAGCAGCAGCGGCAGCAACAGCGGCGGACTCCCCTCGGCGGCGTCCACACCCAAAACGGCACCGCTGGGCCGGTCACCGCTCATTCCGCAGGAGGCACAGGCGGCGGCACAGTCTGCGTCCGGGCCACTCAACGATGCCGTGCACCGTTCCAACGGTACGACCGCAGCAAGACCAAAGACGACGACGAAAGCAACAACGACAACTATAGTCGAGGAAGACGAGGCGGCACCAGGGATTGCACAGGCGGCGATTGACGAGGACGAGTGGGCCGCGTTTGAGGCCGAGGTGGTCAACGCGCCAGCACCGCTGCCGGCCATACCAACGACAGCAACAGGCGGCACACGCCCCGATATGAACGGCGGCCTGGTGGCGTCGGCGCCCGCCGTCTCTGCACAGGATCTTGCGGCGGTCGAGGGCGACGACGACGAGCGCTCCAAACGGCGCGAGGCGGAAGAGGCCCAGCTAAAGGACGAAAAGGAAGAGGCGACGCGGGCACTCGAGGACGAGTTTGAGGACATGCAGGAGCTCGAGTCGCGCGTGCAGAAGCTCAAGGAGAAGCGCGAGGCGCTGCGGAGCCAAGCATCACAGCAGCAGCTGCGTCCGCAGTCTTCGTCATCGTCGGCGGTGGCGGCGACGGCGGCGGTCGCAGCGACGACATTGACGACACTGGCGCCGCCTGCTGTGCTGAGCGACGAGGCAACACGCCGGCTCTCGGCCACGATGGTCGACAAGGAGGACATCCGACAGCAGCTGGCGGCGACACATGCCAAGAGCGAGCCTGCCGTGGACGAGGACGATGAGGACGACGACGATGAAGACGAGGACGACGACGAGGCAGATTGGGACGCCTTCCGATTCCGATCATAGGCGACTAGGCGACTCGGGGAGCAATGTACAATGCGTGTTTGCATTTCTTATACTTGGAGTTCCGGAGGCTGGGACTGCAATCGTGTACAATATATTCATTAATACGGAGAGCAACAGGCGAACCATCAAAATTAATCAAACAAAATACAGACAGACGAGCAGGCAAGCGGATTGAGAGCAAACTGCCAACCCCGTACCCAATGCGCCACCATGGTCGTTTTAACATCGTGACAATCGTACAGAATCGCAACCACGGCCCATTCACACACCTTCGTCATGGCTCACGCGCTCCCAGAACTTGCGCAGCCGCCACACCTTGCCGATGCCCACGCTCTCGTCAAACCGCCGGATCCGCTCGCTGCGCCGCCCAACCTCGCGCTTCCACACAGCGCCGACCCACCGCCGCAGCCCGTCTTTCAGTTTCTCCCGCTCGACGGCCCGCGTCCGCGCTGCCAGCGCCGGCGCTACATGGCCAATGCCCGGCGCACATTCGGGCGGCAGCACACACCGTTCGACGAGCAACTGGGCAGGTGGACGGGCCGCCAGCCGGCGCGACAGGCGGATGGACACGAGCGAGCGCGCCAGTTTGCGCGAGACGACCGTGGTGTTGGTCATGAAGATGTGGCGGGCAATCAGGTCGGACAGCGACGGCCGCATGGGCGACGCGAGCAGCGGCGGCAGCGCGGCGCGGACCTGGCGGCGGCGGAGTGTGTGCAAAATGGGCGCCACACAGAGGCAGCGAAGATGACGGGAGGTCTGTACGTTGGACGCGAGGAACAGTTCAGCATGCAGTATCAAATCAAACCAAAATGTGCAACGGCGGCCATGACCATGCACCTACCCTGGACGCTGTGAGCAGGTCGTTGACGTCGAGAAAGCCGAGAATGTGCAGCAGCACTTCGTTGGGCAGGTCGTCCAGCGACAGGGACCAGTCCTGGCGCTGCAGCTGATGTGCTCGTGCTCCTGCTGCCAAGGGGGAGCGGGAGAGGGCCCTCGGAACAAGTACAAGAGTGCCATCAGGCTCTGGAGACGGCTGCCGCGGCGTGGGCGACAAGAATGGCGAGCCAAGAGGGCTGTCCGCAGGCAGCGTGCTCGCCTTGCTGTCCCTATCACGGCCACCACTTGATGCACCAGCGGTGAGAAGCACAAGCGACTGCGACGATGCTTTGCTGGCAATGGCCGGCGCACAGGTGAGGGATTCCGCTCGAGGTTGCTCCCGTGGCAGTTGGCCGACGTAGTCTGCCTCTTGCGCTGTCGCAGATGCGTCCACCACCTCGCGTTGGTCCCTCTCGGTTGTTGCTTCGCTTGTCACCTCGGCGGCCACCCGTTTTGTTGTTGTGCCAGGTGATGACGTCGGCGACGATGGCGTTGATGTCGTCTCTAGCTGTGACGCTTCGCCTGCTGATGGACCACCCGCCTGTGGTTGTGCTTCTGCATCTCCTGCAGAAACAGCTTGTGCATCACTGCCAGCAAGGCCGTCTGGGCCAACGAGGGTGTGGGCGTGCAGTGGGTCAGGTTCCATGTCTGTCAACTACAGGTGAAGAGATGAACGGGAGACGATAAAATGGCAAGTGGAATAAAACAATAAAAAAAAGGAAACAGAAAGCAAAACCGCGCTATGCGTTGTCCTCGGCGCTGCAGAAACTGTGACGGACAATACGCCCTCACAGCTGCAAAGTGCAAGGCTGGTCGACCGCAGACAGCTTCCTGCTGATGGGATCTGTGGGGTGCGTGGCCCGTATGCAGGGTTGAAGCAACATAGAAGCAACACAAAATCAGATCAAATACTCCGTACACCCCAATAAATCAAACATCAAATGTCAAATGCCAAATATCAAATAACCAAAACGAGACGTTGTGGTGAGTGGGACAATGGGACAGACACAATGAGACAATGAGACGATGAGATGATGGACGCACAAGCAGGCTCGAATATGCAGGAAGAGAGTTCCACTTGATCGAGAACGACGCAAGAGACGATGCAAGAGACGATGCAAGAGACGAATGACGTGTATCCTGAGGGGCGGAAGAGACAGGGGTCAAGGGGTGCACGGGGAAGGGGGAAGGGCTGCCTGGACAGAGCTGCCTCGCGAGCTCGCAGGCACCACGAGGGCACTTGATACGGTTGTTGGCACAGATTGATGGCAAACAAGACAAGAAGAGGGCATGGGACAGAAACGAAGTCGACGGACGAGGTCACAGAATCATAACGATGAGCAATGAGGACGACAATGATGGCAGATAGAAAACATGTGCGCCCGAGGGAGAGCGTGAAATGAGGACGGGCTGATAGCGCAAAGCACCTCTGTTCTCAAACGGCAGCCTGGGTCAGGTGGCAGAGGTGTTGCTTGCACCATTTGGCGATCGTTGTCTTAGTTCTCAGGCAGTTTGGGGGGATGTGTTTGGGGCGCAATGCGCTCTGACGTGATGGGGAAAAGTGGAGATGGCGCGTTTTAGATGGGAGACTTGCTTCCTCTGGGATTAGTCATCCATCGCCTCAGGTGACCTTCCGGCGCTGGTAGTCGACGACAGCGTGTTTACAGCGTGCTAACCTGCCGAAGGTCCCTGTAGCTTCAGCATTGGGCTAGACCCTTATGTCGTGTTACTTCTTGCATCCTCCCTCGCACAACAGCTCACACTCACACAACGACAGATGCAACGCCTGATTGAACGCCTGACTGTGGATGCTCGAGCCCATATCGTGTCATCCATTGGGCAGCCATGAACTGCACGTACTCAGACAGCTGCATACGGCCAGGTTTCCTGTTATTGGCGGACTGTTTACAGGCCTTGCAGGTAGGCCTGGTAGGGCCTTGCCGTCTCATTACAGCGGCAGCCAATGCCTGTTCAGAATCGCCTCTGTCGCCGTCAAAGCCTTGGACGCTCTATGCCAATCAGACATTTAGAAAGGGATTAACTCAGATGTATCGCAGCCTTCCGCTCGTATTCTCCATTGGTAAGGTGAAATTTGAAACTTGGGGATGAGTATCTTGTTTTTCGTGTCTAAAATACGGTATTAACGTGCCTCATTCGTCGTACTGTGGTGAAACTGACTGGGCTGGACTTGGAAAAAGGTCTTTTTTTTTTTTTGCCTTGTTTCGCTTGTTGGAATAACATCGTCGGGCGACAAAAATGATGTGCACGGGATACGAAGGCAGAAACGACCAGCTGTTGCTCACGCCCTGTTCGCCCTTCCCAGTGTGAACGACTGACGTGTTGGCAAAAGAAAATAAAGAAAAAAAAGAAGAAGAAAAAAAAGAAACAAAAGAAGTACAAAATGCCCATTCATTCATACTCATTGCCACCCATTCCCACCTTCTTTTTCATCACATCGGCGGGCGGTCGCGTCTCATGCGGCCGTCTGCATTTTTCTGCACGCGTTGTCCTGTCCTGACCTCGCCTTGACTTGGTTTGGGTGTGGCTAGTTAGGTTATTGTCTCCGGCTGAAATTGCTGAACTTGTTTCCTTTTTTTCGATTTGGGGCTGCTTTGTCCCGCCATATGCGCGCCGCGTGGGGAGGGGAACCTGTTCCAGTCAGCGCTGAAGCGAAGAGTCTGTGCATTTGCTCATTTGTTCGCCCGTTCCGATGACTACGATGCCGTCGGGCTCACCTAGGTAAAATAAATCATGACAATTTTTTTTGTAAAAAATAAAAAACCATGAACGTGCCTGACAGTTAGGTTCTGCCCGCCTCGTTTTTCAAAATTTATGTCATATCTCATTTTGTTATTTTCATCTCTCGGTTCTCGTTTCCTCGTCGATAATACGCTTTCTTGTTTTTTTTTGTTACGGCCTTTCCTCATGCCCATTTCCAACGGAAGCTCATTTGCCGTCGCTCTTCGTTGGCATGTCCGAATCGGGACAGGCCACTTCTACAAACCCCTGGTCCTTAATGGACCGGAGCTTGTCACTGTAATACTTGATCAGGCAGCAACTAACACCGCGAACGAGTTGGACCCTGTTGTCAAAATGCAACCACCCACTACAAACTACCTCCTCTTTTTGAATGACAGCGCCTGCGGCCGACAGACGTGCCAAATCAGAACATGCAAGAAAGCCTCATTATGGGACATGTGGAAAGACGACAACGGGGGTGGGGGGTCACTAGAGGGAAAAAGGACGTCGTCGGTAGAAAAATCAAATTCACAAAAAAAGTCGAGGAGACGTTATGGTGTACTCTCGCAACAGCTACTCAAAGTTGTCTTAGAATTTACGGTCCATTTACAGAAAAGACAAAAGTACAATAAGGCTTTACCTAAGCCGGTCCTCTTTGTCTGTTACTATGACAATGTCAATCGTTATCAACTGACTTCAATTCGAATGCGAAGCCTTACCCGATATCGTCCAATGACACTGTCTGTGACCAAACTTGTCCAGTCCAATGGCTGGTCCAGCGAGCCTTCCCAGGCTCGCCTTTTGCAATTCGATGGACCTCTTGCCCAATCACAGGAACTGTCAAGGGCGGCCACGCTCCGACTGGCTGCGCACAATCCTTCCAATTCGAAACAAAACAAGGAGCAAGATAAAGGCAAGAGAAGGTATGAGAAACGGCCCGTGGAAAGTGTCAAAATCGCGGTCGTCGGGCATCAATCATCATATTTTACGTGTGAGCTTTTTTATTTTTAAAAGACACGAGAAAGTGTCATTTCAACATTGTTATGTCCGCTTTTGTTGGCTCTGTTGTTGCTTTCTCAGGGGCTAAGCCAACACGCGCCAGTAGCATCCCCAACCCAGCAAACACAATACTTTCCTCACTCAAAATTCTTTGAAAGCAAAATTCCTAGCTGGCTTTTTCCTTGCCTGCTGTATGTCGCATTTTCCAATTTGTCAGTACAGTTGGTCGATTTGTGCCTAACCGCGCACCGGACTTGTCAGTTGGCCTCTTGAGCCAGCCTTTCCGGCTAGAATGGCCTTCTGTTGGCCCAAAAGTCTGACCTGCTCAGCCTGCTTTGCAGCACTTTTCCGGTGTCTTTAGCGGGGACACGCAAACACTCTCCCACGTTCTTGTTCAACTGGTAATATCGTGCACAATCCATTACGATTTGCCAACGACGATTCAAAACTGCAATTTAGGTTTTCTTTTTGAAGTCTTTCGATATTTATGAGAAATTCGCGTTTTAACCCTACATTTGTACTAGATAATAATACCTGTGTGACTATATCACAAGTTGTTTAGTTTTGATCAGCGGTCGAAAAAAGTGGGTTGCGTGTTATGAACTATCCGGGAGCCGGCACGGCCCGTTCTGGAGGCCCGGACAGGAAAAGTCGCTAGCATCGTGCGCAAAGGCAACCACCCCTCGCTCTTTCCCTGGCTGCCTCACTTTCCCCTGCAAAAAAAAAGGATGGCGATTCTGGCAAGGTTTGCACTATTTCGACTGTAAATTATTTTGATTCACAAATGAATGCTGTTTTGTTCTTGGATTCACTTTACTTTTGAAATAATATACAGATGTCCATGCAAAGGCCGAGAATTGTCGGGTAGTAGTGCATCTTTCACCGTTAATTGATATGAAACTACAGGAAATGAACCACAAAAGTTACAAAAAGCACATCACAAAATACGAGAGGGATCGCAAGGCGCCGGCAATCATAACGAGCGACTTACAAAAAGAAACGAAAATAGAAAAGAAAGAGAAACGCGGCCAAAACACACATGAGGTCGTCGAAGAGCCGGCCATATCTCCCTCCCGCACCCACATTGACTCCACCCCTTCTTTTCACAACACACGGTTATCCCGCCCCCTGCCTCATAAGTACAAGGCCAGGATGAGAGAGAAAAGCATGTCGCTGCCTGGAATAGAACGGAAACAGGATGGAAGCAAACATGAGCCAAAATCATGATCTTGGGGGTTTAACGACCATGTTGTTTCTAGAACGATTAGTTCAGAGATGGATGGTGGAACTCGTATCAAAGTAACATTCTCCCATATTCCCATTCGAGACATCTTGCCCTTCGCCACATAGACCAGCATTGGCTTTGTCACGCACTTTTACCCAGACCTCGAGGCACGAAGCGTGCTGGCGCAACGGCAACCCAAGCTTCTGGCGTTCTCGGTAAATGCTTCGCTGGCAATACATATCGTCTGAGCAATCTGCGGCACTCGCCAACACAAGTCCTCCAATCGGCATTTACGATGGCGTCTGCAATGAGCAAAAATCATATGAGAGACGGATAATGCAGTGAGTAAGGATGTGGACACGCAGGAGGACTAGTCACCTTCAATCTCTGGTTTCGTTCAGTCACATGAAGTAAATAGCACTTGAATCCCTCCACGCGAAGTGGCGTACTGTTCATATTTGCCGGCTTTTTGTCTTGGCGACAAAAAATGAGGCTCGAGACTCCTACTCTCGTTTGAACCAAAAGATAACAGAATTGGTACAGTTCAAAGGACCACAACTTACCTAGCCCTAACCTTTGACAGCAGTCGTCGAAAAATGATAAAGGACAGGACAAAATGAGAATATGGACGTCAAAATAGATCAGAGGCAGGATATTCCTGCCAGCGTCTGGCAGCCATCGCTCGCCGTCCATCTCCACCCACACTTGAAAATGTAAGGCGCTCAAACGAAACACCAATAAACTAGAGAGTCCATTGGCACAACCAGGCACCACATTATTTTAAGCTTCTCGAGACTGAGCAACAGTGGGAGACGGGCTCTTCACGCGAGCCCAGGATCCTGTGCACGCCCCCATTCCCCGTTTCCCACCTGTCCTTCCCTCCTCCCACTTCCCAATTCACTCTCCAGTTTCTCTCAAGCACCCCGGGCCGCCTCTTCGTCCTTGCACGTCTTTTTGTCCAAGCTAGCGGGCATGTCCCGCGGTTGGTCCCCTTTTTTCCCATTCCCCCTCCCCCCCCTGGTCTAGCTATGAGTTGGCACGTCTGGACGGGGGCTCCCGCCCTCCCTTTCCCATGCGTGGTGTGTCGCTCGAAAGTCACCTCTTATATTTGAATGTTGCATACCATGGCACATCCCAGTCGACCCTTGAGGCGTGCCGAGGAGAGTGGGGCCTGAGTGAGTCCTATTGATCAGCCATGGACAACGTAATGAAAAACAGGAGCGGATAATAGGCATCGTACAGCAAATACGTGCAGGATGGTAACAACCAGAAATGTCATGAACGTATCAAGGCGAAGGGAGTGTGCATTGTTGTCGTTGCATATTCTGCCTCTGCTTGCTACTCTGGGAGCACGAAAGAGCACATGTACTCGTTTCTGCATGCTCTGCATGCTCTGCGTGTTCTGCATATACTGCATATACTGCACATTCTCTGCACGTAGTCGTGTCAAGGCAAGCGCGAACAGCGGCGCTGCACAGCTGGGAGACCGACCTGCATGATGCCGGTCGCAGGCCTTCCATAAGCACAAAGAACGGGACTCAGCAACTACTCAAACATCGCCACGTTTCTCGCTGCCCGCAGGACCGTAGTGGGCAAAGTGTGTGTGGGTAGGTCAACGAGTGGAGGAGGTTACTCTAGTCGATAGAGCCATGGTAAAACATGACGCTCAGGACGGCCTCAACAGCAGTAGGTTGTAAAGAATGGCTGACCAGCCGCGTTCCGTGATATTGTATCCTCCTTCTCTGTGCCCTTCTGTCGTTGCTATTGTTGTTCATTTTGGCCATGGAGAGGAACGCAGCGTCGTGGCAAAATCAAAATACGGAGGACGAGCCGCCAGCCCATAGATTAGACTGCTGTGGCTATAACCTTCTATTGAAGCAACGCAATATATGGCACTCCTAGTGAACTGTATACGGTGCTATCTCGCGCTATGAAGGGCTCTTCCACTTGTCGTAAGCGTGGGTACTGTTGCTTTCAGCGGCAACGCGCATGTTCCCGGTGAATTGTCGGGTTCTCACCTATCCATCATTGATCCGCAAAGCCAAAGCAGGCAGACAGAGGTGTAAAGGATGCCTGCACATCCATGAGGCCACCGTCTTGACGCCGGGTAATCCGACGTTCTACAACGTCTACCTCATGATAGACTGCAACCCATGCTTTCCTGTCTTGTTGAGAATCTTTCGCCTTCGAACCTGGCTGCCGTCCTGTAGATCGACCAATATGGAATTGTCGACATGCACACGCCAGTTTCTCTTCCAGATACACACCACCCTCCATTGAAATGGAGGCCCAGACGGAAGACAAAGATGGCGAGTGAGACAAAACTCGGTCTGAGCGGTTTTGAACTTCACAAACCGGATCAAATGCCGCAGCCCCTGTAACGCACGTCCATAATGCAGACGGTGAAGGTAAATAAATAATAAAGAAAACAGAAAAAAAGAAAAGGGAACAAATATGAAGCTGCGGAAGCTCCAAAAGTGCATGTTAAGTACAACACATACATGTATCCTTGCTCTATTCGAAGCAATCTGGTATGATGGACGCAGGCTGCTGCAGGTCGAGTGTGGTGGGATGAGCTGGCCAGAAGAGACCAAACGGGGGATACTCTATCGACAAACCCGAGGATACCCTCCAGAGACAGAATGTCCCGAATCGGCTCAGCCATGTCTCATCTCACGTATTGTGCTGCCTTCGGATGTGGTCCCTCACATTGATGTTCACCTGCAGCATATTCCAGACGGCAGGATTAATTTAATACAGTTTAAAATAGGAGACAATAAACAGGACTCTATCTTGTTTGCAGAACATAGTTGCTAGCATAATACGATGTTGTGCTGTCACGATACAGAAGTCTCAATCTCCACGTGAGCAGACGTTCAAGCTGATGATGTAAACTAATACATCAAAGGTATGCACCCCGGCACACAGTGGAGCAGCATCGAAAGCCATGTGCTTTGCTCGGCCAGCAAACAATTATTTATTTCTTATTTATTAGTGACTGTATTTCGTATTTCGTACGTGCAGACAAAAGCCACCTCTGTGCCGGAACTGCGGACATGCACACTACATGCACATTTTGTATGCATATTTTGCATGCACGTCGATGCTGATGTGTGGTCGTAATGTTTCCCAGCCGAAGCACTCTTCCGCTCTGTCTCTCTCTGTCGGTGTGGACCTTATATGCCTGTACAAGGCTTTCTAGTAGTTTGGCCGACGATAACAGAAAACGGCTACATTATGCAAAATTGTGCTCTTGCGCGAATAAAAACGGAGTGCAGTAAGCGTCGTGGCCGGGCATGATTTTGCCGCTGTGAAAAAAGAAAGCAAGTGAATAAAATAACCAAAACAGTATGCACCGCAGGTCTAACCGACGTGAATTTCGGCTCCGAGATAGACAGAAAGCGGATAGCCAAAATCACAACGAAAAGAGGTCGAGGTGCCATTGGGAGCAGAGCAGCAAAAAAAAAAAAAAAAAGCAAAGGAACCGGTGGTTGGAATATCAAGAGAGATGTATCGTAGCTCAGGAGCGCGCCCAAAAATATCAAGCTTGAAGTGAGGCTGCTAATGTTGCCGTTTTGGTCTTTCCAGCACTTTTTTGACCTTCGCATGTGTATTGTTCTCTTTATTCTTTTTATCTAATTTATGTAAAAGTTCTCAGGCCTGGCCTGGCCTGGCCTGGCCTGCCATGCCACGGCCAAGACTAGTACTGTAAACAGGTCTGACGAGGGGGGCGGTCGTCTCCATGGGCCACCCTCGAATCTTAACCCACAACTGGCCCCATCAGCCTCAGAATTTGACAGAAGGCTCTGCCCGTTGCGGACGCCGTTACATCCCGCTACAAAGAGGAGGGAGAGGCAGAGGATGGATGAGACTGCATGCTTTGCTGGCCGGGCCGCACACAGAGCAGTTCTCTAGGAGCGGCTGTACGAGGATTTTCTCACACTTTGTTCCTGACTATGTTGTAACTCACAGCGCCAGCTTCAAATATCGAAAATCGTAGTAAAATAAACTCGACAAAGAAGTGGCGAGTTCAGTAAATCCATGCAATTGTATCAGGGACACAATCAGTCCTGCTGTGGCTTCTGCGTAATAGTGGGGAGGCTCAAGATGGGTTGGAACTCTTGTGCCATGATCGACGTGGCTCCATGAAAATGCGCGTGGAGCAGGATAAAAAGCAAAGAAGAGGAGGAAAGCAGAGGCCGAACATTGGATATGTTGGAAAGAGACAGAATACAGCTACCAAATACAGTCTGTATTAATTGAGACTTTCGATTGCCTGCAATTATCTGTTGCTTTGTTTCTCAGTTCCGTCGTTTTTGTTATTCAAAGCTACTCCGACGAACAAACAACAAGCCGACTGAACAGCTAACACCCCCAGTTTCCCCTTTTCTGCATGCACTTGCTGTGATTGCCGTATCTTTAATTTTTCTTTGGTTTTATTTACCATTTCATTTCTGCACGTCGTGCCTTTAAGTTTTAATTTTTGTTCTTTGTCTTTGGTCTGTTCCACACCCCCCTTTGGGGGGACGCATTTACAGAGAATGTCCCCCCTCCCTGCACCCTCCTTGCAGTGCCATTGTTTCGTTCCCTTCGATGGCGTTGCAGTTTGGCTCGGGCTCGATTATTTTATTTTTATTTTTGCCCGATGTGTTGTTCACAGCAAAGCGTATCCACCCTCGCCATTTTTTTTTCTGTTTTCTGCTTTCTGCTTCCTGCTTCCTGTTTTCTGCATATTCTTTATTACTGTTTTTTTATTTCCCTTCCAGCAAGCAAGACTGCAGTTGAGGAAGGGCTCTCTTCTGCCGAAAATGAAGTATAAGTAACCCACGCCGTCGTGTTGCCTGAGAATCAAAAAGAACAACAAAAAGACCAAGATCAAAATCAAATGGTCTCGATCTCTCATCCGTTCCTTGTCTTTTGTTACTCACCCAGTCTTGCCTTCGTTTTCCATCTCCGTCTCTACACATTCGCACACTAGCATCAACGGCCGAGCCCATCTCGACAAACAAAAGCCAAAGCCCTTCGCTGCCCCGTCGTCAACTGTTTGGTTGTTTCCTTGTTGTCACTCGGAACTCGGGCATCTTTTGTTAGCAGTCCCGGCAACCCATCCTTCCTCTTGTAAGTCAAATAAACCCTTCCAAAAAAGGAAAGAAAGAAACACATAGACCAAAAAGAATCAAAAAAGTGGAGGATACACACAAGCCACGGAGCTAGACAGACGGCACCCAAGACAGTAGGAGACGTCTTTCTCTTTACAGAAATCGACGAGGCAAAGAGCAAAGACCCGAAAGACAAAACAAGACAGCAAGAGGAGGGATGTCAGAATGAGGGTGTCCCCAGACTTTCCCAAATGGATGCGCGACAAGGATGCCCCATGTTGCAAAACCCTGCTACGGCATGCAGCAACACACCTTGATCAAACAAGGGTGGACGATGGGAGCATTGGTAGCATTGGCAGCAACAAGGACAATGACAGCATGGGCAGCATGAGCAATACGGGCTAACAATGGACCACAGGGTGCAGCAACGACCAAGCCTAGCCGACTAGCCAGCTTCCGAGGAAACCAAGAGACGCTTACGCCCGTCTTTATACTCGTCCCTTGAAAACACCAAGGTACACAAAAAGAGAGGGGGAAAAAATGTGCTACTTTGAGCAGACGCGCTGGACATGCGGCTACTGGAAGTGGGGAAACTTCCGCCAGCAGTGCCCCAAGGAGTACCGCACTGGCGAGACATGCGGGCTCAAGCTGGTGTACGCCACCGTGTACCGCAACGAGACGTGCAAGCTGTGTGAGCAGATTGAGAAGAAGAACCGCCGTCTCGAGAAGCTGCAGCGAGATGTGGAGCGCTGGCAGCACGAGGGCAACCGGCCGGCCACGATCGAAAAGACACAGCAAGACATCATGGAGATTGAAGAGCGGGTGAACCAGCTGTACCAGGACCATGTCACCCGGCAAGCCAGCGTGGCTTGACGGCCGCGGACAAATCGGACAATCGGGACGTTTCAGACGTTCGGACAAACCGGTATGTTCTGTGTGTTGTCGGGTGGGAACCATTCGGCCAAGAAAGGAAGAAGAGAAGACGACCAAATCGAAGCGGCGAGAAGATTCGATGCAACATCGTCCTGCTAACACCACTGTTTTACCCAGTAGTGAGTGTTAGCCAAGGTGATGGCAGGAGCCGACGACGGAGAATGCGAGGATGCATGCAGGGCAGGCTGCATGTCAAATGGCTTCGTGTCTCTGCTTCGGACCTTGGAAGAGGGGATGCTGGTGGTGGTTGTGGTGGAGGTGGTGATGACGGTGGTGCCGGCGCAACGGAGACGCTACAGCATAGTCGAAGGAGCTGTATTGGCGGCGGGGACGTGATCATTTCTATACCTATTCCCAAGGACACAGCCGCTCAATATTGGCAGTCTGTCCCATCTTTACTTTCTGACGTTTTTTTTTTTTGTTTATGTTTTCATTCTTATTCTTGAATTTCTCTTGCTTTGTATCTTGTTGTTGTTTTCGTTGTGCTTGTGGTTTCGCTGCATCTTTGGCCTTTGTGTTTAATTGTCGTTGATGTCCAAGTTGGCCTTGCTTTTCCTCGGCATTTTGTGCCTGCCGCTCTTTGCTTGCCCCTGTCTTTCATCCTTGGAATTTGTCGTTGCTGTGTTTGTTGTTCCTTGCACTGAAGAACGTCGTTTAGCTCCCTGTGGCATCTCTGTGTCGTCTGTCTTTGTCTCACGCCGGTGGGGCATGAAAAAGATATTTGCTCTTCGATAAAATTTGATCTGGTGGAATTCAAATGTCGTTTTCGAATTATCTCCTCTTCGCACTTATTCGATGTTGCTGGCGTGTTGGCCTTTATCTGCCTTTATCCATGCTTTGAGTTTTAGTGACACCGCATTCTTCGACAGACATGTCTGTCGACAGGCACCACAGAGAGGAAATACGCAGTCCAGTAGTGTCAAAGGAGCGAGCGCTTGCACAGCATCAATAGCATCGTTGACCCTAGGCCGTGTTGATGGAGACCACTGTGTCGACAGCGCTGTCCCGTACAAAGCAGTTGTGACAAATAGGTGGTGCATAGTCACTAGCGGTTGTCATAAACAGGGCCGCATAGGTCCAACATAGGACCGCATAGTCACGAGAGAGCGTGACGCGATAGTGGATTCTCCCCTCGTTCTTACATGCGAGCCACCCACATATGACAGCACAGCAGGGAACAGGCACCTGCTACTTGCAGTATGCTCGCCCTCCCGTATGTGACCATACGTGTATGTAGCAGCACGGCATTATTTGGCTTGGAACAATGACCGGCACCGAGCCAAGGACGGGCGGGAAGTGGGAAATATTGACTTGGGCAGTTGGGGGCCAACAAGCGGAGATTCAAGATCGAAGACCAGTGACGTAGGTAAATACCAGGCAAAAAAATGATGCCACCGTTGTTTTGAAGCATGGACCCGAAGACCAAAGTCTACCCAGGCTTGTGTAGAAGGATAGATGGCTGCCTGCAGTATTTCGCATCTCTGCGAATCTGTGGTTCCAAACAGAACAGCCACTACCCACCAAAAGGCAAGCAGATGCTGCAGCAGCGCGGCCAAACAGCAGCAAGTCTGAAGCGGGGAGCGGCGGAGGGGCATCGGAGCAAGCGCCGCGTACAGGGGGTTTGTTTGTTTTGATCTCGTCGTAGCCAGGAAGGCTGACGCAGTAAAAGTCAAGAGGCTCACATTAACTGCCCAGGAAGGTTCCGACGGACGAGCCTGGAACAGCAAGGCCTGCCAGTGAGGTTTCACCCGTGATGATGGTCACGACCCATCCAGGCCGTCCACAGGCCGGGCCCAGAGGTCTGGCTTGTCAAAATCAGACCAGCTCATTCCCTCCCGAAAGCCGGAGCACTTGGATCAGCGCGCTTGTGATGAACGACAACAGGGGCGAGGGAGTAGGAGTGTACGGGAAAAGAGAAGAAGAACAAAGGAGATGCAGAAGAAACGAGAGCGAAGAAACAGTAGAATGACAGAAGGAAAAACCACAATTGGAAACGAAGCTAGAACTGCAAGCCACAAACTAGGGTCTCCACTGAGAAGCAACATCGGCAGCATGCGCACGTGGCCGATGCTCAATGGGTGCTGAGGCCCGGATATGGGGCATCTGAGAGACGCGGCTAAGGGTAGTTTGGGGAGGTGGAATGGTGAGTGCAGGTGGTGACGGTTGCGCGTAGAAAGGTGGCGAGGAGGAGGGAGCCAGACAAAGTACGTCGTATATGACAAAATGGCGAAACGGGCAAAAACAAAACAAAACAATGGCCCAGGAGGCTGCCTAGTTAGTTCGTCAAGCAACCTGCATAGAATGGCCTTCCAACGACAGATCTGCGGTGGTCCCGATGCCAAGGCGACCAGGACGGCTCGCGGCTAGCTGTTCAGGGTCAGCTAAAATAAAATGCACTAATGCTGAATCTTGTCGGCGGCAATGAGAACAACATATCACGACGTGGGGAGAGGCGAGGACGGAAGGAACACAGCACAGTCGGTCAGTTATGGTCCCGAAGGCGGTCTCAGCCTCAGTCCCGAATGCTTGGCTTCGATTGCGGTTGTAGTTGCATTTGTGGTTTGTGCTTGTGCGGTTGAAATTGTATATTATAACACTAAGACGGGTATCAAGTGAACAAAGGAAACAGTGGAAAGAAACGGGCCGAACAGTGTCGATATAATACAATGCGGTCTCCCGCCGTCGGGGAGGCCGAGATGGATAGGACGAAAAGCCCCAAATCGTCCGTCTGCTGCCCGAGGCGTACTGGTAAAGGAAACAATAATATCAAATGCTGTGCTGTGTTGCGTGGATGCGTGCAATCGTGTGCAGATAGAAAAGAAAAGAAAGAAAGCTTGCGAGAAACGCTTTCGTAGCAGGTCGAATGCATATGAAGTCAACGTAGACGACAGAAGAAAGAAGACCAAAATGAGCCGTGTCGCGGAACATTGTTCATCGTTCAGTTTATTTTAAGCGTCGGTAAAGTTGCTCACAAAGGGCCCGGCCACGTCCACTTGCGCCGGCAGCGCGTCAACGTACACCTGTGGGACTTGTGCCGGCTCAATGTCGAATTCTTCGATGCAGGCGTCTGGGTCGTCCTCGTCGGTCACCGAGAGCTTCGAGAGCAGGTTCTGGTATTGCGCAAAACGGTTGTCGGGGATGCCGAGCGCATACGGCGCTGGGGTGCCGTTCGGGTTCGGCCGTGGCGGGGCAATCTCAAAGACATCGACCATGTTGTCGGATGTGCGGGCCACGACGCTCTGGAGCGCCTCAAACTCGCGCTGCGACTCCTGCGCATCGTCCTGGTCGTTCATGGTCGGCTCGCCGAAGCTGCCGTAGTGTGCACCATCGGCATCATCGAAAAGCAGCCTTGATTCATCGTCCTGTAGTGACAGCCATTTGTCAGTCTCCGTCCATTTTGCTCGCCACCGGCGACGACTCCTCGCTCGCCCAATCCCATCCCCAGCTCACCTCTTCGTATACGCTCCTACGCCGTGCTCCAAGGCACGAGCTGCAGTTGCCCATCGTCGCCGTCCGCCGTCGTCTATCGTCGGTCGCAATGTGTAGCCGCTTGTCGAGTGGTAAGAGTGTTGAGAGTGGCAAAGGTAACGGGAGGTTCGGAGGGCCGCAAAAGCGAGCGAGAGCGAAATCAAAACAAATAAAAGAAATGTCGTCCCAGGTGGGTTCAGAGCACAGCGGAGGCAACCATGGAAGGCAGCAAAGTCGACAGCAGCCTGCCTCGTCGAATGATTGCAGCGCAATATGTGCTCCGTGTCCGTGTCGCTATGTCGCTCTGGTCGAGGAGGTGGTGGTTGAAAGCTTCAATGCAAGAGGACGCGGGGACAGGCGACGTTGGTTGGAAACACTTCGGAGTGTATTTTTGCGTGCTCATTTCCTTTCTGAGAACCTCTGCAACAAAAGGAAGGCGCCAGGGAGCTTTGCCAGCAGCACAAGAAGCACCAACCCTCAGCCACCCAAGCCACTAAGCCACCAAGCCAGAGGCCAAAGTGGGCAGGTGTGGCGGGTGGGGCCGTTTGGCCCCGGATAAAATCTACTTCCGACCCAATTGTTGTCGGTTTTTGTACCTTGTTCACCGAGTTCGCGCTGCGAGGTACTAAATCTCTAAAAAGACCCACCCTCCCGATTTGCTGTAGCGCTGGAAATACGCTGTAGAACAGGTAACGACGTCAGGAAGAGAACCAACTCGCGCTCATCTGTTCGTCCCAGCCCGTCATGTTCAAAACTCAAGGAACGACGTACGAGAATCATTCAGGCGACAAAACACAACACATCATAGAACGCAAGGCTGATCATATGAGAAAAGACAATAAGGGTTTTTCTAGGACAGTCGATGGTAAACTGAAATATGTTGATTTGAACAATATCAAGCGAAAGCTTCTCTGTCGTTGTTGTTTTGATATGTTTTTCTTATATTTTGTTATTATTTCTTTGTAACTATTGATGTATTTCTTTTCTTTTCTTTTCTTTCCTTTTTCTTTTTTTTTTAAAAAAGGAAAAACACCATATTCTTCCTCTTTTCTATGAAATACAGCAGAAAGATTTATCCAGACAATACAAATTGAGCATTAATCCCAGATTTCGTATATTCATTGGTACAGTACAACAACCAACATGCACCAACGACTAGAAACGAGAAAAATATAACTAAATTGTCCATCACCGACACAAATGATAAGAAGCATCCTTTCTGCCCTCTATGTTACACGCTCTACAAAATGGAAACAGATGCTCATAGTTTTAATCGCCGGCTCATATTACTTCCCGAACACCAACAGGCAAATTAATCATTTTCAAAGTTCGACCAAAATAGAAATGGTTCTGTTGCTGCCTTGGCTAGAACACCAGCTTTGAAGCAATCTACAGCTGTTTCTAGCAAGATTCTCTGTCGTACTATTCTGCTTGTTGCTTGGATTCTTCTCTGTCGTCTTGCCATCGGAGGTTGTGGCTCTCATCTTTCTTGCAGACCTCTCCATCAAAAGCCAGCTTTGATACACTCCCATTGCCGATATTGCCATGACCTGGTGGCAGCTGGAAATAGTACGTCGTACTTTGAAGTCAATAGCATAGGGACAACTTGTGTGATGGCAAGACAAACGCGCCTCTGTCAGTGTTGTGTGCTTCGTGCTTGCACAATTCACCTCGCTCTTCGTCCCGAAATCACACCCGCAATCACGGTCTGTTGGGTCTGTGCATGACGCGATCTTCGGCGCGTAACAAGGGCCAGCCAGTTGGGGGGGAGGTGGGTGGTGGGTTTGCTCGGAACAAGATACCTTTCTCGTTGTTGATAGGCCGTGGGTGCGCGGAGCGTTGAACAACAGGCCTAGCCGAATAACAAATACCAAAAGAACGACGGAGCCGAGGCCGTGCTCGAGTTCTGGTTATTTTCCATTTTTACAAAGGGAGCTGTAAAAGAGGCAAAATAGTGGGCTAATAGCGACGCGCACTGAGGCAGAACAAAGACAACAGGCAAGGGCGCGAGCGGAGAGAGGCTGTCCGTTCCTAGTTGGCGGACACTCTTTCCCCTTTTGTGACAAACTGGTGGCCTGCAGCATCCAGTAAATAATGTGCAGGAAGGAGCCTACCGAGACACCGGGCAGCCACAAGAACAGTGGCGCGCGGAACGCGAGGAAGGTGCGAAATGCCAAGCAGTAAGCAATAGGTCAAACGCGAACGATTACAACGACAAAAGTAAACAGTGTTGTCGCCCCTGAATGCGGTGGCGAGGATCGGCTGTATGTGTAATTTTGCGGTGTAAGTGACCCACCGCTGTTTCCGCCCACCCCCCCTTTCAGCCCATGACTATTAGTACCATTTAGGTGCGATCGTATATAAAAGGTACATAACATTTAATCTTACATATCTCAACGGAAAAACATCGTAAAATATAAAAAAAAAAATTATATTATATGTAAGGTTATATTTAATAGTATTTTATAAATAAATATTTTATTTTACTTTTCGTTATATTTATATTAAAGAAAGTAAGAAATTTGTACAGTGTATTATACAGTGTAACAGTGTCTTTAGTAGTATTCGCACTAGTACTTATTTTTATTAGACATTTTTTTCAAAATTATAATTTTTAAAGAAAAAGTAACTTTAACTTTATTTATTAAGCCAAATTTAAGTTATATATTTAAAAAAAGTTTGACAACAAAAAGAATATACATATATTTATAACTAATATACTTTTCGTTTATTTTTACGATTTATATTCGTTGATTTATCTACGTTACAAAAATAAGTATCTTTTGTATGCAGATTGCATACAAAAAGTACTAGTATGTACCGGGCGGAAATGGGGGGTGGGCGGAAACAGCGGTGGGTCACTTATGTCGTATCTTACAGGCTTCCTCGGTTTCCGCCATGCTGGGTTTTCTCAGTCATCTCTGCAGTTCCTTTCAGCCTGCATTGGCCGCCGAGGACGCCTGTGCATGTGTGCTGAAATAGAGGCCGCATCATGTTCCCTTCCCCACCCTTTTTGTCATTGGCCTTGCACTGGCACACCTGTCACCACGCTCCACGCCGGGAAGAGTGTCTCGTGGATTACAAGTGTCTCGCTGCTCGTGGCATTTGTGACATGAATTTGACTCGCACAGTATTTACGGATTACGAAGGCAGGCGCGAGCGGTAGTCATCTGAGCGTCCTTTCCAGATTTCGTCCCGCTGCACAACAACAGAAACGGGGGGGGAAGGGCGGATGACAGAGCGCCTCGCCCCTTCCGCCACGCCAGTGGACTGTTGTTTTCAACGCCCAAGGCTCACGCTATTACATTGTCTGTATGTCCCGACGCGGTGCCTGCCGTTAGACAGGAGGCCTGACATTGGCAGTCTTGTGGTAGGCGGAGTACGCGGTAACTAGCGGATGGGCCAGGCCAGGCCAGGGCCATCATTCGCAGGCAAAATGCGTGCTCCGTAGAAATTTGTGAGCACCGTGGCACGTGAGCGGAAAATTTAGGCGTGAAATCCACTTGTTTCGTTGGCTGTTCTTACTGAGTAAGGGGCAGTAGCGAGCGAAAGAGTGAGGGTGGGGGGGCGGCGCCAGGCCCAGAGACACAGTCGGCAGGACTTTTTTTATCGCCGTCCGCTGGGGTGGTCCACCACTCGTCCCTTCCCCCCCGTTAGGCCAGGCTGGGCTAAGGCGTAGTAAGAGGAAGGAGCGGAGGAGGAGGCAGAACCCGCCTTTCACTGGTGGCCCAGCCTTTTTTCGGCCTCATCGTCGGCGACCCTCTTTCTGTTCTTGATCGCCTTCCTCTTCTTCGCCTTTTCTGTTTCTCTCCTCTCACCAGCCAACAGCAAATCACCAACAGAGGGATCCCAAACAGACACTCCCTCTGTACACAAACCGACGACCAACGCAAACACGACTGCTCGTCTGAGGGTGTTGCCAGCGGCCCCCTTTCGCAGGCCCTGTCACGCATCCCTTTTCCGTGCCTCACTCTCCCCTCGTGTCCACCTCGTCTGTATTTTGGGCCTCGCTTTTCTGTCCCCGGCCCTCGGATCTGTCTGCCTGGCTGCCTATCGACTTCCACGGCCTCTTTTTACCACACGACACTTGGTGAACGGACACATCACATCGACTCTGGCCGCCCGTATACAATGCTGAGCATGCACGCGTTGGCCCTGGAATCCGCGTAAATCGTTACCGATCCGGACAGCCTCCTCCGCCCTCTTGGCCACCGTCTCGTGAGTCTCCTCCGCTGCGTTGCCCGGCTGGATTATTATCAAACAGACACTGCATCGCTCGTCTTTCCTCTGTCGACATCCCTCGGCTCTGCAGGGCACGTCCCGACCAGTGCCGTTACTAACGCGCTCTAGTCATCTACGACACCGCCCCATCCCCTCTCTTTGACCCTTTGTCTCCTGTATTGACGTGCATCCACATCCACGACAACAACTCTTCTTTCTGCTACACCCTCGTCTATTTTGACAACCATTTACAAGTAGCGTGGTCTCAGTCACCTGCTGGGAGACCACGACAATCCCACCATGCCCGACTCGCAGGCTCCCCAGAAGACGACCGAGGTCAGCCGGCCTCGTTCCAGTCAAATGGTTTCCGTCAACTGGAATGATGCCACCGAGACCGATGCCGCGCACGGCGCACGGCTGCAGTTTGAGATTGCCGAGTGCGTCGAGACGAAGACCGTGACGACAACAACCACAACCAAGCGTTCATATCCGCCGCTGTACGTGCGTGAATCGAGGGCACTCCAGTCTCTTGATGCCAAAGAGTACCCGCTTGCCTCCAAACCGACCCCGCCAGAGCTGTCCAAGTTTAGCTTTGATGTCGACGACGGCATCGACAGCGATGCCTGGTCGTCGTTTGACGACTCCCAGAAATTCCACTCTTCCTTTGAACACAGCCAGGACGACCACCTTTTGCGGGCCAACCCCTTTCACCGCCACCCACCGCGTGCACGCATCCTCGACGACAGCCAGATAAAGCCCGAACCCGGCGTCGAGAGCCCGCCACGCCATGATTCACCCTCACAGCCGGCGGCGGCGGCGGCATCGTCGTCGTCGAAGCAGCCTCCCGACAGCTCCTTGCGCCGGTCGACCCGTTCCAGCTCCGTGGCTGGCTCTCCCGTCTCCACCATTAGCCGGAAGGTTCTCCGCTCCTCGAACGGAGGGGCGTCGGCAAACACATCCACATCCGCAACCGACCGGCCAAGACGACTGGGCCTTGGTTTGTTGAAAGATGACCGTGACGGGGACCTTGCAAACGGCCCGTCCTCATATCTCGCCACACCCGACGGTGCCAGCACCGGTAACCGAAGCTCGTCTCGATTCCGGTCGCTGCGTCTCGAACGTGCAGCCAGCGACAACAAGACAGAATCGGGCCCCAGCACAACGCCGGCACCATATGAGGCTGGTAGTCCTACCGGGAGCGACGCACATACCGTTTTCAGCAACACCGTGGCCACGCCACCAATTGCCGATGCCGACACCGACAGCTTTCCCGATGCCGACGAGTCTTTGCAGCAGACCGTGCGGACGCTGCCACCGCGGGTTCTCGGCAATGTCGGCATTCTGGATGCCAGTCTTCCCAGCCCACGCCTGTCCCCCACGTTGTCGGCTGTGCACCCGACGTCGCAGCTTCCTGACGATGACCACGACGAACTAGAGGAACGCATTCTTCGTCAGCCTCTCTGGGTGACGACACGATCACAGTCCACCGAAGTTGCTGACTCGTCGCCATATCCCGGATACCAATCTTTCTCCCAACCCGACGGCGCCAACTCGTTGTCTGATGGTACTATGTCGCGGATGAACTTTATGGCCGTGCAGTCTATGCTGGAGCGGTTTGATACCATGCCGAGTGAGATGAAGACCTTCATGATGTACCAATTCCTGCGCAGGTGCTCGCGGAAGACGCTTCAGACGGTTGCCGATGTCGTCAACCCAGCCCTCAAGTGCGACTTTTTCAAACGGCTCCCACTCGAGCTCAGCCTTCACATCCTTTCCTACCTCGACTTCAAGGACCTGTGTCGTGCTGCACAGGTCTCCAAGCAGTGGCGCATCATTGTGGACAGCAACGAAACGGGCTGGAAAGAGTTGTTTGACATAGCCGGCTTCGAGCTGCCGTCGGGCGAGCTGCAACGGGCCATTACACAGGGCTGGGGCTGGCAGGATCCCGTCGGTGCTCATGGCTGCGAGGTCGATCTGAGTCTGCGCATGCGCATGGAGGCCGACGAGACCGACCTGATTCGCTCGTCCAAGCCAGAGGCGTCTGCGCCGCGGGTGCGCACATCGAAGCGGAAACGTGGCATTACGGCGTACCCTGGCACGGAGCGGTCCAAACGGCGGGCGAGTGCTCAGGAGGTAGCGCCCAAAGAAGAGAAGCCGTCTCAGTGGCCCCAGGTGCACAAGTCCGAAGGCCCTTTGTCGGCCGCCAGTGCGGCTGCTGCGGCCATTCCGAACCCCAAGATTGGCCTGCCGAGCTTGCGGAACCTCCACCTGTTCAAGTCCCTCTACCGCCGCCACTACATGATTCGCCAAAACTGGACGAGCGGCAAAGTGAAGCCACAGCATCTGGCCTTTACCGCCCACCCTCGGCACGTCATCACCTGCCTGCAGTTTGACGACGACAAGATCATCACGGGCAGTGACGACACCTTGATCCACATCTACGACACCAAAACTGGCAAGCTGCTGAAGAAGCTGGAAGGCCACGAGGGCGGTGTTTGGGCCCTGCAGTACGAGGGCAACATCCTCGTCTCGGGTAGTACCGATCGGTCCGTGCGTGTGTGGGACATTGAAAAGGGACTGTGCACACAGGTGTTCTACGGACACACCTCGACGGTGCGCTGCTTGCAGATTCTCATGCCCAAGCCCACCGGCAAGTTCGAAGACGGTAAGCCCGTCATGATGCCGCCGAAGCCGCTCATCATCACCGGCTCGCGCGACAACCAACTGCGTGTTTGGCGGCTGCCGGAGCCGGGATCGAGGCGCTACATCCAGACCGGCCCGCCGGCCAACGACTCCGAATGCCCCTACTTCATACGCATTCTTTCAGGCCACACCAGCTCCGTTCGGTCGATTGCGGCGCACGGGGACATTCTTGTCTCCGGCAGCTACGACAGCACCGTGCGTGTGTGGCGCATCAGCACGGGCGAGTCGCTCCACGTGTTGCAGGGCCACACGCAGCGGGTGTACAGCGTCGTTCTCGACATGAAGCGCAACCGCTGTATTTCCGGCTCGATGGACTCGCTGGTGAAGATATGGGACTTGGACACCGGAGCCTGCCTCCACACGCTTGAAGGCCACGCCCTGCTGGTCGGCCTGCTTGATCTCCGCGACGAGAAACTCGTGTCGGCGGCAGCCGACAGCACACTTCGTGTCTGGGACCCAGAGTCGGGCACCTGCAAGAGCACCTTGACCGCCCATACCGGCGCTATTACCTGTTTCCAGCATGACGGCCGCAAAGTGATCTCGGGCAGCGAGAAGACGGTCAAGATGTGGGATATCCAGACCGGCGAGTGCATCCAGGACCTGCTGAGTGACCTATCCGGTGTCTGGCAGGTCAAGTTTGACGCTCGGCGCTGTGTCGCGGCTGTCCAGCGAGACAGTCTTACCTATATTGAAGTGAGTTTTCAATTGTCTTTTTTTATTCTTTTTTATTCTCGTTTTCGCCTTATCTCACCCCCTACCATCTTTGTCCCCCGTACAACACTCGCTTGCTAACATTTCATCTCAGATTCTCGACTTCGGCGCCGTTCGCGACAATGCTCTCGCGCATCCCCTCGGCGTCCGGACTCTGCTCAATGCCCCCGAGCCCCAGTCGCCGATTGAAGAGGAGCTTTAATCATGGTCCTCGCCTTCGATCTTAACCCCACACACACTTCCTTCTTCCTCCTTTCTCAACACCATTCAAACACGACTACATATCTATCACGCTCATATTTCTCACTCCTGGTATATACGGCATCATTTGGTTAGCGTCGGGGAATACTTTTGTTCAGGTGCATTATGTGCATTATTGTTTCCTTTCTTGTTTTGGATTTGGCTCTCTCTCTGCATTCATCATATCAGTCCTTTACGTTTTGTAGTTTCTTGCATCTGCCACGTTTTATTATGTCATTGTCCGTCACAGCAGACTTGTCGGTGATTTTTTTTTTGCCCTCTCTCGTTTTCTTCCGGTACCCTCTCTCATGGTTTTCATTGCGTTTCATAGTTGCCTTCTTTTGTTACTCTTTACTCTCTCTTGAATTCGCAGGGCGAAAACAGTTTGTATGAGACGTTGTTGGGGAGAACGTTGGGAAACGGGAACCTTGGCCTTTTGGTTTCCTTTTTTAATATAATCCGCCTTTTGACCTGTTTTGTATATGTTGCTTTGGGACTATTGTTGGCTGCCTGTTGGAAGCAAAACGAAAAGTGATAATCTGAACATGTTTGCAATCATACCCATTTGATCTGATGAGTTTTGCGAGTCGTCTTATGTCGAAGGTGTCTGTCCTTGTAGAGGTGGAATTCGTTACCAATTCTTTACTGTTGTAATTTTCTGTGTTTTGTGTTTCAGTGTTGTTAATTCTTTGTCAGATTTTTTTGTCTTCGAGGGTTCACTAAGCTTCGATGTTTATTGCACACATTGGCAGGTTTCCCATCTCCTAGAATGAGCCGGTTATGGTCATTGCCGTAGAATTGCATTTGATTTCTATCATTTAATTACTAGCTCCATTATTAAAAATTCCCACCACTGCTTTGTTGCAAGACATTCACGTCCATACAATTCAATAACTCAAGTCAAATCTTTCGACATGTCTCCGCACATCACTACATGCGCCCTCATCATCGTACTTTTCGTCCGAGTGCTCGCTTCCCCCATTCGAGATGAAATATGGCTTCGATCACTGTCGTCCGTTCAAATCTACAAATACAACCGCTATTCGATGCTGTACATGACGCGATAAAAAATAGCAGATGGGAAATCGGCGATGAGGGATGTAAAGACAAATGAACAAACAAACAGGTCCTGGAAAACAAAATGGGTCAATATTCGTGATAGAAAGTGAGAATGTAAACATATTTAGCCACTGAACCTAAACATCGCCGTCAACCGTTGTTACCACAGGCACTTGCGACTGCGGCTGGGTCGGCTGCTCCTGCGAGTACAGGCTCGAGTTTTCGAGCCGCTGGATGGACTCCATGGTGAGCTGAAACCGCCGGCGGTCGTCCTTGAGGCTGGCACGCTTCTGGGCCGTCGCCTCGTCTTCGCCCATGAGGTCCAGGAATGTCTGCGGCGTCGTCCTATCAAAAACGCCCAGCTGGTTGTCCAGGTACGACTTGGAGAGCTGGTCCGTGACATCCGGCAGCAGGCCGGACGAGATGTGCATCGTGCACGTGTCGACAAAGCGCGTAGCTGCGGTGCGGTAGTAGCCGCGCACGTTGGCGCAGACGCCCAGCTCGCGGGTGTATTCGTCCGCGCCGAGCTTGGCGAGCTCTTGGTTCATGATTGTCTTCTCCCGCGCACGCTCGTCGTCGCTCATGATTTCCCAGTCCTTGGGAATGGGCCGCTCCTTGCCGCGCTGCTCGCCGAGGTAGGCCACCATGCGGTAGTAGTGGCGGTGCCGCGCCAGGAGGTTGTGCTCGGCCTCCTCATTGCGTGCCATGGTTTCTCGGTCCAGCGTGTGGTATTTGCGCGTCTCGAGCTGGTAGTGTTGTAGGAGCGTCGTCTGGACCTCGCTCATGCGGTCGACCAGGAACTTCTTGAGGGCGGATGAGGCGTGTTTGTAGATGAGCCGCTTGCGCAGGTTACTGAGCGCGGTTGACAGGAGCTCATGCAGTTTGGCGTCGAGCAAGTTGAAGACACGTTCCAGCAACTGCATCAACGGATCAATCCAGGGTCGGATGGCCTCCATCGACAGTGAATTGTAAATGTCTCCGGTGACAATGTTGGGCATACCGGGCCGCATCTGAGCATCGATGATATCGCGCACCACCTGGAGAGACCGAGCTGACCGTTGAAGCGGCTGGCCAGTCCGTGAGAAGAGGACACGCTTCGAGCCAGCGCCAAACGCAGGACTATTGTCGCCATGTTCGGACTGGTCCTCTTGTTTGACGGAATCATTGAGCCCACGGGCACGCTTGGACGGGGTGCTGGGGCCGGCGGGATCGGTTTGCCCATCGAGGAATGTGCTGTGTTGCCGGCGACGGGGTATGGAGTTGGTTGGGGCCCCGGAAGGTGGAACAGACGCATGCCCGGGCGCGGGAGAGCCACCGTAGATGCTCGACACATCGTCGTTATCCACAGATGTTAGGTCGATGCGACCATTGTTGTCTACGGCGAGTCTACTGCCGCTAGCTAGGCCATTTGTGAGGGACTCCACCTTAACCTTATACTTGGGCTTGAGATCCGCAATGGACTTTTTGAACTCTCGAAATATCTCATTGAGTAGTCGCAACATTTCTTGCGGCCCATCAATAATCGCCCGCACCTGGGACGTGAACGCAACGAGACTGCGGCGGATCTCGAACTCGGGACTTTCCGGGACATCAGGTAGCTGAGCCAGCTCGTAATTGACGTCAAGAAGTTTCATCGACACCTTTTCCTTGATTTCAGGAAGACTAGGAGGAGGATGTTAGCTGGACTCTCAGGGCCAATATTTTATATTTTAGTAAGTCACCTACCACTTGGCAAACTCGTGACCGAGCTGCTGAGACATAAAGGCCACAAGACGATTGACTCCACAGCGGTCCTCAAATTCGCGGAAGCAGTCGCGCCACTCCTGGTTGGCCATGCCCGGTAGCTGCTTGTTGAAGAAGGCCTCCTCAAACGCGCCCTGGCGCTCCAGCTCGTCGGCGGGTCTGGATGGATCGCGGTGGGACGACTGGACCATCTCGTTGGGGAGCAGATCTTCCGTGACGATGGGCCTCGCTGTCATAAAGTACCCATGACCCACTTTGTGCTGCTCGCCGCGGAGCATTGCCATCCACTGGGCGGTGGCCGTTGGGTTTGGGGGCAGAAGGTCCGCCTTAGTCATAATACCGATGGTGCGTGCCTGAGCCTTTTCCTCGCGGATAATCGAAAACGTGGAGGAGGTCTCGGAATCGACATTCATGGGCACAGCCCAGAGGATGATGGCTTGCTTGTGGGAGATGTATTTTGCCGTTAGGTTGCGGACGACCTTGACGAGGTACTGATCTTCATCCTGCTTGGCACTTGTGAACACTCCCGGCAGATCGTAGAAGCTGAGATCAGCAAGTCCCGGCGCGCTGATGTCCAAGGCTACCGTGTTCGGGCTGAACGCGGCTTCGTTTCGGATGGCGTCACCGCCATCGCTGGACAGCGGGTGGTACCGCCGCCACATCTCGCCCGTGCCTGGCTTGTACAGGCTGTGGTCGCGGTTGGGGTTCAGAGTGGCAATCTGGGCCCACCGCAGCGTCTCCTCGATCTTGGACGGGTCGTTGAGATTGGCAAAGTCCTTAATGTCCCGGCGCTTCTCGAACCAGGGGCCAAACGGATTGGCACGCGTCACGCCCTGCGGTGGACGGTAGTCGTAGTCTTGCTGCAGAGAGATGCGGCAGGCCCACGGCCCACCAGCCTGTGCACCCGACAGACGGATGTGGACGGGGCAGCGGGTGCAGGCGCCTTCGCTTCGAGGCAGGTAAATATCGGAGAAGCCCGACATGAGGCTGGACTTGCCAGCAGACTGGTCACCAACGAGAACAAGCTCGGGCAGACTGGTGACATGCTGGATGCCGAGCGACTGGAGCTCGCCCAGAGTGTCGTTGAGCTCCTTGACCTTGTCACCGATTGCCGTGAAGCCATGCGAAACGAAGCTAACATTTGGGCCTTGGTGGGCATGGGCAGGAAACGCATGAGGTGCGTCAAGACGGTCCAGGATGCTCTCAGCGGGCTGCGTCTTGATTTTTCGAACCTCCATGAGGATCGGCGCATCATCGTCATACCCGCTGCCGCCGCCACCACTGCCGGCGTGGCTGTCGGCCATGGTCTGACGGCCGATTCGGGTGTCAATGCTAGCTGGGGGCTGTTAGTTCGTGATACGGAATCATGACCAAATAGACAAAATGAAGCAAGGAGGAAAGTAGACGAACGTACGGGCGCCTGATCGGGCAAACCGACCATTCTGCTCTTGTGATGCTGTTGCCAGCGGGTTCGCGGCCATAGTGACTCCGGTAGCAGGGGTACCACCCGGCTCTTGCTTGACAAGCCGCATGGCAGAAGTCTCTGTCAGACTCCGGGACGAAACGGTCATTGCACTCATTAGTGCTGCATCAAGCGCCCCGAAATGTGGAAAGATGCGATGTCTGTGCGAGAAAGTAAACAAAGGCAAACAGTGGACCGAAAGCAGCGGGCGTAAGACACTATCCAAAACACAAACGCAAGCAAACGGCGGTCAGCTATTGAGTGAATATCACGGTGAATTTTTGTTCGTGATTTGAAGCAAAAAGGTTGCCGTGAATTTGGATGTGAATATGGAAGTCCCCAGCAAGCCATGCAAACCGTCTGTCGAGGGAAGGAGCCATCGACGCGGTGTGCACTCAGAGCTGCGGTAGCAACTGTTAGTGAATTGCGTGTGGTTTGCGGGTGCTCTTAACAGACTCCATCTAAGGAAGGAGCCACCACCGAGAGTTCGCAATTGCCCAGGCTTTTCGCTGTTGCTGGGCAAGTTCAGGGGAACAAAAAGAGGGTCCTCCCTATTCAGGCAAGACGAATCAGGCAGCAAATGAGGCTGGACGGATCGAGGCAGGAGCAAAGCACGCTGTGTTAGACGGAATCTGGCGAAACGAATAGTCCGGCAAACAGCGCATCCCATCCCTAACAACCCCTTCTGAGCTCTGGACTGTGGGGTCCACATACCACGAGTGGATGACTAGCGTCTGATTGGCTCAATGACGACTGCACTGTGCACTCCAGCGATGCAAGGTGGGCTGGTGGCGGTGGGCACCACTACAGCTTGGAGCTCTGAAAAGGGGGGCAGTCGCAGACACTGAAATTGGCATACAAACATCAAAACCTGTCCTTGTTGGGAACACGAGTTTGTCTATACCGCAACTTGTCTTCACCCATTGTTTTGTGTCCTCTTGTTTTCTGCAATCCACAGTCCCGTCGTATACACTCGTCCTCCCCAATACGCAACACACAGCAACAATGGCGACACTCCAGCTCCCTCAGCGTGAGAAGTCGAACGGCGTGGCCACCCCCACGACCAAGGCCGTCATTCTGGTGCGTTTGAAGACAAAGGCGAGCCAAGCAGGCTGGCGCGGCGCCAGGCATGGAGTGCATGGCTGAACGACGTGGGAAGATGGTAGTATGGGCATATGGTGGTTAACAATGCTGTGTAGGTCGGTGGTTCGTCTCGCGGCACCCGTTTCCGGCCGCTTTCTCTGGATGTTCCCAAGGTACGCTGCCCATGCCATGCCCCTTTCGATGTATAGTTGGGCCGTCTCGTCGACTAACTGGCTTGTGTTCATAGCCCCTTTTCGATGTCGCCGGCCACCCCATCATCTGGCACTGCGTGACGGCCATTGCCAAGGTGCCGTCCATCCAGGAGGTGTACCTAATCGGCTACTACGACGAGTCGGTGTTCCGCGACTTCATCAAGGACGCCTCGAACGAGTTCCCCAAGCTGTCCATCAAGTACCTGCGCGAGTACCAGGCGCTGGGCACTGCCGGCGGCTTGTACCACTTCCGCGATGCCATCCTCAAGGGCCGCCCGGAGCGCCTGTTTGTGCTCAACTCGGACGTGTGCTGCTCGTTTCCGCTCGGCGAGATGCTCAAGATGTTCACGGAGAAGGACGCCGAGGCCGTTATCCTGGGCACACGCGTGTCCGAGGAGGCGGCCAGCAACTTTGGTTGCATCGTATCGGACAGCCACACGCGCCGCGTGCTGCACTACGTGGAGAAGCCCGAAAGCCACATCTCGAACCTGATCAACTGCGGCGTGTACCTGTTCAGCACGGAGGCCATCTTCCCGTCGATCCGCACTGCGATTAAGCGCCGCACGGACCGGCCGTCGCGCCTCGTGTCGTACCCGTCGTCGGACAACCTGGCCAGCAGCTTCATCGAGTACGACAACGACGACGAGCAGAACAACGAGGTGATCCGCCTGGAGCAGGACATTCTGTCGGACATGGCCGACAGCAAGGAGTTCTTTGTGTACGAGACGCGCGATTTCTGGCGGCAGATCAAGACGGCCGGCTCCGCGGTGCCGGCCAACGCGCTGTACCTGCAGCAGGCGTGGCAGACCAAGTCCAAGGAGCTGGCGGCGCCTGGCCCCAACATCATCCAGCCCGTGTTCATCCACCCGTTGGCGCATGTGGACCCGACGGCCAAGCTGGGCCCCAACGTGTCCATCGGCCCGCGGGTGACGGTGGGCGCTGGCGCACGCATCAAGGAATCGATTGTCCTCGAGGACTCGGAGATCAAGCACGACGCGTGCGTGCTGTACTCCATCATTGGCTGGAACAGCCGCGTGGGTGCGTGGGCGCGCGTGGAGGGCTCGCCGACGCCGGTCACGAACCACAGCACGACGATTGTGAAGAACGGCATCAAGGTGCAGACGGTGACGATCCTGGGCAAGGAGTGCGGCGTGGGCGACGAGGTGCGCGTGCAGAACTGCGTGTGCCTGCCGTTCAAGGAGCTGAAGCGGGATGTGGCCAACGAGGTGATTATGTAGAAGGCCTTTGGCGTCTGTACTCTTGCCGTCTATTTTTTTGCGTTTATTATACACTCGCCGAAGAAGGGAAAAAAAAATCCAAGTCGAGTGAGGAAGTGCCGGGGCCTTGGCCCGTGATTGTTTTCTGCTTGATAGCCGTCGGTTGATATCGTGTGTTGATCTTCCAGCTTGTCTCTCTTTGATATGAACCTTTGTTACTTTTACGGTGTAATCACTTGTTGTAGCCCGCGTATCAGCAGAGGTTTCTAACCCTGGTCTAATAAATTCCAAACAGGTAAGCACCAAACCGAGTCCAGTCAGGTCGTGATATTCTCAAACGGTGCAAATATGGTCAGAAGCCAATTGTCTTTAGATTGGCTGCTTTCCTACTGTGTCGCGAAATGCCGAGGAAAGTGCGATGGTGCCGTGAACTTTCCGTGTGCGCAATGTCTTGCGTTACTGTAAGTCGTACTGTTCGCTCTTGCCAAGTTGACGAGACACAATGCAATTAATAGAAGGAGCTACCGGGAATGCCCCTTTTCATGTCAGGATTTGGAAAGGCACCAGTTGTGTCAGAAATCGTGTCAAGTTATAATACTATTCTGCGGCGGCTCAAACTCGTTTCGCATACGGTACGTCGTACCTTGATATCTCAAAAACAAACGCAAACGATACGAAAATGAAAAGACGAAATGAAAACAACAACGGAACAAAAGGCGACACACTACTCAACCCAATACACAGTCACACTCGCCAAACCCATCTGGCTCAAACTCGTCATAGTCGTCCGGATCGTCATTTGGCAACCGAGTTCCGCCGTACCAGCCGCCGTGCTGTGTCTCCATGTGTTTGTAGATGAGGTGGGGGTCGACCTGCTCGCCACAGTAGAAGCACCAGTGGGTGTGGCAGCCCGGCACGGGGCAGGAGATGTGGTCGCAGCCGCCGCGCTTTTCGGTGACGGTGC
The DNA here is from genome assembly GCA_001630435.1 of Sporothrix globosa. Lineage (NCBI taxonomy): Eukaryota > Fungi > Ascomycota > Sordariomycetes > Ophiostomatales > Ophiostomataceae > Sporothrix > Sporothrix globosa. The sequence goes on from LVYW01000001.1 coordinate 2,831,878, forward strand.
CGCAGCCGGGGCACGGCTTGTAGCGGAGGACGGGCGCGGTGTCGTCCTTGCCACGTATCGCCTCCGCGGCCTCCACCGCCTTGGCCTCGCAGTCGGCACACTGCCAGTCGACGACGTCGGGCGGCGCCCCTTGCGCGCAGACGCGCTCGGCAAACGGCTGGGCCAGGCCGCAGTCGTTGCACCAGGCGTAGATCCAGGTGCCGGCGTCGGCGACGGCGGTGCGCAGGTTGCCGAGCGTGTTGAGGCCGAAGCGCGACACGACGGCGGGCGCGGGCCGGCGGCGGCAAAAGGGGCAGTGCAGGGCGGCGACATTGAGCAGCCGGCCGCGGCCGTTGAGGCCGTACCAGTCGCTGTGGCAGCCGGCGCAGATGCGCTGGCCGCAGCCACGGCGCCCGCAGGCGGCGCGCAGGCTGCGCTTGCTGACGGTGGCGAAGCAAAGGCTGCAGGCCTCGGCCTCGGCGCGGCGCGCGGCGATCCAGCGGTGCAGCTCGGCAACAATGTCATCGACGTTGCGGACGGCCTTGCCGTGGAGGGCCAGCGCCAGGTTGCCCTGCGGGGGCGGTGGGAGCACCTCGACGGCGGCAGCGAAGCCCTCGACACCGGCGGTCGAGATGGTATGGAAGAGACTGCGGCCGTTGAACGGCTCGAGAATCTTGCCGCCGGTGTTGCGCAGCAACCACTCGCGGTAGTTCTCGTCGACGAGCTGGCGGGCCGAGGTGGCGACGTCGACGACGGTCTCGACGGCGCCGGTGGTGCAGGCGGTGCACTCGTACGCCTTGGCGCTGAACCCGGGCGGGCGGTACGCGGCGGGCCAGATGATGCGGCTCAGGCAGGTGCGGCACTCGACAAAGGGCGCCTTGGTCACGGCCTTGGTGTCGTTGGCCTTGGTGCTGGCGGTCCGGCAGTAGTGGCACTTGGGCCGCACGACCAGATTGTCCGGGTTGTAGACGACGTACTGGCTGCGGCAGGTGCGCACGCTGCATTCGACCCACCACAGCGCGGTAGCAGCGGTGTCCTCGGCGGAGACGTGGGCGGCAACGCACTCGTCATGGATGGCGGGAGTGGCACAGGTGCAGGCGTTCTTGTCGCATAAGCCGCAGATGCCCTGGGCGGCCATGATGGTGACAGAGCGGGGGAAGTGGCAGACGCGGCAGACGACGGTGGGGCCCATGGGGACCTTGGTCTTGTCGGGCTGCCAGCCGACGCGGGCCGTGAGGGTGGTGTCCAGGTTGATCTCGGCCAGCTTGTAGTCGACGAGGGCCTTGAAGAGGGCGCGGTCGGCGCTGCGGAGGAGGCCGGTGGCGCCGTCCCTGGGCGCGGTGGTGCCCGCGGCCAGGCGGGCGACATAGTCCTGGTCGGCGGACAGCAGCAGGTTGAGGCAGTTGGTGTTCCAGGTCTCGGGGACGTCGAGCGTGTTCCAGTTGGGCGCAAAGGCCAGCAGCTCGCGGTCGGCGACGTCGCGCAGCGGCGCCAGGCCCATGCGCAGGGACAGGGCGGCCAGCAGAGCCGCCGGGCGCGGGCCCAGCATGGTGCCCGGCACAATGGTGTGCAGCAAGACCTTCCAGAACTTGCGCTGGTGTTCGGGGCGGGCAAGGGCGAGCGGGATGCGGGGGACGTAGCCGGGGTCGCCGGGGAGGGCGGTCATGGCGGCAATGTGGTCGGGCAGGTCGTCTTCGGTGACGACATAGGTCAGGCGAGCCAGGACGCGTCCGAGGCGGCGCAGGATCCGGGCGTCGCAGGAGCGACCAATTTCGAGCAGGTCGCCGCGGGTGAGGCTGACCGGGGTGTCGTTGTCGTTGTCCTGTCCGTCTTTGTCGCCGTTGTCGCCACCGCCAGCCGTCGTCAGCTTGGCAAAGTCCACGGTCGGGTCGAGCAGCACGCAGGGGAACTGGTCGGCCGCCGGCACGCCGCCGACGAGCTCAATGATTTCGGCCTCGTAGTCGTACGACTCCTCAAGCCACTGCTTGAGGCGGGCCTTCTTGTCGGTGTCGGTGGTGGCGTCGACCTGCAGACCGAACTGGGACAGCAGGTCGTCGCGGGCCGGGTTGAGGCGGTCGCCGCAGACGGTGCGCCAGAGGCTGCCAAAGACGGGGTTGACGGTGATGGCAGCGACATCGGTCTTGATGATGTCCAGCAAGTTGGTGACGACGAGGCTGCGGTAGGCCTCGTCGACACGGTAGCGCTGGCTGAAGTCGGTCATGGCGGACTTGCGGGCGGCGACATACTGCTTGAAGTCGGTGAGGCCGACGTCGACCTTTTCAAAGTTGTTCTTGGTCCACTCATTGACTTCGGTGTTGACCGTGAGCACCCAGAACCTCTTGGACTCGCGGTTCTTCTCGCTGGACAGCTTGTCGATGTAGTGTGTTTTGCGGAAGCGGCAGTACTTGGCCAGGTGCGCAGAGCCGCTGGCCTTGGCGCCCGTCTCCTTCTTCTGGACGCCCATCCAAGTCAGCAGGACGCCGAAGGTGACCTGCGAGATGGAGGCCGCATCGCAGCCCCGAGGAATCTCGAAGCACGCACCGCCCGTCCGGGCCGATAGGTAGGTGAAGGGGGCCAAGGTGTCGACGAGGTCGCTCTGGATGATGCTGAAGACGCGCGCCTGCTTGCGGCCTGTGCACAGCGTGTTGGCGAGGGTGACCCAGTCGGCAAACGCCGCGGCCTCGGGCCCGTACAGCGACGCAGTGGCGTTGGCCTTGTTGGTGAGCGTGTCAATCTCGCGCTTGTAGTTGACGCCGCCATTGGCGGGCATGTGCGGCGGGGCATCGGCGAACAAGACGACGAGGGTGCCGACGTTGTCGCGCACGTTGGCGTACATGCGGGCCAGGCCCGTCTTGGCGGCCTCGGGCCAGTCGCCGCCGTGGTCGGCCTGCAGGTTCCGGGCAAAGTCAAGCAGCTGCGCGCGGGTGGCCTTGGCGTTGGACGGGACACTGTCCAGGTCGGCGCGGGCGTCGAGGCCGTGCCAGCCGGACCACTCGGTGAGGGCGCCGCCACAGTAGTCGCGGTAGGCGACGATGCCGATGCGGGAGAAGCAGCCGGTGAGGGCGGAGATCCGGATGATCTCGGGCAGCGAGTTGTTGAGCGCGTGCAGGTAGATGCCCATGGACGCCGTGGCGTCGGTGACGATGCACAGGTCGTAGATGCGCGTGTCCTCCATGGCGGCGGCGATGGGATGTCGATGGTGGGATGGGGGGCTATCGAAACGAAAAAAAAAAGGTCTCAGAAAGCACGGCGGTCAGTGCCTTAAGTATCGTTGTCGTCAAACGACATATTGGATCTTGGCAAGGCATATCGCGATCTTGACAGGGCCTAAGCCAGGGGCAAGCCGGCGCACGATCACCATGGCACTAGATTTGCTTGGCCTGGCGTGGATTTGGCCTCAGCCGCAGCATCGATGGATGTCCCCCGCTTGACTCACGTGGGGATCGCGTGTCGAGGTACGACTTACAACGGCCATGACTACTGTGGGAAGACGGTTTGGCGTGCGACGAGTTGGCCTGAATTGGCCTGATTTGGCCAGAATTTGAGGATCGCAGGCAAGAGACCGGTGCAAAGCTGGCCTCAGTGGCTGTGAGTCTGATCGGAGGCCGTTACGAGATACGACAAAGGCAGGCGGGATAGCTGCAAAACAAGAGTTGGTTGACAACGCGCGGTTGAAAAGTCTAATTCGACCGTCGGTGGATCCTGTCTGCCAAGATTGAGGCCAACTCTCCAGAACGGGGGAATTGGAGCATGCATCTCGAAACGCATTCTAGTTGAAGCCGGGTTGAACAGCAAAACTACGGAGTACGGCCTCAACCCAATTTGAACAGCTTTTCTTCATCTTTGTCTTGTTTCAAAAGACACAACATGGCCGTTTGCACATGACTACCCAGACTCCAGAGTGCAATGTACGCTTGAACAATGACATGTAACAGTCACGGCGTGCAAAACGCAAGTAGTAGCTCCAGTCGAAAGCCCGTCTTGCCTTCATCGTGTAGCAGCAAAGAAACGTCGACATATCCACTCGTAGCACGAGGCCTGCAGGGCGTTTTCCTTGTCGTGCCCACCTGTGGTTCTTGCACTGTATGTTGTACAAAATATTGTAAAGCAGTTCAAATTCCTCGATCGAGCACATTGCAGGCCCACCACGGACCCAAAAATGCCGTCCTTTACCTAGAAATCCGAAACGGAACCCGACAGATTGGTCAGACGGCAGCGGCCAGCCCCGACTTTGGTATCGTGACTCACCGGCGCCGTGGCCAGACGACATTATCAACATCATAGGGCTGGCTGTGCAAGTTTATTCGACGACACCGCACAAAAGGCAATGCTACGATGGCAACCTGGGTCTTCATGAGTTGAGGTGACTCATATGATTCATAAATGTAAGTGAAGAATGTCCCGAGTCGCGTGTTTTACCGCACGACGATGCCATCGTGATCATGAAATCGTAAAGTACTTAAGAACAACCAGGAAAGAAGTAAAAATGCGGACCACCGCATAATAAGACCAAAAGCCCGCAGGCACCGAGTCCCCACGCCCACTCCGTACCCTCACACAAACAGCCCCAGATTCTGCCCCCTCTGCAGCTGGAAACGGGCAAACACGCTGACGGGGTCGCGGTGGCCGCCGTCGTCGTAGGGCCGGACAATCCACACGGAGCGTTTCTTGCGGGTGTGCGGCGGGCCGTCGCCGGGGTTGCCCGCACGGTTTGGGTTGTTTGGGTTGTTTGCGTGGCTGGGCTGACGCGGGTCCATGTGGCTCATGTCCGTCGACACGTCCACATCGGCGTCCATGTTGTAAAACGACTCCGGGTTGGCGCTGTAGTCGTCGTCGGACATGGGCGGCACGGCCTGCAGCTGCAGCAGGTCCGGATCGCTGAGGGCGACAATGGACATGCGGGCCATGCGGGTCTCCATAGCGGCGGGCGATGCGAGGGTCTGCGGGCGTGTTTGGTCGTGCTGGGCGCCGACGGCGGTGGCGGGGGGGACGTCGAGTTCCGTGTTGAAATCGCCGAGGCGGGTACCGAACGTGCTGGCAACCAGCGCGTCGTCAGACAACGGTGCTGGCGTGGGGGCCGGAGCTGGAGCCGCTGCCACCGCGCCTGTCGGTGTGCCGGCAGCGGACCTCCCGCCAGCGGCCGGCGAAAAGCCCGCCCACAGACTGCGTTCGGGCTTGTGCCAGCGGTCGACGGCCGTGTCGATGATCGTCTTCTCGGCGGCCGTGTCCAGCTTGATGCCGAGCATGGACCCGAGGAAAATCAAATGGTGCGCCAGCATCTGCGCCAGGTGCTCCTTCATGGCCAGCCACAACGTCGGGCTGTGCCGCATCTCGGCACCCAGCAGGTCGTGCGGGAACGACGGCGACGTCGTGAGGCGCGTGCTGTAGGACACGCCGAGGATGACGCCAAAGACGAGCAGCAGCAGCGCGCGGTGCGTCGTGCGGTCGCACTTGGCCAGGAACTGCGGCGTCAGGATCCGGTCGAGCCGCCGCACGATGCGCGAGCCGCATACGTGGCCGGCTATACACAGATCTCGGTGCGTGACGCCGCGGGTGCCGCTGCCGGTGCCGCGTCCGGTGCCGCTGCCGCTGTCGTCACCGCGGCCGCGCCAGCCGGTGTGGGCGAGCGACGTCGTAAACAGAAACGTCTGGAAGTCCGCGGGCAGCCGATCGTCGACGGCGGTGCGGAGACTGTCGGCATGGCCGACCATGTCGTACAGCAGCGCAACAATACTGCTGGTGCCTTCGGGCGGTGCGTGGTCGGGGCTCGTGAGCCAGCGGAGCAGCGTGTCTTCAAAGAGGTCGTGCGAGTGGGATGGCGTCGCGGGGGTGGTGGAGGAGGCGGAGGTCGGCGCGGCGGACGTGACGGTGGACGACGACGAGGGGGCAGAAGGAAAAAAGGACTCCGCGACGGCGGATGGCAGTGTCGGCCGCTCGACTTGGTCCATGAGGGTGCGGATGGAGGCCGGGATCTCGGGTGGCGGTCCGGCTTCGCCTAAGACGTTAGCAGGAACAGAGAGAGAGAGACGATGTATAGACAAATAGACGGAGCAGGAAGACGGCACGCACTCCTTTGAAAAATGTCGACATCGACAAACCGAGTGCGCACGCAGTAGCAAAATGACAGCACCTTGCGCTCGTACCCACGCACCGCCGACGACAGGCACGGCTTGCATGGGTTCTCCTTGCTGCACTGGATCTTGAGCATCTTGCACCGCAGACACGCCCGCTGGCGCCGCACTTCGAGGATCTTGGCCCGCTCCTGCGACGACAGCTTGCTGCGGCGGCGTGTGCTCGGTGGCCGCGACGACCGGCCGCGCACAACGTCGGACGACGAGCCAGAGGCGGAGGTGGAGGCCGATGAGGCGGACGGGAGGGCCGAGGCCGACGAGGAGGAGTGCAGGAGCAGGGGCGGGCGCTGCCGTTGGCCCTGTGGAGGCGGCGGCTGTGGGGATTTGGTCTGCTGGAGTTGGCTTTGCAAAACGTGCTGGTCGACTTGACTTTGTGACGGCAACTGCTGCTGTGAATATTGTGACAAGTCCAAAGACGACGACGTAGGCGACAGGGTCGAATAAACCGACGAAACACCGTCCTCCTCCATGATGGAGGGGAGGGAAGGGAAGCAGAGGACGGGACGGGACGAGAAGGCGAGAAGATGAGGAGGCGAGACGAGGAGACGAGCGGACGAGACGAGAAGATATGGCAAGAGTCGAGATGAGATGAGGAAGCAAAATGGAACCGACAGAGAGAGGACACTATGAAGAGCAAGAAGGCCCCTGAGAGAAGGAAGAGAAATCAAAGATTCAGCTGTAGTGGTAGACCGTTTTCTTGGTTTTGTTTATTTTGTCGTATCATCTCACAGACTCATGTCTCTCTTGCTTCATTGCTTCAGACGTTGAGACGTTGTTCAACAAACTGCAGCACCTTGTCCGCCCTCGATCATCGGCAGGCAGTGGCAAGGTCGGCGCCAGGCGGAGCTGAACTCGACGTGACAAAGAGGGACTAACGGCCCTTCTTGTATCGGCTTGTCTGTCCAAGGGGGGCTAGACCGGCAAGGGAAGCTGACACGGTGAAATGGCAAAGGGGGGATGAGGCGAATTAAACGAGTATTAGAGGAAAGAATAGGAGGATTACAATAAAGGATAGAGAATTGACAATGAAAATAAAATAAATAAGAAAAGATCAATAAACGCCAACAAAGGAGCTGCGTCAATATGGAAAACGGTTTCGCATCTTGTAACAGAGAACGTCGTCTGCTAGGGGGGTGGGATGAAAGAGGCTGAGCAAGACCGGGGAAAGAAGTAGCCGTGGGGAGAATCGAGAATTAAGGAATGAAAAGAAATAAAAGAAAATACAAGAAAAAAAGGAAAAAAGGAAAAAGAACACACGACAGAAACCACATCCCAAGCCGGGACTGGGCGGCATCTCAGCAAGGCAGGGCAAGACAAGACGGCCCCCCCACAGTAACGAGTCAATAAAACAGCCCAATTCAGACAGACAGCAAGGCCAGCGTCAATACGAGGCTCAACTGCGTACAAACACGGCCCCTGCCCAGCTCAAACTGACGCTGTGGTGCCTGGCGCTTGCAAAATGGCGTCCCTGCCGTACAGACGACATGTACGACGTACAGATAACAAACTAGACAGCCAAGACAAGACACTGACGAGACAAAGAGGACTTTCTATTTTGTCAACGGCATATCAAAATCAGGGGTCAAGGCCTTGGTTTTCCTCCATCCCCCGTCTTTCTCCCAACATTGACGTCGGTCCACAAGTCGGCAAGAGTCAGCACCAACGCATATGATGTGTGACCAGAACGACTTCCTCTGTACAAACAAGAACCGCCAAATCAGTCGTCAAGACCTCATGGCAACGTCTTGCACCCTGTCTGGAGCTCGGGTGGTTCCCAATTTGAGTATTTGAATAAGGGTGATTTGTTTCTTCATTTTGTCTTTTGCCTCTTTGTGTGTCTTAATTCTCCGAGGCTACTCTTAGCACCCACGCCATGGCATGTCCGTCCCATCTGCCCTGCGCTGTCTCCATACGATCCACGGAGCTCCATCCAACTCGATATGCGGAAGCTACTAGCGCCGGGGCCAGTACCAAGTAGGCTCTCCTAGCCCAGGTTTGGCAGAGTCTTCTTTCGACGTCTTTGGTACATAATTTTTCTTTCTTTTCTTTTCCGGATTTTACGGCGACCTACTCCGTCAGTTTCCGCTTACTTCTGCAAACTCTTCATGAAAGGTCTTCCTTACGGGACATCCGATCGGTAATCACCGTTAGACCACAGCTGTTGGAGTTTGCATTGCGTGTTTGATTTTCGTCGTCTTGATTCCTGATCGAAATCCATTCCCATTTCTTCCCTGATCGTCACGATATGGATCTCGGGCCACACATGGCCGATCTACTTCAGATAGACCACCCGTGCCCACCCTTGTCCACCCGTTCCCACTGTCCCACCGTATCACCGTACCATCGTACCATCATCCCACCGTCAACCCACACAGACGACTACCACCACGCATCTGATCAGGAATGGTCTTAGGCCATCTGGCGAAGAGCTTAACCAGCAACACACCCAGCCCACACCTTCGTCTCAACAAATTCCTGACGAGCGGTGAACAGGTGGATTAAAATAACGTAGAAACAGGCGACAAAATAGGCAAGGATAGGAGGACAGACAAGGAAGACAAGACGACGAGTAAACGAGCGCGTGTCACTAGTCTCGACTCTTGTTTCTTCTTCCTTTTTTGTCCTCAATCTTGCTTTCCTCTTTCGTCGTCTGCCTTTTCCTCCCACATCGCGCCGTTGCCTTGTCGCCGTCCTTTCTTTACTGCTTAATTCACGCTGCCACCCCCCACCACCAATAGGACGCCCTGTTTCTTTCGTTTGTCCGTTCGTCTTGACCATGCCAGCTGAACTTGACCCACTCGTGGCCCAAGCGGGTCCTAGTCAAGCTGAAAGAGGTGCTCTAACAAACTAGCAAACCCAGCATTCAACAAACCCATGCTATAAAAAAAATGATGGCAGCAAAAGCCTGCAGCGGAGCGTGCAGCAGTGCGTCCAGGCTGCATGGGCCGGTCCCACAATCTCGGCACCATCAGACAGAGAAGTGAGAGATGAGAGTTTAAAAGGTCGAGCCAGATTAGGCACTTGTGTCTTAGTCTCCAGCCCACGACAGAGATGGCTTTCCCTTTTCTTGGCTCCGTTCTCCGCTCCTCAAGTCCCTATGTAGCTCTTTACCCAACCCCCTGTCGCTCAACAATGGACGCGCAAAACGTCATAATTCGTGATGCGCGCCAAATCCGCTTTAGACTTGCAGGCCTGCAGAGCAAGATGTCATACTGTGAGACTTACTCCGTAGAACCACGTCGACATTGCACATCCACTGAGCGACTGGCCACATGGAACAGTAGTAGAGATTACAAAAACAAGCATTCCATTCATTCTTATTCTTCAACATTCGGGTGCTTTGGAGCATTTTTCGAGCACATCTCGTCTCAACAGACGCGTGACCGTTTCTGAACGTGAACGGGCGACTCTGCAAATCGAGACGGAAAACAATTGCCCAATAGCTCTTTGGGTATGTTCTATTTTCTCAGGTCTTCTGAGTACCATGCTGTACGACACATCACAGGCTTTGTTTATCACAATCTCAATGTGCAGACATCGCACGGCAGAACAGCTGTGCAGGGTCAGGATTAAGCAGGGTCACGCAAGGGATGCGGACAATGGGGGGCTTTGGAGTGGAGGAGACAAGGAACAAGACCCAAACAATACTAATAACGTTCCGTAGAAGAAAAACAAAAGAAGAACATGGAACACGTGAGTGCTGCGCCTTCTTCGATGAGCTGACCTAAAATGCGTGGAATATTGGCATGCCGTCTCAGCACATTGGCAAGGCTGTATGTCGTACGCTCTCCTCTGTATGACTCTGTGCTCGATGCCGAATCCGGGCATAAGAGTGTGGCATACTGCGGACACATACTCCGTACTCATTGTCCGCATCAGGAACGGACAGGACAGAGTCTCGATTTGTGACACAACGTGGACCTCTCGTAATGGTGGCAGCAGAAACAGTGGCCGTCTCCTTGCAGAATATACCGTAGCTGTGGAGACGTAAAGGGAACGGAGAGAGAGGAGAGGGGGCACGACCAGCTGAACAAGAAACACGACTGGGGTCTGTGATTGGCTTGTGGACAGGCCAGTGCCCCAACGCAACAACTGCATATTAATCAAGGAGTGCACATCGAGTGCACCTGACTTACTTGAATGCACATCGAATGCACCTCACTGCACCTCACCGCACTGCACGTACATCAGGCGGGGTGTCATCCTTCGGCGAGACGGCTTGGCTTCATGGTCTGTTTAGGATTGCTGTCCCAAGACGGGGGTTCTGGGGCTTGGAGGCCATGAGGCTCTGCATTACGCCGAAAACAACGACAACGCACGCAGTGCCGATCAACCGGCATCCGTCACATCAGACACTTGTTTCTGTTCGCGTACGCCGAAGATGAGGACGGAGTGAGGGTTGGGTGTAACATCAATCGGGCATCGGCCGGATGCATGCCGAAGGAGGAGACTGTGGCAAAACAGACACAGAAATGAAAAGGGGAAAGAACATGATTTACATGATTTACATGAAATTGAAACAAAATAAATATTATCCAAGAAAGATATAAAACTAGAAAAAAGAAACTAATAAACAACGCCAAAAATAATAAACGTTTAAAGTTAAATCTAACAATAAATACAAATGTAAATACGAATACGATGGAAGAAAAGTAAAAACAGTAAACGCACATATATGCCAGTCTAATGTCCATTACAAATCGTTATTCGTTATTTGCATGCTATTGATTCATACCACCCCTTTCACTTTTGTGCACCTTCGTCCATGGCGGCCACCAGACTGGCAATTTGCTCGTCCAGCCTGTCAATTGCTGGTTGTGTGTCGGCGTGCGAGACGGCCGTGGCCGCCGCGTTTCGTAGGACAGTCGCCGCCTCGAGGTAGGTGGCCATGGTGTGGCGTGTGCGTTTTGTTTTGTCGCTGGTGGTGGTGGTGGAAGGGATACCACCCACCGTCCCCTTCTGCAGCCCGCGGAAGCAGGCCCACTGGGCCACGCCGAGGCAGCAGTCGCGCACAATGGACGTGCCCAGGTCGGGCAAGGAGAAGGTGGTGCCTCGGCGGGGCGAGGCGTCGTATGCGAGGATGGCGCGGGCGATCTGGACGGCGTCGCGCGCCTGCCGCAGCGTCTCGGCCTCGACGCGGAGACGCGTGACTTCGTTGTCGAGGCTGGTGGTGTCCGGTGCCGATGGGGCCGGCGCGGCGAAGATGCCGTACTGGTCCACGCAGTCGGCAATCTGCAGGTAGCAATTGATCTCCAGGATCCAGACGACGGCGCGGTGCAGCTGGACCTGGCCGCCGTCACCACTGTTGGCGCTGTTGACGCCCGCCGCCAGACTGAGGCGGCCGTCCGCGTCCCGCTGGCGCCGCAAATGCGCGGGGCAGGCCGTGTGCTGCCACTGCTCGAGCAGGGCGTAGACGGCCTCGAGCTTGTCGGCGCGGACGCCGCTGCGGCGCGCGGTGGCGTTGCTGAGGGACACGAGCGCTTTGCGGGCAATGACGGCGAGGTCGAGCACGGCGTCGAGGTAGCCGCGGGCCTCTTCGTGGTGGCGAGGAAGGGCGGGCAGTCGTTTGGGGGGTGCCGATGCCGACGTCGATGTTGATGCTGACGTCGATGCCGACGTCGCGAATGGCGCCCCCGCCGAGGACGTGCTGCTCACGGGCAGCAGCAGGTGGTGGTTGCAGTCGGGGATGCGGCTCAGCGTCTTCTTGTCGAGGCAGTCGAAGCTGTCCAGACCGTAGACGTGCCAGAACAAGATCGTGCGGCGATCGTGCAGACGCGCTGCGGGGGCCGTCGGGTCTGTCGACGTCGACATCGATGCCAGTGCCATCGAGGCGGTGGCGGTTGCCGACGGAGGCTGGCTGCCTACGTCAGGCACGTCGATGCCCGACTGCATTGTCATCAGCACGAGCGTGTCGCGTGTCAGGTACAGTCCGGCCAGGTGCGCGTGCAGCTGCGAGAGTGTCGCGTCTTTGTTTTCGTCTCCTCCTTCACCACCCCCACCACCACCTCCCCCTCCTTCGTCCCCTCTGTACTTGAAAAACACCATCAGAGCCAGCGCCTCGAGGTCGTCGAGCCGCACACGGCCGCCATTGCGGTTGGCACTGAGCTGCGCCGCAAAAAAAACCTCGCGGAACTGCTCGGCCACGCGTTGTTGCTGGCGCCAGATGCGGCGCCGGTCATCGGGCGTGGCCAACAGCGGCGGCGCCGTAAACGGCAGACCGCGGCAGGCCACCGCATAAATGATGCTGAGGCTGCAGCGTCCCGCGTGGTAGTCCTGCCAAAAGGCGTCCTCCAGCAAAATGGGCAGGTAGAGCGTCGCGTAGGCAAAGTAGGCGCGCAGGGCTCGGAGGAATGAGGCCTCGTCGAGGCCGCAGCGTGTCCAGGGCGGCGGGTCGTAGCCGCCGTCTTTAAGGCCGTCCGACAACGATGGCCCTCCATGCTCTTGTGAAGGCGGAGGTGGAGGTGGCTGTGATGGTTGCCGTGATGGTTGCCGTGATGGTTGCCGTGATGGTTGCCGTGATGGCTGCTGTGATGCTTGCAGAGTATATTGGTGCATTGGCAGGCTTGCATCCGAGACCATTGGCATCGCCTGTGCCTGCACCGGGTGCACCTGGTTCAGCACCAGCGGCTGAAGGTCCGAAGACGACATTGTGTTATAGGTGTTGCTGGGCCACGTCGGCGTCGGTCCGTATGCCGGGCCGTCCGGATAGCCTGTAAATATCTGGTCCAGAAAGGAAATGCTGTCGGCGTTGAGGTGGAACGGGTCGTCCAAGAACATGAGGTCCTCGGCCATGGACGACGAGGGAGTGTTGATAGAAGCAATGGAATTTAGCGTGCTGACGTTGCTGGCGGACGAGTTGACGGTGCCATACGACAGGCTGGACTGGGGCTGTGGCTGAGGTTGGGACGGAGGCTGTGAAAGAGACTGTGACTGGGACTGGGACGGGGCCAGGAGACTATGACCTGCATTACCCTGGTCACCGATCTCTAGGTTCATAGATGCCGGCGTGGCCAGTGACGATGATGCCAGTGACGACGTGGGCATCGACGAAGCTATATGCTGTGGAGGAAGACGGCCGAAAGACAATGTCGAGGTGCTTGTTGCCTCGTCCATCGACGACATGGATACCGTCGACACAGGGCTGGTGCCCACAGTGGCGAGGCTTGCGCCAAGACGGGTGGCTGACGGTGATTGGCGTCCTTGCCTGTCACTTTTCTGCCGCAATGTGCGTCGAACGGAGGTTGTTGGTGTCTGCAGCTGCTCTGACGACGTCGTCGGCGTGGAGAGGGCCATGGGCGATGACGGGGTCTGTGCCTGCTGACAACGTCCGCGCAGCCGAATGTCGTCCGAGTCGTCCATGCGGCACTGTACACCGCGCAGCGAACACTGCGAGCAAGCCGTGTGGCCCGTGTCGTTGCGCGAGAGACGATCACATTTGATTTTGCGCCGGTGACAAAAGTCACACGACTCGCGGACCATTCCCCGACGGAGACGCATTATGGTGGGGTGTGCGGGTCTGTGCGTGTGTGTTCAACGTCTATTGTATTTCAATGTCTGTGTGTATATATGTGTGTTTGTGTAGTCCCTGATTTGCTGTTAAGCATGGTCATGACACGAGGTGAGAAACGTCGGTATATAACGGGTATTGTGCGGGGGCTGTGCGGCGAATTTACGGCCCTTTGCTGAACGGAACATTCAATTCGCCGCGCGGACATTTCCGAAATTTCCGTTTTCACGGGAAAGACAGGTCCCACAATTATAATCCAATCACATTACACAGAATTTCCGCTCATGTTAAAACATCACGGCGACATCACGGCGGTTGTTTTGTGGCACCAACAACTGGTCTGGCGATGCACAATAATGCGACGACGACGATCGGTGTAATAGACAAAAATAGACACAGATAACAGGCAGCAGTTTAAAGAAATTGAACTAATGAAGACGGTCATAAAAGTTGGATTGTATAAACATATCAGCCCGGGCAGCATCACGACGCACTCTCTTTTGCCCATCTCCACGCTCAATCTGTCCAGTGTTTGCCGTAAGACTGCACATACGTCGCCCACTCTTTGATACGACGACCCGACATCCCATCTCGCTCTGCTACCATAGTCCCCTATCGTCTAAGTTCACCATGAACAGCTCCTCCTCCTCCTCCTCCTCCTCCGGGCACGTCCCGCCCAATGGTGTCGGTGCTCTGCCGTTCACGCCGCTCATGGCGCCGGCCGTCGTCTTTGCCATTGCCTACGGTGTGCTCCTGTTTCTTCAGCTGCTTATTGCCGCACCGTTTTGGCGCTACTATGGCAACGCCATTGGCATGCTCTGCGGTCTGCTGCTCGAGCTCCTGGGCTACGTCGCGAAAGTCATGCTCTCCCACGACCGCTTCGACAAGAACGGCTACATCATGTACATTATTGGGCTCACCCTCGGGCCCACGTTTCTGTCGTCGGCGCTCTACTTATCCATCAGCGCTCTCATGCACGAGTACCCGTCTGCCCGCTTCCGGATTCTCGGTCCCAAGCTGTTCTCCACTCTTTTTATTCTGGGCGACTTCTTGTGCCTCTGCTTCATCGGCGTCGGCGGCTCACTCGCGGCCATCTACGCGGACCAGCCCATTGGCGTCAACCTCATGATTGCCGGCCTTGGTACCCAGATACTGTTTACGTCCATTTTTTGTGTCGTCCTCGTGTGTCTCTACCACCGCCTCTCTCGCGTCAACAACGGTAACAGCATCAGGAACGTCGGCAACATCAACAACACCACCTATACCAAACGCGGCCTCGACCAGCGCACCACCCGCTACGGCATTCTTCTCGGCGTCGCCGCTGCCTGTCTCTTCATCCGCTCTTGTTGGCGTGCCGCCGAACTCAGCGGTGGCTTCAACGGCCCGCTGGCCTCCAAAGAGGGCGTCTTTATTGCCTTGGACAGCATCCCCATCCTCATCATGTCCGTCATTCTCATGACCGTCCACCCGGGCTTCTGGTTTCAGGACAACCGTAACCGCAGCCGCAACCGCAACCGCAGCCGCAACCATCACTCGACACTGGCCAACTCCGCGTTTGCCCGCTACGAGCACCAGATGAGGCTGCACTCGCGAGACAGTCCGGATATGCTGGTCAAGATGGGCGATGTGTAGGTGGCAGCTGGTAGAGGTGGTATAGATGTGGTTTCCATGGACGTTGCCTTGATGGCGCCGCGTGGAATACCAGTTGCAATTTTTACGCAATCTAGCCTTGTCGGTCACTCGGTGTTTTACTGTATTTCCACCCTTTTCTCTTGTTGTGTTTACATCCAATCTAAAAAGCGTCTTGTCACAGACAATCATTAATAGAGAGTCAATTAAACATTATCAAAATGCAGTATTCGCATCATATGCTTTAGGGTCATTTCAACAACACACCCTCTACGTCTGTTCCCGTCTGTTCGACCTCCATCTCGACATAAAGCAACCGGCGCCGCACTAAACATACAGCGCACATCTCGCTTCGTAAACGGGCAGTGTTGAGTCTGTTCTCAGTACTTTCCCCTGTACTCTTTTCCGTTTGTTCACCGCCCCTCCAATCTTAACATTGCTCTTTATTTTCAGCCAAGAAGAGGGGACGCTCTAACACAATGTCCAAGCGACGCAAAACTCAGATGGTTGGGAGGGCGGTCAGAGAGCATTGGACACGACGCATGGGACACGATGCTACCAAATATACGGATGTCAGACCTCATGCAGGTCACACGCCTCACGGATTTTGTCCAGCACGTGGCACCCAGACACACTTGCATGCTGTCGCAATACAAATATGCAACCAAGCGCCTGTTTGGACAACACAATACATCTCCAACTCCGGTTAAATCACGAGAGTCCTCAACAACGGGAGGCCCGAGAGGAGACGAACCAGCCGGGCACACACGGCGGGACATCCCAATAAGGGTGTGCTTGGGCCAGCAGTCGGCCGCGAACGAGGACCAGCCCCATCTTGTCCGTCATAACCTTCCCCGCATTGGAGCCACGCCCAAGTGACGATGTGACGATCCAGCCACGAACTTGCTCAAGCCTGTATCCTGCCGTCGGGCCACTTTCGTCGGCAGTTCATCATATGCGTTCCAAAGCGCACTCATTCTCCTCGTCTACGCGCTGCCCAAGTCCTTGTCGCACACTTTATTGATTTTGGAAATGACACTTGCACTATTGGAAGGCTGGTTTACGTTAAATGACCGTGCGCAACGTCAAAACGATTTTCTCGAGAGGGTTTACGGCGGGCGAGGTACCTCGTCGTCTTCTGAATTCCTTTTATTTCTGTTTTTGCCTTCGTCTTCCCTGCAGAACCGTTCGCCTGGAACCACACTACTTTCCTACTTCCTGTTGTCCGTCTGCCCATATCCTAATGTCTGGTCAAGTTGTAGGTCTGTCATTCCGCTAATAAAGGTGTCGATGGCCACAGTATCTTTGTCGCCGCAGGTCGCTATCGTACTGAAAACGTGCAAGGAAATTCTGCTACATTTCACATAATTGTATCCCAACCCGCACCATATTCCCGTTTTTGCTCTATCCTTGATGTTTTGGGCCGTTTGAACGACTCTCGGACGCTCTTTGGACGCTTTTGGACTTTTGTTGGGCACGGTGCCTGGACCTTTTAGCTGCCCGTGCGCAGTGCCAGAGCAAACCACTAGGCCTGTTTGAAGACAGTAGGGAGGCATGGAGTATTTGTACGGAGCACTCCGTTGGCCACGTTCTGTTGAATCAGAATAAAAGTAAAACAATTGAATTTCCCAGTCTTCTCTCTCTTTTAAGACGTCCTCATCCGTTGTTTTGAGCGTGTCTTTGCCGCAAACCACTCGCAACAAAATAGTTCACTGCGTCTTGACATCGGTGGTCCAATGTTGCATTGCATCTCGCATTGGTCGCCAGCCATGCATGTGACATATGCAGTTCGGTAGCGATTCAGCCCTCCTCTGTCCGTGGTGGCGAGGACCCTGCGTTCCTGAAAGAGGTCGAGGCCAGTCTGTCGTCAAGTCAGATTGGGGTTTCCCGGCGTATCGGCTGCGGCTGGTCTCGGGTATTTATTTCAAAATTGCTTCCAGTTTCGGAACTGGCCCGAACATCTCCGGCGCGGCCTTGGCCGTGTACACGTCCATTTAACGAATTTGCAGGTGTGTGACCCCTTTCGGACGAAGCTGTACGACATATGACAATTGGTTTGCTTTTTCTTGATGTATTCTCCCTTCCCCTGTTGTCCACTGTATGGATCGTACAAGCAGGACTGGGAGCGGCCTATGGGTGCATTTTCAATAGGACGGAAGAGCCAAACAAGTTTGGTGGAGAACCCAGCTAGAGGTCGTAAACCAGACGCGGCAGAAGGACAACGCGATGGAGAAGCAACGTATAGAGGAGGCAAAGGGAGGGCCGACGTACACTCGACAAGGTCAAGAGACAGAGAATGGAGAGAACGTAGAGAATAGAAGAGAACCAATAAACGTGGTAAATTGTCGATCATTCGTTGCTCCGTTTGTCCTGTCCGCGCAGAATCTTCCCCAGGACGGACAGATAGTTGCACGTTTTTGACTGCTAAACATTCTAAATAGTATACACAACAAGACAAAACATGTCCTCTGTTCTCCACAAACACCGCAGAAACAGTCGCCCTCGCTTCACAAGTGCCGTTTCGCAAGTCGAAGTGTCGTTTTGTTCGTTGTCTCGACATTGGCCTCCTCGTAGTCCATGGGACATACATGTCTCACTGGAATGCCGCCGTTGGGACGTGGTGTCTAGCGCCGCAGCGACGATCGTCCCCTCCCATGTGTGGACAGTGGGCTGCAGTGGTGTCTCCACGCGTGGACTGGTGATGTGAGGGGTTGGAGTGTGGAGGCAGAGCAGACATAGTGGTTGGCTGTTCATGGCTTATGACTTGCGACTTGCGACATCTTTCTACCTTTAATCTACTTGCTCTCAAATGTAAAGATGCATCAAGCATCAAAGCATCAGAGCATCACCGGCCTCTGACTGCAGACCGTTGTCTTTGCGGAACGTCATGAGGAAAAAAGTATTGTATAGATGGTGTTTTTAACCTGAAATGATGTTTATTTCCACGGCCTTTGACGCCCCACCAGAAAACTTTAACGGGACGCAGGGGCGGCACGCGGACGCAAGGGATGCTGGGAACACTGGGAATCACTGGGAATCACGGTCAGGGCGGCGGGTAAAGGCACCAAAACGAGTTGAGATCAGTTGTCCACATTTCTCCAAAGTTGGCTTGATCGCACGCTGATCCGGCTTCGGGCTAGACGGGTCGCGCCCTCTCTGGCTAGGTCCACCTTCAAGTGGCAAAGCCGTGCCATTGAGAGTGTTGGATGTTTGTCCGCTAAGTCAATCCTGTCACTCCTGTCAATCCTGTGCGTGTCAACACTGTCAACGCAGTGATGCTAAGATACACAGAACGCAAGGGGGAAGAGGAGGCAAAATACGCCGCCGAGCCTCGCATTTCTGCTCAGTTCCTGTCATTCTGTCTCGCCCAACGGTTACGGCTGCAGCATGTCCGTCCTGCAGCATGTCCGTCCTGCAGCATTTCTGCATGTCTGAGCTTGCTGTTCCTTTGGTCTGTCGTTTTAGTGGTCTTCGCCTCTTTCTATGCTCCTTGTCTCCTTTTTTCTCCTTTCCTCCTTTGCCTCTGCCAGTGGGTCTGTTCCTTCATCTCGGCATCCGTTATGACGCACAACGACAGTGAATTTCAGGAGAGTGCATGGCGACACGTAAATACCGCATGTCGTACTGTTGAGGACGAAATATATGTTCTACGAGATGACAACATGAACGCAATATGTCCAGTATGTGCGCACAGTGGCACACCTAGGCTTTCAGCTGTGTCTTGTCGTCGCCGCCAGCCCGATACGAACATATAAACAAGTTAGAATAATTAGAGATACCAGGGTATTTTCAAAAAGTACCTGGCAATTTACTTCTCCGAGATGGCCATCTCGTCCCCTGGACCCTGTCAAACAAACAAATAAAAAATGTGTCAGCTCGAAGGAGCAAACAAGCATTTTCCGATTTTTTTTTCTAATCGATAAAAAAAAATACCAAGATCTTCATACCCGGGATTTCCCAACACTGACAATTTGGTGGGTTGCACTCTGTTAGATGAAATCGTGTTATGTTACTGTCGATGTTTGACTCCCACCTCCCAAAGATCGACGCCAGGGCTGAGGCGGGAAAGACTGCAACTGCAACGCAGCTCCCCTGTAGCCTGTCGGCTATGTCGCGGGACACGCAGTTGGGGCCGTCGACCACCTTTACATGTACCGCACAGCGCACATCACTCATGGCAGTGACAGGGGAACGCAGAATGCTACTCGTTTGGGACCTGATGTGATCCGCCCGAGGGCTGCCCAGTGTGGCGATCCTTGGAGCTCGTGGGCTTTACAATGTTCATACTAAGTATCGTCAATGACCAGGTATCATCACAGCATTTCATTCAGTCAAGCGTAGTCTGCAGCATCTCTCTGTGTTCTTGTCTGCGTATTTGTCAACGGTGGCCGCCCATACCAGAACGATATTCATGATCACCGCCTCCCGTCCCGCAGCGGTTGATATTCTCGTCGCCCATGCAGAACGTCGTCGTTTTCCCTCTTTTTTGTTCTTCTGGGCCATTAGTCACCTCCAATTTACACAAAATGTGGCTGGCCCGTGGCTGAAAACATGGCTGAAAGGCGTGAGTCAAGACGAGAGGAGGAATAGCTGAAGAGAACGGTGAGCTGAAGCCATGGCAAAAGCGAGAAATGCAATTAAAAGCGTGGCTTTTCGTAATGAATTCAGCTGTGATCACAACCACAGGGAACGGCCACACAAATCGAGATGGCGATCGAGTCCAGGGTATTGTTTTGCCAGCCAAAACCATCTAGCTGTTTGTCGAGGTGCTCATAGGGCACGTCGAGTGCATGTCCAGGGCATGTCATCTCCAGGGGTCGTCGGTCAGGCCTGCCCTGCCTAGCCAGCTAGGTTTTCCGGCCCGCAGGTGCTTTGCTCGTTTTGGACATTTCCTGCGCCCAGTCTGCCCACTGCCCTGTCACCGGCCTTTTTCTCAATACGGAAAAGATATTCGGCCGACGAGTGCGTGGGCTGTGGGATCGGCAGTCAAAAGACGACGAGAGACGACAGAAAACGAAAGAAGCAAAAGAAGAAAATAAGAAAAGATAAAAAGAAAAGAAAAACGAGTTGAGTGAGACACCCAAGAAAATCGGAGGCAAAAAGTAAGAGACATCCAAAACACCAGATCAACAGATCAGACTGCCGGGAGAACAAGAAAGTAAACGGAGGAAATGACCACATCGGCCCTATGGTCAAGTTCACTGAACGCATTTTAAATCCCGTTATTTTCTGCCAGACTCGTGACGATTCTTGTCTTCCACAACAAGTTACAGTTGTGTTCACGCCTTCTCGTCGCCCTTTGCGCTTTGATGTTGCTACTTGTGAACACGGGGCCACCAACAACAAACTATTGAAAGCCGAACCAAACACCAAGGCAGTGATCTCTTTGGGTTGTGGTTCGTCGGCACACACCCGAACCCAGTATCGAGCAGCTGTTCTTTTCGTATCATATTGGGTTCGCGTCCTTTTATGTCTAAGTACGGAGTACCGAGCATACCTATTCTGGAAGTCAAATGCGCCACGTTTCTTTTTCTGTCCCTTTGTGACGTTCCTTCCTTTCCTTTCCTTTTTTGTTTCGTCCTTTTCTTGTGCTTGGCTGTTGATGGCCGCAGTAGTGTGCCTTTTTGCTGTGCCCTGGCATAAAATGTTCCTAGCGTGACAAGCTATTTTGCTGGTGGTAGTGTCTGCTTTTTGGTGGCCATTACTTACCAGTGGCGTTTAGACCAGGGGTAAAAGAGGTAGGAAAGACTAGACGTGACTATTTTATGCACGCTTCAGCACACACGCTTTAGTCCATCCAGGTTGGACCACTCAAGGAGGTATCTGGAGATGCAAGGCAGAAGGCCCACAATTTGCGGCCCACGCCAGCAAGACAGTGACAAGATAAACTTGGCGATAGACTGCAGAGAGCTGTATGATGACAGGTGAGAAATAAGGAGGAAGTAGAGGTCGAGAACATGAGAATATTGGTAGAACACGTTATGGAAGAAAGGAGATGACACCAGGAGCAACAAGAATCCTTTGGGCAAACGTGCTTTCGGACAAGATATGCGGAAGACAGAGAACACGAGGACGAAGCAAGGGAACGGCAAACAAATCCATGAACGAATCCTGTGTGGATAAGTGAAAGAATAAAAGGAGAAAGGAAAAGAAAAAAAAAAAAAAAAAAAAAAAAAAAAAAAAAAAAAAAAAAAAAAAGCATGTCCTCGCAGATCTTTGTTTTTGGGTACTACCGTTGCACGCATACCCGCAGAGCCGGAAAATCACGAGAAAATCCAAGGCAAACGTGAGGGATCTACGGGTATGCGCTGTGATGCGCCCGTGATGTGATGGGAAGTGGATGCGAGGGTGGTGGCCGTCTTCGGCTCAGCCAGGGTTGCGTCGATCGTTGCAGTGACCTTGTTGACTCCATACGTTTGCACGGAGCACGCCGTGCGTTGTACGTCTTCCTTTGTACAACAGAACACGAACGGGAAGAAGGGGTCGCGAGACAGGAAAAAAGACAGAATGGCGACGTCCCAGGAAACAACCCTGGCAGAAACTTGACAACGGACAGCCAGACATCTTCATGGACAATGAGACATCCGAACATCTTCCCCAATGCACTTTCCTTAGGCATTCCTGTGGAAGTCCAACATTCCGTAGAGAAAAAACACGTGTGGTTCGCCACACCACTTTCAACATCAGAGCATAGCAAGAGCGAACGTGTTCTATGCACTCCTACACCGCCGTCTTATGTTGTCCTTTTTGTACGGAGTCCATATTATATTGTACTGCCTGGGTATTGCGTGTCCCTGGCGCTATCGCCGTCTTGTACTCCAGTTAAAGTACCTTCTCGTAGAGGGATTCCTTATTTCTGGCTCTGCCTCTTCTACCTGTCGTCACCTATTAGTCCATGTTCGTGGCATTTCCTTTTCATTCTTTCGAGCTCTCACTTTTTCTGTCTTTTCTCTTTTGCTTATGTTTATCACAGGTCTGTACGGCAGCGAAACCGCAGTGTCTTCTGCACCCACCATCCTAAGCAAAATGATCGGCAGTGCACTGCGGAGGGATGGGTCGTCTTGACCCGATTGGGCGAGGTCTTGTTTTAGTCGAGCATAGAAAGCTACAAGTCGGTAGAGGCAGCAAAAAAGGGAGAGAAAACAACGACGGTGGAAGAAATGTCTGAGACATGCATAGCAAACTACGTACAACGCAGTCAGTCAATTGTATTGGTTGGTCGCCAACGCCTCCTCTCCTGCTGTCCTGCTTGGTATGGCTTGAGGCCAGTGGAAGCCTCACTGTGAATAGACCTTTCTCTTTCCACTTGTTGTATTTTCTTTTTCTTTTTCTTTTTTTTTTTTTTTCGTAATACTGCCCTGCCATCTCGTCATTTGTTCTCCTCTTTGCATTTTCCACGATATTTTCGGTTTTCCTGCCCGTCGTTCGTCCTACGCCTTCCGTCTTACATTGTCTTTGCTCTTACGTCCCATTCCCGACGCCTAATTTTGCTTTTCCTCCCAACTGCTCCCCTTGTCCGCCATGTAAGCGGTACATTCTCTGTCTTGTGCTACCCACGTCCCGGACATTGCAATAAATGGAGAAAAGAGCGCCAAAGGGATCCGAGTCCGTACGTCGTTTGTCCCAATTCGAAATCCGACTTACACCCACTACTACGACGCAATCCACATTCCCTGCAAAACGCCACGCTAGCTCAAGGCCCGTCGAAAAGGTGGTGTATATTCTTGCCCTGAGGGTGTAGGCATTTCTTGTTTGGGATATTCCTGTTTCTTTTTGGCCACTTCTCTTGTCCTTGCCCCCCTCTTCCGCTGTCACTGATTTTTGTATGTCTTGACGGCCCTTGCGTCGTGCCTCTCCCCGCCCTCCCTTTCGCAGTTTAGCCCGCCTCCTTGCTGCAAAGAAGGGGACCCATCTTGACACCGACGTAGCGGCATAACGTAGTGTCAACTTTACAACACGGACCAAGACAATGCACCACCGCAACACTGCGCATGGGCGTGTTGATACACCTCCCTCGGTCTCCCTGTGGCCGTCGGCAGTCGTGTCTATCCTCAAACGGGATCAGCTTTCAGTCAAGTCGAGGGATCGACGCCTCATGGAGTATGGAGTGTGGAGGGAGTATGGAGAATGGAGTACAGGAGCACTCTGTCCCTCCCCCCACTGCCCTTGCTGTGCACATCCAAGTCGTGACACTCGCTTTCCCGCCGGACAGACCACATGGCGGCAGCCATGCGGTGTTGGGTCGCGCGGTTTGCTTCTTAGCTGGGCGTAGGTCGTGTGGCTTCCCGCCGTGGCCATGCTTCCCTGTCGTAGGTCGTACGAAGTACTTTGTGTCCAGTCTTTTCGTCCATCCTTGCCCCTTCTTTTTATTTATTTTTGTACTCCGTACTCCGTCCTCTCAGCACAACATTAATATAATAGTCTGCCCTCTCCTCATCTTCCTTGCCCCTTCCTTTTTCCTCCTTTTCTTCTTTGTCTTTCGTTTTTTTGAATTTCCCATCGCTGTGTTTGCATATATCGACAGTCAGCACTCTCAACACGCTTGCAGTCGACATCACATCACCACACATCCGTTCCTTCTCACCACGTCACTCCACACCGCCACGATGTGGATTCCTTCCTGGCTCAACTGGTACAAGAAGCCCGAGTACCGCGACATCAAGGAGTACTCCAATGCCGTCGTCTCGGGCAAGCGACCACTGAGCCCCGATGGCCGCGCACGCACACACATTCCCGCCCGTCTTCGTCTCGAGCGTGTGTTGGAGAACAAGACTTGTAAGCAATCACCGTCACCGTCACCACTCTCACCACTCTAATAAATTTTGTGCTCCTTCTGACCCTCCCTCCCAGGTAGCCCCATGTCTCTCTATGACTTCTACATGTATCTCAAGTACATTGAGTTCTCGCCCGAGAACCTCGAATTCTACATCTGGTACCGCAACTACGAGGACAACTACAAGCGTGCCCTGGCCGCCGAAAAAGACTCGTCGTCCCTGCACAGCGAGACCGAGAGCACCACCTCCCTCACCAAGAAGAACGACGTCACGGTCACCACCAGCGCCACCACCACCGCCGCCGCCACCCCCACCGAGACCTACTCGTCCGACCCGGAAATCGCGGAGACCCTCGCCCGCATCACCGAGATGATCAGCACCCAGGCCATGTGCGCCGGCGACACATGCCGGCCCACCTTTGAGCTGCCCAAGCCCCCCGTCCAGCCCGTGCCGCAACCCGCCGGCTTCAAGCGCGTCGCCTCCAACACGCTGAACCTCGTCGACGCCAGCGCCGGCCGCCGCGCCGAGGTCAACGCCGTCATCAAGACCTTCCTCCGGCCCGGCGCCGAAAAGGAACTCAACATCCCCGCCCCCCTGCGCGACGCCGCCCTCGCCGAGCTGGCCCATTCCTCCGACCCGGCCCACCTCAAGCCCATTGCCGACCACGTCTACTTGCTGCTGCGCAACTGCTCCCACCGCAACTTTGTCCGCCTCGGCGTGTCCAACGGCACCTTTGAGACGCTCTGCGTCGCCACCACCCTCGGCATCGTCCTCACCGTCGGCGGCGTACTCTGCGTGCTGCTGCGCGCCTTCACGCCACACATCGGCGCCCACTCCCGCTTCGACGTCTTTGCCGCCTGGCCCATGTGGTGGCTGGGCCTCAGCCTGATCCTCAGCGGCCTGCGCGGCTCCTGCTTCTTCCTGCTGCTCTTCACCCGCCGCCAGCCTCTGCCCTGGGAACGCTTCGACGACAGCGCCAGCGTCGTCTCCCAGCGCTTTAGCATTGTGCGTGCCCTCTCGCGGCTCATGATCTTTGACCGCAAGATGCGCGTCAAGGACACCCACCTGCGCCGCCTGCAGCACCGCATCGTCATCCAGAGCCTCGTCTTCGGTGCCTTTTTCTCCTGTGTCGGCGTCTGCATCTTCATCTTCCTGCCCATCTGGAAGGAGACGCGGCACTGAGCCGAGCGTCTCTCCGTCTCCCTCTGCCTCTCAACATGTACTTGCCCTAGACTCCTGCACGTCGTGTCTTCGTTTCACATCCGTGTCTGTCTTATTTCGCACCTGCCTCTTATATACCATACTCGCACTCTTGACGTCTCTTTGTGGCCGGTTGTTACACAAACCTTATGATGGGGATCCTGTTTTTTATGTTGCTTTATCATGTGCTTTCACTTCTCACAGAGAGGGTATAGAATGACTCCTCCTCCTTTATGCTTTTTGTCTGGGACCCGGCGAAATGGGTTAACTTGTTTTTTGTTCGTCCATTATATCTACCCTTATGAAAAACCACTCGTTTGCAGTCGTCAACTTTCAACCTTCTTACCATTCATTAATTGAACTATTAATTGAACCATTAATTGAACTTAATAGATGAACCTTCACCGTACTGTGTCATATGCATATAGATACTGTTGCCGTAAAAAATCCTGGGCTCTTTGGAACTGCCCAGGTAGCTGGTCGAGATGTTGGTCATCAGAGTACAACGTGCCTTCAACCAAAGTGTTCACAGTCGTATGTTTCAGTGGACGCGCCGCGGCCATAGGGTCCAGCGAGAGCCACGGCGGCAAAGAGAGGCACCGACGCCATTGTTGCAGACCACTTGGGAATCATGGTGCCAGGGAGGTGGCTGTACAGCAAAGAAAGTCACAGGGAAGAGTCTTAACAAGAGATCAAAGAAAAGAATGGGAAAATCGGGAAGATGCAGTCTCTGGGGATGAGAAAAACCAAGGAAAGCAAACTCCCCGTTGTGGGTAGAAGGCCAAAATCAACGACTTCGAACGGAACCATCCACGATGCACTGTTGACCACAAACTTTCACGTGAGCGAGATCGTGTCAGGGGTAGTCAATATGTCTATTTTATTCGTCATGATATCACAAAGGAAAATAATGGCCAAAAGACAACGGATATGAAATGGAACAAAACAAATGCAATGTACAGAAGTCTTTTCTTGTTTTTTCAAAGGCAGTCTCTTGCCTATCATCGTCCGCCCGCCATCACCGTTTGGCTGCTGGACTGGCTGCTGGACTCGCTGCTGGACTGGCTGCCGCGTCCGAGGCCGTTGCTGGCACCGGCTTGTCGCCCTTCTTGGGCGTCTTGTTGGCCAACGCCAGCACCCGCACCACCAGCTTGCCCAGCACCGCCTTGAGGCTCACTGTCGGGCCCTCGTCGGCCGCCACGAAGCGCCGCACGATGATGTTGAACAGGCCGCCAAAGGCCAGCGCAACGGCCGTCGACGTAAAGATGATGACGTTGTACGGCATACTGAAATCGGGCGTCGGCAGCGACAGCAGCAGCGTCGTCGTGCGCAGGTTGGACCGCCCGGCGGCCGTCCGGTCCGACGCGGGCAGAGGCACGGCGGCCAGCGCCGACGGCGGGTGCAGAATGGTGATGACGGCCGCCGCGACGTCAAAGCCGCGGTTGGCGTCGGGCGGGTACTCGGTGTAGCGCAGGATGGACTTTTCAAAGTCGTACGTCAGAAACACCGTGGCGCCCGGGGGGATGCGCATGCGGACCTCGAGCTGCGTGCCGCGGGCCCGGTCGAGCGCGGGGCGGTAGTACACCTCCTCGATGACGTCGCGCCCGCCGCCGCCGCCGCCGCCGCCGCCCGACCCCTCGGCGTCCACCAGCCGCGCCGACAGCGTGTGCAGGTAGATGCGCATGAACCACAGCAGCGACTCCATGTAGACAAACTCGACCTCGGTGTCCGTGCTCGGGTTCGTCAGGATCGTCTGCACGCCACCGCGCTCGGCACCGTGGCCCGTCAGACTGCGCTCCGCATACAGCAGCGGCGTCTCGGGCGCCAGCACGGCCGACTCTTGCGCCGCCGCCGTGGCCTCGTTGGGCAGCATCACCTCAAAGGTCGTGTCCGGCCCAAAAAAAAAGCACCGCGAGCGGCCGTTGGCGTTCTTGACCTCGCGCACGCCCTCCGACACATACACAGAGCGCGTGTCCGGCACCTCGAGGCACACAGGCGGCGTCGCCGGGTCGGCCAGCGTGCAGGTGCCGCGCATGGCCTTGCCAAAGATCTGCGTCAGGCTCCAGTCCTGGTGGGCGCTGTAGTTGGCCGGGAAGCAGACATGGTCGTCGTGGTGGTAGGCCTTGGCGGTGTCGCACTTGAGCTCGTGGCCCGGCAGCGGGCGGGGGATCGGGTTGTCGCGGGGCCGCTTGGACCGCTCAATGTCGAGCACCATGTCGATGGACTGCTCAATCTGCAGCACGCACTCGCCGTCGCTGCTGCCGCCGTCCGGGCAGATGGGCCGCACGTCAATGGCCATGCTCTGCCACGACGCGTCAAACAGCTTGTGGCCGTCGAGCAGCGACGCGATGCCCGCCTTGCCCTTGCACGGCAGCAGCTTGAGGAACGGCGTCAGGTTCTCCGTGCACACCACCTCGCGCGGCAGCGTGCCGTACAGCAGCTGCATGGACGTGTTGGCCGGGTGGTCGCCCTCGGGCTCAAAGGACATGACCGGCCGCGTCGTGCGGGTGCCGTCGATGAAGTTGAGCGACGCGCAAAACAGGCCCGACAGCGCGTTGGTCAGCGTCAGCCACTTTTCGTCGGCCTCGTCGTCCGTCTGCGCGTCCAGCCACGCCCACAGCTCGACGCCCGTGCCGCCTTCCCGCGTGCCCGCCCACGGCCGTGCGCCCCAGCTCTCGGCGTCCCATCGGCCCAGGCTGAAGCGGAGGTGCAG
Organism: Sporothrix globosa; assembly: GCA_001630435.1. Taxonomy (NCBI): domain Eukaryota; kingdom Fungi; phylum Ascomycota; class Sordariomycetes; order Ophiostomatales; family Ophiostomataceae; genus Sporothrix; species Sporothrix globosa. The sequence goes on from LVYW01000001.1 coordinate 2,859,811, forward strand.
CTCGCGCGTGCCGGCGTACTGCAGGATCTGGCCGATCGAGCGCGGAAAGAAGCGGAAATTGTGCGCCTCGAATGCAGACAAGGTCGTGTTGGACCGGAAGTTGAAGCTGGCAAGGAGGGCCGACAATGGCAATGGTCGAAGGACGAGGTTCTCGTAGTAGTCGGCATTGGCGGCCACTGGCAGGCCGTATGTTGCCAGCAGGCAGAGAAGATAGGAGAGCAACCGTCGCATCGTAGATGTATGTGGGGGGGAGGTTGTCTGCGCGGGCGCGAGGTTGGAGTTTGGAGGTCGAATTTCAAATCGAGATCGAAATCCAGGCGCCTGGAAAGGGGGACAGAGGGGGAGCTTGTCGCGGTCGCGCCTTCCCAGGAGCACTTCGAATTAGGTGGCCACTGCCGCCGAGCTTGCTAGTTATGCCCCACTTTAACTCCCCCCTGGCGTGAAGAAGCTGGACGCTGATTGGACAGATGTCTAGGCTGCTGGCAGCCTTGTCTTTCCCATCTTTTTTGCCTCTGTAAAAAAGAGCAGCCGCAGACCATTGTTCAATGGACATCACCATCAACACAGCCACGCAAACGCAAGCATTGCAAGTCGGTTTGCCGATCCCGCAATATTACATCTCTATACAGTAACCCTGACGCCCACGATCCGTCCTCCGACTCTGCATCTCCACACTCGCCATGGCGGCAGAGCAGAGAAAGCTGCTCGGTACGTTCTTGTTCTCCTGCTTCCCATCCACAGAAAACACAGGCTGACTTGCTCCAGAGCAGCTCATGGGCGGCGGCGTTGCGTCGCGCGGCGCCCAATTGTCCCTCAACGACCCCAAAGTATGCCGCTCGTACATCGCGGGCACCTGCCCGCACGACCTCTTCACCAACACCAAGCAGGACCTGGGCATGTGCCCCAAGGTGCACTCGGAGGCGCTCAAGGCCGAGTACGAGGCCCTGTCGCCCGCCGACCGTGCCAGCAAGTACGGTTTCGAGTACGACTACATGCGCGACCTGCAAAAGTACATTGAGGAGTGCAACCGGCGCATCGAGATTGCGCAGCGGCGGCTGGACAAGACGCCCGACGAGATCCGGCAGACGAACGCCCTGCTGCGGGCCATTGGCGAGCTGAACAACACGATTGCCGAGGGCCTCGTGGAGGTCGAAGTGCTCGGGGAGGCCGGGCTCGTCGGGCTGGCGATGGACGAGCTCGTGCGCGTGCGGCAGACGACGCAGGCGCGGGTGGACAAGGAAAAGGAGCTCAAGGCGCTGAGCGACACGAGCGGGCCGTCGGGCCACCAGAAGCTGCAGGTCTGCGACGTGTGCGGCGCGTACTTGAGCCGGCTGGACAACGACCGGCGGCTGGCAGACCACTTTTACGGCAAGATGCACTTGGGGTACGCGCAGATGCGGAAGACGTACGAGACGCTCTCGAAGGAGGTGCGGGGCGGTCGCCGGCCGCCGTTGTCCGTGTCAGTGGGGGGCGGCGGTGGTGATGGTCCGGACCACGGCGACGGCAGCGCGACGCCCAACTCGGCCAGTGGCGGGTACAGCGACCGGGGATGGGCAAGGAGTGGTCGGGGTGGTGGCGGCGGTGGGCGGAGGAACCGGCCGCGGTGGTGAGCGGTCTGTCGCCGTTTCTGTTGATCTGTTTCACTCTGTTCTTCTCTTATTTTTTTGTACAAAAATGGGGTATACGGTTGGTTTGGCGTTTTGAGTTAACTTGGCGGGCGTCTTACAGTAGGAATTGATTTTCACAACAAGACAGTGTCCATTAACAATGTTGCATGTGCTTCCTCTTTTTGCGTATGTCAGGGGCCAGGGGTATACAGAGCCCATACTGTCCAAACTGAGGTATCCAAACTGCCGACGAGAGAGTAACAATACTAAATAACAATATCCAAGAGCGGTACTCCATGCAGGCAATCCACAAATAATCCAAACAGGTAACCCAAATCGGTAATTGAAACAAACGCGAATGGATTAAACAAAGGCAATGAATAACAGCCTACCGTCCCACTTCACCTCTTTAATTACCTTGCACTACCACTAGACAGTGCCGTTGCCAATGGCCTCTTCGACCTCTTCGTCCCAGGTGCCAATGGCGGGCGAGAGAGGCTGCAGACTGGGCAGGGGCGGGAAGTTGAGTTTCTTCTTCCCGTCGGCGGTGTCGGGTGTCTCCGTCTGCGCTGCCTCTGCGGTCTTTGCAGTGTTGTCGGCAGCACGTTCAGCATACGTCTTATCTGTCTTCCCGGCAGGGCGTGCAGCAACAGCCGCCGCCGCCGCCGCCACCGTCCCATCCGCCACTTTCGCCCCCGGCAAGGAAGGAAACACGCTGTCGCTGGGCCCCGGACTGGGCGGCGGAGCCATGCTGGACGGCTCGGCGGTGCCATGGACCCACTCGGCAATGTCGGCGCCAATGCTGCCGGCATCGTTGAACTGGATGCGGCCGTTGTGGTGACCGCCGCCGCCACCGCTGCGACGGCCGCCGCCACGTTCACCACGTCCGCCCCGACCCCGTCCACCCCGGCCACGACCACCACCTTGTCCGCCACCATTCGTCGGCGACGGCTCCGGTTTTGCCGTGACGGCCGATGCATTGGGAATGGGCAGGAGGCCGGCGTACCGCGCGCCCTTGCTGCTCGCGTTGGACGCCGGATCGTTGTTGTTGTTGTTGTTGTTGTCTTTGCCCTCGTCCCAGTTGCCCTCTTTGACGCCCATGGCCTTCAGTTTGCGGTCCCGGTTGCGCGCGCGCTCGTCGTCCTGGCGCTTGCGGTCTTCTTCGCTGCGGCGGCGCTTCTCGTCCTCGAGCTGCTTGCGGCGGCGGGCCTCTTCGCGGCCCTTGGCCACCGCAAGGTCGTGGTCGCGCTCGTCGCGCTGAGCCTGTTCAAAGCGGCGGGTCTTTTCCTGGGAGGCCAAGCGCATGGCGCTCAGTTTGGAGTCGAGCTCAGCCTCGGTGAGTTTCTGGCGCGGGTTGGCACCAGACTGCGTGCGCGTGTTGGGGGCCGGAGGGGCCGGGGTGGCTGTCGCTGTCGTGCCATTGGCGGTGTGGTTGGCCGCGTTGGCCGCGTTGGCCGCAGCTTCGGCGGCGGCTGCGCCTTTGATGGTGAAGTTGCGCGTCGTCTTGGTTCCGGTCGACGGCGTACCTGTACCAGCAGCGGGCGTTCCTGCCCGGCTGTCGTCCTTGGTTGTGGCTGCGTTTGTACTGGCTGCTTGTGCCTGCTTCTGCTGCTGTTGCTGCTGCTGCGGCTTCCCTTGCTTCTGCCTCGGGTGCTGCTTGTCGTGTTGCTTTTGGTTTGGCTGCGGCTCACCAGATTGCGTTTGCTGCTGTCCATTCTTGGCCGGTGCCGGTGATCCCTTGCCTTGTACGTCTTTGTCCTTGTCCTTCCCTGGAGCATTGCCTCCACCTCTCCGGTTCTTGTCGCCCCGTTTTGGCTTGGGTTGTTGTGCGGGAGTGGCAGTTGACGCAGGGGTGTTGGTCGTGGCAGATGCTGGTGCTGCTGCTGGTGCTGCTGCTGGTGTTGCTGTTTGTGTTGCTGCTGCTGGTGGCGTTGGTGGCCGGTTGTGCCGTGACTGGGCAAGAGAGGGCGGCGGCGCAACAGACTTGGCTGGCTCGGGTGTATTGGTGGCAGGTGTGGCGGCAGTCGAATTGCCAGCAGCCGAGTTACCAGCAGCCGGCGTGGCAGCGGTTACTCCTTGTGCTTTCTGTGCGCCGCCAGCCTTGCCATGGTTGTGGTTATGGTTGTGGTTTTGGGTTTGGGTTTGGGTTTGGGTTTGGTTTGGGATGCCGTTTGGCGTATTGCCGCCACCAGTGCCCTTGGACTTGCGGTCGCGGTTGCGTCGCGAGCCCGTTCCACTGGAGCCATTGGGTGTATCGGCACCGCCATGGCCGCCATTGCCGCCGTTCTTCGCCGGGGCTTTGGGAGTACTCGAGGCTGCGGTCAAGGGTATTGCTGAGGATGGAGCGACAGGTTCTGTCGCAACAGGGGTGGATTGCACCGGCTGGAGAGCCGGCTGCGACAGGGGCTGGACGGGTTGGACGGGTTGGACGGGCTCGAAATCGTCGGCAAACAGGTCATCATCGGTTCGACCGCCGAACTGTTCGTCCATTCTGTCGAGTCGGGGTTGGAGGTGGTAGGGGGACGAAGTAGTTGAGAGCAGACGGAGGACAACGAAAGGGAGGATCGCAACAAATTGCGAATGCGGACAGCGGTGGTTGCGGTCGTCCGGTCGGTGTGCTGCCAATAAAGATATTTGCTCGCGATATTATGCTGGTAATATTGATCGGGCGTGTGTTGCGCAGCCTTGTCACACTGTGGTGTCGTCGTTGTGGTCAGATGTGGGTTGTGTTGCTCGAGGGACGTAGTCAAAGGCGAGAGTCGAGTCTCGAGGGATACAGAATGGGCAGGGCAGGATGCGAATTTTGGGCCATTTGGGGCAGGCGGGGCTGGGCGGTGGTGGTGGCGGTAGCGATGCAAGTGGGTTCGCGCGCACTGTTAGCGGACTTTTGGCAGGCAAAAAGAAGGCTGAAGGCAGTCCAGCAGGCTGAGCAGGCTGAGCTGGGGCGCTAATGTCACCTGCTAAGGGCTAGGGGGCGCGAGGTTGCTTTCAGGCGCCACAACGATCCAGTCTGTGCCTATTTTGATGTCTTTGCCAGGCACCTCGCGCTGGGGCTCACGACCGGGTCCCTGCCACATTTGCGTCACTCGTCGTTTTGGTGATCGTCTCGTGTCTGACCCTGTCTTCTCCGTCTCTGTCCTATCCACGTGTGCCTGTGTCTTCTCCTGTCTCGCGTCCTCTCCCGTGACGAGGTGCGCCCGGACCGCGTCGGCCAACGCCTCAGCGGAATCGACCAGCGGAATGCCGTAGCGGGCACACACCATCTGCACATTGCCGCGTTTCGTGTACCCCGGCGGACAGCCAACAATGGCGTTGGCAGCGGCTCGTCCGGCACACAGACCCAGCTCCAGCAGACTGACGGACCCTTCGCGGCCTGGATCGAAGAAGAAGGCGATCAGTGTCGACTGCTCCTGCATCTCGAGCTCCCAGTTGACCTGCTGGCGAAAAGGAACGAAGTTGGGGTCTTCGGTCCAGGAGGCGTCCCAGTCCGGGCGCAGCGGATCGAAGACGGTCACGGGCAGGTCGCCGACCGCCGAGCAGACGACCCTTCGCCAGTCGACGACGGGGTTTGGATCACCATTGCCAAGGCTCTTGACGGGTGTTGTGCCGGCGAGAAAGAGGCGGGTGATGTGCTGAAACGCGGGCCGATCAGGCGCTCTGACGACCTGGGCGACGGATACGTTGGCGTACTTGGGTGACGACGACATTGTGCGAGATGGCAAGAGTGTGTGTAGGGGAGTGGAAGAAGACAGGAATGGGGGAAGTTACAAATTATGTCAACCGACTGACAATGCGCCGCCAGGCATTTATGCTTTGGTAGACAAACGGCTGCAGCTTCGCAATGAAGCCACGTTGAATGCCCACGTGTTGGTTCTCGGAAATGCCAGATGTGCATGGATTTGCAGTGCTGCCTGCGACCCAGACAATGTGTATGCATAGTAGTCTTGAAATCTGGCGAGGCTGACAGCCATTTCTGTGTTTGGCACGTTTTCATGGCACCCAAATCGTGGTAGCCTGGGCGCACCTGATATCTGCACCAGTTTGCTGTCAATATATAAATACCCTTGTCACTTTACTGTAACGTATTTCCGAGGGCATACCCCAAGAATGCCGCAATTGACCGGATGCTTCTGTCTTACTTGTCCAGTTTCTTTTTTCGCATTTAATTACATTGGTTTATTTGCAACAAGCTGAATTATAAACGGGTTTGACTCAGACCGTAAGACTCGAGGGTCGCCGGATTGGAGCTTTCAGACGAGTGTTATAGGCAGATAAGCAAACAGTCACGCTCAAATCGTCAAAATGATGCTCCTTTCGTCTGTTTTGGTGACAGCTTCGTCGCCGGCCATAGCGAACGCAGCACGCACTCCGGTAGGGATATATGATTTACTCAGAAACAAGACAGATCGAAGTGCCGCACCTGCCAGCGCCTCAGACCAACGACATAATTATACCGTGCGACCCCCTCATCATGGCCGTGGAAAACCGTGGCTCGAGAGTCTCCTGTCGGTCATGAATTTAGGAAGAACGACTGTGGCATGACGACCAGGTGTGCAGGCCCTGTGCAACACCGTGGATAATACGATCAACAACATTAATGGGATCTATACGATGCTGCCCGAGTGCAACCGGCAGCTCGGACGGGACGGACGATGTCAGTCGCCTGCGCTCAACTCCGTCTGCAGCGCCCTCGCAAACGCAAGTGATGTCGACAGTATTGAGCGGCAGACGGACACGGCAGCAGGAGACGAGGTGTTCTGGGCAAGGTGGACTGTCATTGTGTTAGTGGATAGCAGCGGACCGCTAGCGGGAAGGAATAACGGGTTTCCAGTGGCTGTTCCCCTAACGGTTGCCAGTCAGGCCAGCCGTCCGTGCTCTGCTTGTCAGCTTGTCCACTCCGTAATGTCTTCATTTTCATGCGTCGCGTTTTCATTCAGGCGTTTCTCTTCCTCCTCTTCACCCACATCCCAACATGCACAGCGATCACGAGAAACGGCGACGCAAACACACCACCGTCCCGTGCGAGCCGGCGCCTGACTCGCTAGAATGTGAAATGTAAGTCCAAGTTCATCGTCGCTGTGCCCATTCTGTCTCAAGATACGACACGTTGTTGTTGACACTCCCATTTTGTTTAGATGGCACCGCAACGCCCTCGAATCCCCTTTCCTGCGATTGCCGCCCGAGATCCGCAACCGCATCTACGCTCTCGTCCTCACGGTCGGCCAGATTCATGTGCGCTACCGGCCGTGGAGGATGCGGACGGGGAAAGGCGGTGACAACAAAAGGGCCTCCCCTGACGACCACCACGCCAACGCCAATGCCAACAGCCACTCTGGCTTCTATGCCGTCGCCCTCGGCGTCGACCAGGACGCATGGCGGGCCACCAGCACCACCACCACTACCACCACGACTAAAACCAAAAAGTCGCGGGCCCGCGTCACCGCCCTCCCCGACGCCCTGACGCCGCTCGCCGCCGTCTGCCGCCAACTCTACCGCGACACCGCCAGCCTCCCCTTTGCCCTCAACGCCTGGTCCTTTGAAAGCGCGCGCCTCATGGAGCGCTTTCTGGTCCGCGAAAAACGGCTGGCCCTCTACCAGCGCCGCGCCATTGCCGTTCTCGTCGTCAGCGTGTCGGACGACCTGCCCTCGCGCGCCATGGAGAAGTACCTGGGCGGTCTGCGTGCCGTTGTGTGGCGCGACGGCAAGACAATGCAGCGCTGGGAACTAGCGAGCGCGGCCGAGCTGCAGCGGCTCGTGGCGGGGACGCAGCGCGCGGCGTTCCCGCGAAGTCGAGGGCAGCTGCACTTGTACGAGTGACGATGATGTGAAGGCAAGCGAGCGACGAGATGCTACCACAACGTCGACTACGTTGACCGACACGTATGATTTACGATTGATGGAATAACGACTTGGGATACACTGGACATTGTATATACAGACTGATAGAAATAATCACATTGGTGTGACGGATGAAGCGCCCGTGTCAACACGTTAACCCCGATCTCGTGGTTATATAGTAGACTACAGGAAACTTGTCCAACAAACAGGTCCAGTGGCCAAATGGCAAGGCGCTTGGCTACGAACCAAGAGATTGCAGGTTCGATCCCTGCCTGGATCGTTTCATTTTGATTTTTTGGACAATGCGGAATATGTCACGTTGCGATGTTCCTTTTTATTCACAAAACATGATATTGCCGTCACGGGCCTTTTATTTATTTTTTCGTCCCTCTTTAATTTGCATGTCATTTGCAAAATGAAAACTGAAATTAATACTAAATAAAAAAACTCAAATATTAAATAAAATCCAAGAAACAAATTCAAATACAATTCAGACTAAATTATCATCGCTAATGGTATCATAAATCATGGCATTTCCAACTCTCATCTTGCGATGCCGTCTAGTCACTTGCAACTGCTTTGCCACCCTACTTTTTCAATGGCCAATTCGTTGCGGCCGTTTCATGCACGGAGACCTCACTCATGATCCAAATCTGGCCGTGCTTTTGGCCCTGGCCATGCGCATAATTCTGGCCGTACAAACCCAAGATCTCGTCGACGCTGTCTTGTCCCCGATTCAAGTAGGCCTTGGGAAGCCGCGACGGAAGCGTCTCCACCTCTGGCACACTGTCAAACTTTTCGTCCTGGAGGCTGTCGGGCGTGCTTCCAGGCGTGCTTCCCGGTGTGCTTCGTGGCGTGCTGTCGATGGACGAAGGACCCGATTCGGAGTCGACGTCGGCAGACTTTGGTGGACCATGGGCCGGGGCCATGACGCCGGCGCCCGGCGTTGGCCCGCACATGGTAAATTGCGGCAGGACGTCGTCGGCCGGGTGGCGTGGATGCGTGCTGGTGACGGCCAGTCCGCGATGGCGGAGGTACAGCGGCCGCAGCGTGGGGATGGCGAGACAGACCATGGACACGGCAATCTCGGCGCCAGCCCAAGCAAAGTACGTCACGAATGTTACTGGGTTGAGTTAGCAAGGCGCTGGCGAGACTACGGGTGACAATGAGGGGGGCAGGTGGGAGGGACGAGGGGACGGGGGACCTACATGTGTAGTTCAACACGTTGAGACGGGCCAGGACGACGGTCCGGATGATACCACAGATGCCGGCGCTGCAAGGTCAGTCTCGATCATGTTTTATGTTTTGGTTTACAAAAGGGACAGGAGTACCAACGACGCACATCACACCCAAGCTCATGCTGCTGGCGAGCATAATCTTCTCCCGCCGCTGCATCCGCAGCGACCAGATGAAGAGCCAGGGAAACGCCGCAAAAAAGAAGTCGCAGACGCTCGACCACACGCCGAGGCCGACGCTCATCGGCTGGATCTGCAGGTTCCAGTGGCCCGCCGTGCGGAACGGGTCCCAGCTCATCTTGACGGGCGTCGACTGGTTCCAGAGCATAATGGTGAGGGCCGTGGACGTGCTCGCCGTCACGCCCACGAGGCACCAGAGGGCGACCTTGTGCCACCGCAGCTGCACCACCCGGAGCAGAAAGAGGCCGGTCGTGAGCTTGGCCATGGCGTTGCCGGTGATGGCAAACGTGTTGGCGATGTAGGTCCACAGGATGGCGTCGGACGATTGCTGCAGGCTCAAGCTCCAAAAGCTCTGGCCGAGTCCGAAATGGACGGCGACCTGGATGGCGCAGCTGAACACTAGGAAAAATACGCCGGTGGCGGCAAACAGGTAGTCTTCGGCGCCGACAAAGCGGACGAGGTGGACGCGGGTGTAGAGGCGGAGGGCGACGAGGGCGAGGCACAGGACGGCCATGACCCACGTGGCGAAGGCGAGGGCAGAGCCGGGCTGCATCATGGTGGTTGTCGAGGGGGAGACGACGACATTGGAGTTCCGTGGGGGGGAGACAAAAGACGAAAATGGCGACGGGGAGTGAAAAAATCAAAAGAGACGAAGAAAGTGAAAGAGAGAAGGAGGCGGATATAAAAGACAAGACTTGAGAGAAACAGGAGAGGCGCGGGGCCAAATAAACAGGAAAGGGAAGGATCAATAGACCGGCCGTGCCGGGCACTGGTATCACAAGTGAAAAATAAGATAAAGAAAAAGAGCGAGCATGCAACCATGACGGTCAGAATCGTCACAGAGAGACACACGCAGCCACTGACACCACTGGGAGCAGGGCCAGCCATAAACACTAGCAACCAGGATCGACACACTACCCACAGATTGCGACTCTGTATGGAGGTGTGCGAAGGCAATGCCTGGTCCTTTGACGATGAAGAAGGTGGAAAAGAATATCGATTCGAGAACGGATAGGTCTTTTCTTTCTTTTTCCATATGCCGCATCATCGACGAGGAACGGCCGCACAACTGGCCTCCCCACTCCCTCGTCAGCCTCCATCTTCCTTCACAGCAGGAATTCTCTCACAATATTGGAATTGGCACTCCCATTGAGGAATGGGACGGAGGCCGGTTTGATTTGACGGTCGTTGGATGTCGTTGGTTGCGCCTTCCTGTTAGACGCGCTTGCGCTTTGTGGCTGCCGTTCACGGCCGCTCGTTGGCTGTTCTTGGTCTCTTTGGTGTAAGTTGGGTTTGCGGCTAGTGGCGGCCGGCAACGGGGATTGGCTGTTGTCTGGGGAAGGAGCGACCAATCACCGACCACGGTCCTGGCTAGGTACCCGCTGAGGCACACCAGCTCGCGGTTCCTGGACGCTGATGGGCTGGCAGCCAGGGAATCACGGCGCACTCTACGCGCCTCGAAGAGGTGACGGAGGAGGAATGGCTGTGGACTGTCCTTTTTGGGAGTACGTTGTCCTCTGTGTGGTTTGTGCAATGTGGGACTGCGAAGTAGTGCGCCGTCCTGTTTTGGCAATTTGTCATTTGTCATGTTGCATATTATTGTGCATGTTTCAATTGTTTTCTTGTGTGGCAGTACTGTGCATGCAAAGTGTAGACCCGAGAGTCTCTGTGATTTTGTATTTCTGTGCATCGTGTGTTTGTGATGGACACAGATGAAAGAGTAATGATTAAAGAGTGAAAAGAAGGACGAGAAGGAAAGAAAGAGAAGACAGACAAAAACAAAACATAGCCTGCAGGAAATCCGGACCACGTATGGTCCCCATACGCTGGCCTGGGTATCTTACATGGAAAGCAACGCAAGAAAGGAAAGAAAGAAAATAAAGGAAAAAAAACAAAAACAAAAACAGATGGAGCACCTTTTATGCGAAAATCCGGACCACGTATGGTCCCCATACGCTGGCCTGGGTATTTTACATAGTATAACAGAGAACATCAGACGATAGCAAGGACAAAACGGAGTAAGAAATGTGGTGTACGTGGGAGGAGACGGCCTTGTCGAGGCGTCGACCTCGTAGGCGTCGACTGTCTAAGCGTATTGCTCGGTCTCGGGCTTTTCGTCGACGGCCTTTGTGGCATTGACCTGGTGGCCGACGCACTGGTAGTGGCGGAACTTGCGGGCAGGGAGTTTGGCCATGAACTGTGTTGTTTGTGTTGTATTGTTAGTGAGGGACAAGGACAAAAGGGAACATGAAAGAACAGCAAACAAACAAGGAGGCCATACCATTTCGTCAATCTCTTCGAGCGTACGACCCTTGACCTCGGGCAGGAAGAAGAAGATCCAAGCACTGGACGTAGGTTAGTCGTGAACAGCAAGACGATTGTGTACAGTAAAGAGTGGGAGGAGGGGGGGGGGACGCACGCAGCAATGAGACACGACGGGAACCAGATGTAGCCGTACTTGGGACCCCAGTTGAGCGAGCTCGGGTTGATAAAGTAGGGGGCCGTGAAGGTGGCCAGCCAGGCCAGGAAGAAGCCCATGGCCGTGGCGACGCCAAAGGTCAGCGAGCGCAGGCGCTGCGAGGGCAGCTCGCCGCCCGACAGCCAGGCGTAGGAGGCGACGAGGCCGTTGTAGCCGACAATGTAAATGACGCTGAAGGCGACGATGCCCTTGCCGGCGCTCTGGGAGCCCGGCTTGACGGTGTAGATGATGGCGGTGAAGAGCTGGGCAAAGCCGCAGATGGTCAGGCCGGTGGTCAAAAAGACGCGGCGGCGGCCGATGCGGGTGATGACGGCCGAGTTGACCATGATGACGAAGACGCCGACGCCGGTCAAGATGCAGGAGTTTTGGAAGGGCGCGTCGATGCCGGCTTCGGCAAAGAAGTAGGTGCCGTAGGCGATCATGTACATGGCGCCGGAGGCGCCCTGGGTGGAGAGGGCGCCGACGGCGATGAGGGTGCGGCGGCGGTCGACGGGGTCGCGCACGAGGTCCATGAGGCTGACGCTGGCATGGAGGGCTTTCTCGGCCTCGAGGCCGTCCTGGATCTCCGTGGCCTCGGCCTCGACGACGTCGTCGCTGTAGGGCCGCAGCCAGCGCAGGGCGACGCGGGCCTGGTCGTACTTGCCCTGGTCCATGAGCCAGCGGGGCGACTCGGGGATGAAGAACAGGGCAAAGAAGAGCAGGCCGGGGATGACAAAGATGATGCCGAGCGGGATGATGTACGAGTTCTTGCCCAGAATCGGGGCGGTGAAGTTGTCGATGACGGTGCCGATGAGGGTGCCGACGGAGGTCCAGATCTGGAAGGCTGAGATCATCATGCCGCGGTACTTGGCCGGGGCACACTCCTGGATGTACAGCTGGGAGTAGGTCATGAACATGCCGTTGGCGAGGCCAATCAGCAGGCGGCCGGCGTACATGGCGCCAATGTTGGTGGCCGTCATCATGACGACGTTGGCGACGATGCAGAGCACAATGGCCGCCCAGATGCACATGCGGCGGCTCAGGTACGCGGCCGTGGGGCCGGCGAGACCCGAGCTGACAAAGGCGCCCAGGATCATGAGCGACGAGATGAGCTGCTGGCGCTCCGTCTGGAGGCCGTACATGGGCGGGGCCGCCGGGTCCGGGTTGGGGATTTCATAGCCAAAGATCTTGAGGAAGCCCGGCATGGCCTGCAGGCCGCTGATGAGGCCAAAGTCGACGCCGTACTGGAACGGGCACATGGACATGAGCGTGCAGGCGGCCAGACACTTCCAGTGGTCGGCGAGGCCCGTGGTGTCCTCGACGGCGTGAACAATGGCGGACTCGTTGAGGGCGGCGGCGCCGGCCGCGGCCTCGTTGTGAACATTGTGGGAAGGCGAGCCCGTGGAGGGGACGGACGTGGTGGACGGCACGTCCCCCTGGTGCTCGTTCTCGGCGACCGAGACGTCTTTCTGAGAGCCCATGGTGGGCGGTTGTGGTGGAGGTGGTGGCGACAAAGAGGGGGTGATGGGTGATGACAGAGGTGGATGGTGGACGCTGCCGGTACGCAGGTGAGGATTGTATTGTATTCCCGGGGCGAAGTAAACACAGTGTCAAGATGGATGGAGACGATGGGCAAGATGAAGAACAGCAAAAATAGAAAAGAACAGCAAAGAAGGATAATAGAACAATAACGGGAAAGGAAGAAGGTGAAAGGAAGTGGGAGCGGCCGGGAAATAAGTGGAAAAGATCAACGGGGACGAGCGTCCTTTTATGAGCCCTTGTTCGCTTTTCCGTGGACTGCAGCTGCAGCCAGAACCAACTGTGATAGAGTATGGTTGCTATGAGTAAGGGCAAGGATGCAACAGTATTGTGCACGGACGAGAGACGAAAAAAACGGAATATTGCTGGAGCAAAGGGTCAAGGGAGGCTGGCGCAGGATGACATGGGGCCGCGGATTATGGAAGGCAGCGTGGGATTGGATTCTGGGGAAGGTGGACCTGGTCTGGGGATGGAATTGGGTTGAGTCTGTAGTCTGGGGCCTCGAGACAATCTGGGGATGGACGCTAGACGAGGGAGAGAAGGGGCGAGACCGACGAAAGTAGACAAAGAGCGTGGCTCTGGAAAAGCTCCTCGATGCCGACGGAGCGTGTGTCGTCCGGATGCAAGGCACCAGAGTTGGAGGGTTGGGATGTGGTGGTTTGTCGCCTCAATTCTTCCTAGCTTTTGTCAATATTGGCATGCGGAGGAAAGGCGGACGGCACGCGAGAGGGGGAGCCCAGACGTGGCGACGAGGTACGAGGTACGAGTAGACAGACAAGAACGACAGACAAGAAAAACAGACAAGAAAGTCGCCGCGAGACAACACACCAATGCAACGACAGACAGCAGGTGACATTGCGAGCCGTGTCTTGTGGTCTTGGGTTGTGAGTCGAATGCAAGGTGGAGAGTTTCTTTATTTGGTTTCCTTTACGATGGACTTGTTTTGTTGTGCTGTTCCGTCCGCAGATCGGGGAAGTGGGCGCTGCATAACAACTGCATAACAGCAGCATGACAAACTTATGACAGTACAGATGCTACGGCGTGCGAGATGGGGATAAAAGTAAAGTATCTTGCAATATGACGGGGATAAAGCAGAACATGCACAGTACAAGGCAATTTAGAAAGGGTTCGCGACGTCGAACAATCAATAGAGCCTACACCCGTCTGTTGATATTAGATCTATATGAGGGGGAAAGGAAGCGGAGAGGAGAAAGTGGGAGACTGGGAAGACGACAGGAATAAGACGGGAAGAAGGCGGCGACAGAAGGAGATTGACCTCAGCAAAGCACAGCTCACAGCAGTGGCCGTGCTTTGCGTGGACTTGATTGCAGGCAGTGGCTGAGACGTGCTGGCCTGCTGCATACCAGAGCGAGCTGAGCGATTGCTAGTAGCTGTTTCGAGGAGCTGAAGGCCGTGCGGCGGCCCCAAACAGGAAAGGGGCAGTCTTGGAAGGGTTGGGGTTCTTGCAGGCTGTCGCGCGGCCTTTCAAGTATGAGCAACGGCTTCGGCGACTTCTACGACGCGTTGGATGATCTGTATTGACATCCAGCGACATCCAGCCTCCTCAATGCTTGACTCAGCTGCATGAACCGTACTCCTGCATCCAAGGCGTGATCCACCATTCCTTTTTGTGACCAGGTTTTCGTTTTTCTCAATTGGATCCGTGCTGTTCGATTTTTGTTCGTTTCTCAATTGTCCCCATGGTCCGCCGTCTCTCCATCTCATGTTCACTTCCGATGCCTCCCAAAATACAGTCTCATGGCCGTCTTCCATCCAATTGCCGATGAAAATCGATGAGACAGAGAGAGGGGGTTCGGGGGCAGACGGGCATGACCTGTGCCAAAACGACTCCGCAATGTCCAGTCGAGGCGGGCCCCCAGTCGACCCAGTTCGACTCCCCGTCAATCCAACACTGACCGGCCAAGTGGAGCCGATCACGTCCTGTTCCCCAGACAGAGAGAGCCATACGTCGAGAGAAGACGAAGGCTTAGGTTGGGGAAGTGGAGACACTCTTGGACCGAAATGTGCAAGTGGAGCCGCGCCATGTGCCCTCGGACGCATCCGCCGTTGTGGAGGTCAAGAGATCAGGGCAAGAGGGCAATGGGGCAAGAGCGCCAGAGCTCAACACGCCCAACTTGTCGTCGTGTCGTTCTCTGCCGTCCATTTTGCCTGTTGCTGCTAGACTCTGCAAGGCGTCTGCCGCGGCCAACTAGGCGTCCTATCCTCGCTCGTTGTAGCGGTTTCCCCTCATCTAGGCTTCCCCACAGTCCTCAAGCGGTCGCCCTAGTCCTATCCACCCGAGCCACCTCAAGCCACCCTCCTTTTTGAATTCTTTGTCGCCAAACAGTTTGGCAGACGTACGGCGTATTTGGTGTCTCCTGGCTCCCATATAGAGTAACGTCGTCTTTCGCCAGCTCCAGTGACTCGTGGCAGCCACGGCCGTAAAGAGTGTCTTCCCCACATTCTTCACTGTCCAGCTTACCCCCTCATGCCCATGTCTCTTGTTCTAGCGCCTTGGTGCCTGTGCAGCTCATCTGCGTCCCCATCAGACACGCCTCGCCCTTGGCCCAATCGGCACTATTTTCCCGAGCGCGGTCGTTCTGTCCACTAAACAAAGTGCATGTGCCGTTGAAAGGGGCAGAGGTGGGAGGAGTGAAGACTGGAGTTGACGAGGGGATGCTGGTTCGGGCTGGTTTGGAATTGATGGTGAGAAGACGACTAGGAAGAGAACAGAAATATTGAAGGAAAAAGAAAAAGAAAGAAAATTGAAAGGATATGGTCAGTAATCGAACTCTGTTGTCTACCCGTCCAGCAGTGATCAAGCCGATGTGTAGTATCTTACCACAGCCGCACGGCACATCAACGGATATGAATGTCTAGTGAAGAAGGAAAGAAAAGAAAGAAAGAAAATAAAATAAAAGAGAAAAACACAACTCAGAGCAACGAAACTCATGGCCAATCACTGCTCTGCCTATATCTGGTCAGCTGCAGTACGACCGCCCCGTCTGCCGGCTGCCGTCTGCCGTCCTCCCCTCTTTGACAATTGCCTGTGGAGCTCAACTGGGCAAGTGGAGGAGACAAAAGTGAAGCTAAAATGATGACAAAATATCACCAAAGACCCGATTTCGACCGCATCCGTATCCTGTCCACGCCTCCATCTTGCCTACCGCCTATCTCCAGGTCTTGAATGTGTTTCTTGTTTCCTCCCCTTTTCCTTTCCCTTTCCCTCGCCTCGTGTACGGAGCATCCTCGCTATTCGGAGAACTCACGTCGAGTTGCGTCGTACGTCGTCCTGTTGTGCTTCTCCTTGTTATTCGACTTGTCCACGGATTTGGCGGCGTCTGCCGTTTCCTTGGTTTGCCGGACTGCCGACATTCCCACGGAGGGACATCCTCCCGCACGTCCGACCGCCACACATATTCCTTTGATTTATTTCCCATGTCCAGTCACCCCTCCTTATTCTGTCACTGTCGACTCTTCTCCCCGCAACGCCAACTGTGCAACATTATATCGACCGACACCATACTATACCACCCAACTCGACACACCCAACACACTCAAGACACTCCACACACCTGACAGCCGGTATCATGATTGTCGACGCGTTTGCACCGCAGCTGTCGCTGGTGCGGCTGCAGCAGATGCTGGTCGAGTTTGGCGTCGCCAACGTGCTGCTGGCCGTCGTGTCGGTGGCCGTGGCGGTGCTCGTCGCCGACTATGCGCGCATGCTGTACCTGCGGGCGCGCATGCCGCCGGGGCCGTTCCCGCTGCCGATTGTGGGCAACACGTTCCTGCTGCCGAAGAACAAGCCGTGGATCTATTTTGAGGCGCTGTCAGAGCGCTACAAGGCGCCGCTAATCACCTTCTGGATCGGGCGCAACCCGACGGTGTGGATCAACGACGCGTGGTGCGCGCACGAGATCCTGGAGAAGAAGGCGCAGATCTATGCGTCGCGGCCGCGCATGGTGGTGTTCGGCGAGCTGGGCACGGGGCAGTCGAACCTGGTGACGATGCGGATCCGCAACAACGCGGAGCGCGAGCACTGGCGCGTGCACCGCAAGCTGATGCACCTGGGCGTCGGCATCCAGGCGGTGCGGCGGTACCGCGACGTGCAGAACAACGAGAGCAAGGTGGTGGCGCTCGACTGCCTGCGCGAGCCGGCCGCGTACGTCAAGCACCTGGAGCGCTACGCCACGAGCGTCGTGTCGGTGCTGGCCTTTGGCCGCCGCGTGGCCAGCTACAGCGACCCCATCATCACCGAAGTCATCGCGCTGATGCACCTGGCGGCCGACCTCAACGTGCCCGGCAAGTCGTTCCCGATGCTACTCGAGACGTTCCCGATCCTGGCCAAGTTCCCGCGCTGGGCGCCGTGGTTCCGCGGCATGGGCAACCGCGGCCAAAAGGGCGGCCACTACTTCTTCCACACGCTCGCAGAGGAGGCCGTCGAGCAGCGCGCCGCCAAGGCGGACCACGAGAAGGCCGGCACGCCGACGCCGTTTGCCGAGACGCTGCAGGCCGAGGCCGGCAAGTACGGCCTGTCGACGGAGGAGCTGTCGAGCCTGACGGGCAACCTGTTCGGTGCCGGCTCCGACACGTCGTCGTCGACGCTCATCACCTTTGTGCTGGCCTGCTGCGCGTTCCCGGAGCCCATGCGCAAGGCCCAGGCCGAGCTCGACGCCGTCGTCGGCCGCCAGCGCTCGCCCGACTGGGACGACCACGACGCCGGCCGCCTGCCGTACGTCAACGCCCTCGTCAAGGAGGTGCTGCGCTGGCGCTCCGTCGCCATCATCGGCGGCCAGCCACACTCGCCCACGCAGGACGACGAGTACAAGGGCTGGCACATCCCCGCCGGCGCCTGGGTCCAGGGCAACATCTGGGCCATCCACCACAACGCCCGTGACTTCCCCGACCCGGACCGCTTCGCGCCCGAACGCTTCATCGCCGGCAGCGACCTCGCGCGGCCCTTCCCCGGCGACCGCGGCTACATGACCTTCGGCTGGGGCCGCCGCGTCTGCAGCGGCCAGGCGCTCGCCGAGCAAGGCGTCTGGATCACCATCGCCCGGCTGCTCTGGGCCTTTTCCATCGCCCCCTACCGCGACCCCATGACGGGCGTCGAGGACAAGGTCGACATCTTCGCCTTCACCAACGGCCTCAACATGCGTCCCCAGCCGTTCCGCTGCTCCTTTGCGCCGCGCTCCGAGGAGATCCGTGAGACGCTCGTGCGCGAGGGCCAGCAGGCCCTGGTCGACCTGCAGCCGCTGAACGGCGAGAGCAAGTACCGCATGAGCACCTTTTACCAGGCGCAGAAGCGCGCCATTGCCGAGGAGCCCGTCTTTGACGAGCACGGCGAGCTCAAAGTGGTCAAGGTGAAGTAGATCCGGGGGGGTGGGGGTCCAAGAGTCCGATAGGATACTACGGGAGTAGACGCACAACTAGATTGATATTTATGAACGGCAGGGAAGATGCAGATGTTTGCGGTAGATGATCGTTTCTTTTCTTTATTTTTTACCTTTCTTTGCCGTTACGATGTGGCTGTCATAAACTGATCACTCTATTGTATATACTTTGCGCAAATATCAACCTATATTCAAAGCGAAAGAGTACCACAAGCAGACGACAGTAACATAAGCCTCATGTCTACCATAGATTTATATGAAACGTATGTCGACCCAACTGCACAATATGTCAACACAACTGCACCTACAAGTCCACGGTATGCTGCAGCATGGCCTCCGTCGCCGTCCACAGCCGCGTCGCTGTCTCAACCCCTTTCGCGTGGGCCGCCACCATGTCGTCCCGCAGTTGGCAGTCGCTGAGAAAGCCAATCGGCTGGCCGGCGTCACCGACGGCCACGCGCGCCAGCGCCGGGTCAAAGGCTGCCACGAGCGTCGTCGCCGCACCCTGGTCCTGCGTCTTCCACACCCCCGCCGGCGCCGTCTTGGCAATGGTCTCCTGGCCCTCGCGGTCGAGCGAGCGCGACAGCTCCGTCTCGATGGTGCCCGGGTGCACGGACAGGGCCGTCACGGCATCGCCGCGCCGGCGGAAGCGCCGCGCCAGCTCGGTCGCGTGCAGAATGTTGGCCGTCTTGCTCTGGCCGTAGCCCAAGAAGCCCGGGTAGCCGTCGATCTCGCGCAAGAAAAAGGGCGGCAGCCCGTCCCGGGGCTTCTCGTCGGCGGGGACGTTGTAGGCGCCCGCTGTGAAGGCGTAGTCGCTGAACCGCACGGGGGACAGGTGATGGCCCTGGCTGGTCAGGTTGACGACCCGCGCCGGCGACGACGACGACACGGACGCAGCAGCGCGCAGGCTGGGCAGCAGCAGCGACGTCCACAGAAATACGCCCAGGTGGTTGGTCAGGAACTGGCCGTCCACCGGCGTGCCGTCGGGCGCCGTGTTGGCCAGACGCTCGGGCGTGCTGATGCCGGCGTTGTTGATGAGGACGTCGATGTGGTCGACGAGGCCGGGCACCGCCTGCGCGGCCGCCCGTACCGAGTCCACAGAGGCAAGGTCCAGCAGGACGGTATGCAGCGGCACGCCTGGATGGGCCGCACTCACATCCTTAACGACGGCGTCCAGCTTGGCCTGCGTGCGCGAGGCGAGCACCAAATGCGCCGGGGCCTGCGAGGCAATGGCCAGAACGGTCGTGTAGCCGATGCTGGCCGGACTGATGCCGGTGACGACGACTGGTATTGTGGTGTTAGTCAATCTCACGCTGGGAGGATATGTGATGGCAATGTGACGGCAATACGACGGCAGTAAATACACAACTCACCATTCTTTCCCTTGATCTGGTCAGCAAAGGCGGCGGCGACCTCTGTGGCCGTGGTGCTTGCCCCGTACTCTGCGTGCGTGGCCATGAATGTGTATGAGATGCAGGAGTTGAGATGAAGTATGTGTAATGCGTGTTTATTCTCCAATGTTTACATCACCATATTGAATCACATGTATATTGGCCATGTCTCTCACACTTTATAAGACGACGTTACGCAATGTCATTGGACGCAGAGATGGCAATTCCAGCCACAGTACAGCTGCTTTTCGAATCACAGAGGTCGTTCTTTCGCTGCTCTCTGAATTCAATATTAGGTGCAATCCTAGGCGAGGAGCCCAAGACGAATACGGCATGCATGGTCAATGGCAAAGTCCGTACGCCATGCATTATGAGACTGCGTAGAAGCGACAGAGTCACGAGCTTCTTGTTAGCTTCATGTTAGCGTGGATGTAAGTCGTATGTAGCAGTCGCACGTCGCTCGGCTTGATGTTGCCGATGACGTTCTCTGGTTCTGGTCTGTGATAGCGTCGCCAGTTTGAGGGGTAGCGTGCGGAGAGCCGGTGGTTGAAGCGCCGTCCGCCGCGACTGGCCATTAAGACATGGCAAACATGCGTGCAAACATGCGTGCAAACATGCGTGCAAATATGCGTGCAAATATGCGTGCAAACATGAGTGCACAGAGACGTGCACACCTGCGTGGAGCCGGGAGCCGTCATGCACGGGACGACGGCAGGATATTCCATACTCTGCGGACAAAGCTCGCGATTGACGGAGAAATTCGAGGCGATGCGTTTGCAATAACTGGTCCGTCGTCTATAAACAACAGACGGATGAGTGCGAAGAAACGGAAAGATAGGAACCCCGAACGATGCCCGCACATAACGTCGATGGTCGACAGTTGACAGGCGATACTCTCGAGGCGAATCCAGCCGGAGCCATATCCAGCAGTGCTGCCCCTCTTTGCCCCAATAACCGGCAAATTGTCCTCCGTTCTCCGTCTACAGCGGCACATGCAGGGGTGACGAAGGGCATGCGATGACGCGGGTCCAAAGGCGCCTCCCACGTCCCCCTCTGACGAACCCGCGTGTCGACACGCCCACTTTACCGCATCCATTGTCCCAGTCGGGTCGAAGCGGTCGCGTAGATCCCGGGTGGTTGTGGTCGAGGTCATTCTACGTATGTATTAAATAGAGAGTATAGGAAATATGACCAATTAATCGACACCCATACTGAATCACAAACAATCAAACTCAAACATAATCATCTAGCTATATCCCAAACAGCACAACCCCAGCACCCCCTCACACGACAACACACGACACACACGACACACGTCCCGCCTCCCACCTACCATGTCAAAAGAAAAGACGGGCATCAAGGTGGTGATTGTTGGCGCCGGCTTCGGCGGCCTGACAGCGGCCATCGAGTGCCACCGGCAGGGCCACGACGTGGAGATCTACGAGTCGTTCCCGGCGCTCAAGGTGCTGGGCGACATCATCTCGTTCGGGTCCAACGCGGGCCGCATCTTCCACCGCTGGGGCGCGACGCCGGGCGAGGTGGCCCAGCGCCTGCGGGCCGTCTCGATCGACCTGCGCGAGTACGGCTTCCGGATCCACAAGTACGACACGGGCGAGGTCGTGTTCCACCAAAAGTCGCCGCCGCCGGCCGACGACGCACCCGTCTTCAACGGCCACCGCGGCGAGCTGCACCAGATTGTGTTTGACTACGCGCGCGACGAGCTCAAGATCCCGATCCACCTGGGCCACTACGTCGAAGAATACTTTGAGGACGGCGCGCAGGCGGGCATTGTGGTCAAGGGCGGGCGCAAGGTGTATGCGGACGTGGTCGTGGGCGCCGACGGCGTGCGGTCCAAGGCGCGCACGCTGGTGCTGGGCTACGAGGACAAGCCCAAGAGCAGCGGCTACGCCGTGTGGCGCGCGTGGTTCCCCAACACGGACATGATCCGCGACCCACGCACCAAGGAGTTCTGCGAAAACGGCGACACGTTCAACGGCTGGATCGGCCCGGACGTGCACTTCTTGTTCTCCACCATCAAGAACGGCTCCGACTGCTGCTGGGTGCTGACGCACCGCGACGAGCACGACATCAAGGAGTCGTGGTCCTTCCCGGGCAAGCTCGAGGACGTGTACAAGGTGCTCGAGGGCTGGGACCCGCTGTGCCGCGCCATCGTCGAGAAGACGCCCTCGCTCGTCGACTGGAAGCTTGTGTACCGGGACCCGCTGCCCACGTGGACCAGCACCCACGGCCGCATCCTGCTGCTCGGCGACGCTGCCCACCCGTTCCTGCCCACCAGTGCCCAGGGCGCCACGCAGGCCATGGAGGACGGCGTCACCCTCGCCGTGTGTCTGCGCCGCGCCGGCAAGGCGCAGGTGCCCGCGGCCGTCCGCGCGCACCAGGCGCTGCGCTACGACCGCGTGGGCGCCGTGCAGAAAACGGGCGAGACGACGCGCGACATGTGGCACAAGACCGACTGGGCCAAGGTCAAGGAGGACCCCACCAGCATCGGCTTCCCGCGCGACGACTGGATCCACAGCTTTGACGCCGAGAAGAACGCCGAGGAGCAGTTTGACGCCGCCCTGGCCAAGGTCCAGGAGGCCGCAAACGACAAGACGGCCGTCCCGGCGGTCGCGCCCGTTGTGTCGGCGGAGGCATAGGCGGTGGGATGTGGGTGCAATCCGTCGATGGTATTATGATTCCTTATCCAGTGCAATATACTTTGATTTAGGCGTCGTTTGGTACTTTACATGTAGATACAGTTGGACATTGTGAAACGGCCTCGACGAACTACAGCCAGACGGGCGGTGAAGGCGGTGACGATATGACGGGAGGTGACAGAATAGGAAGACTTGGATAGAAGGCATGCTTTGTTGTATTCAAATAATATATTGTGTTCGAGTAATATATTAGCCGTAAGGCCCTGCTTTGGTTTGAATGTTTTAACGAAACAAAATTAATACTCACGTTGTTCTTCGAGGCTATCCTTGCAAATATCATGCCAGGACAATACCCGACACACAGGACCGTCGGTACGCATGATAACCGCAAGATGACATGACGGCCCATAATCGACCAATAACGACAGCGTGGCCCGGCAAAAGAGGCACGAAAGACGGCAGGAGAAGCAGACACGGCAGACGGACGAACAGTGGGAGAATTCTCCGATTCAGGGGCAGGAGATATCTCGGTGTTGTCGCTTTCGTCAGTCTTCTAATGTCGTCTGTCTCTGTCTACAGTCTTCCTTCTACAGTCTTCCGTCTTACTGTCTTCCTGTCTTCTCTCTTTATTTCCTTATTTCCTTATTTCCTTTTTGTCTCCTCCCTTCTCCTCTCTTCTCTCTTTCGTCTGCATCATGTTTCGTGTCCCATACTGGCTTGTCTTTGTCAACTCTGACCGAGACAGCCCAAGGGTCGAGGGAGTGCACTAGTCCGACTGGGGTTGGCCGGATTGGCTTGGAATTGCAACGGTTGTTGACCCAGGATCGGGTCCCAGGACTGACTTCCCCACTTCCCTTTCCCCAGCTGGGTTTGCGATGCAAATCGACGGTCTGACGAGCACTTCCCCAGGCCAGTCTTTTCCCCATTGAGACTGGCCCCTCGTTGTGTTTTGTCGTCTTTTGCGTCGCATTGTCGGTTGGGGCAAACGAACCGAACAGACGACTGCCATTTGCACTATTGGCGTGTGGCAACCCCGCACGGCGTAAAAGTGAGGTGGAGTCTGGACTGTGTTGGATTTGCCGGCAGTTGTTGGACTGGCAATAGACTGGCAAAGAGACTGGCAAGGAGACTGGAAAAGGGACAAGGACGAGACATTGGCTACAACTGCCTTGGCTTGCTTGTCGTTTTCCTGTTGACGTCGTGCGGGGATTCTGTATTCTATGGAGGGAGAAGACGAGTACGAAGAAAACGAGAAAGGAGAAAAGAGAAAAGAGAAAAGCAAAAGTAAAAGGAGAACGACAAAAGAAGACTCTCCACATAGGACTATTATTGACCCCAGCTGGACCCCTTGGCTGTTGTTCATGACATCGTCTACATGCGTTTCTTGCGTGCCAGGTTGGTCTGCCCTCTGCAAACGGCCCTCGTGGCATGTCCGTCCATGTCGGCTCCTCCTCTTGTTATCGTTGGCGTTCGATCCCAAGAAATCCCCGAACACACCCTCTCCTGGCCATTGTCTGAATGTCTGAAACGGGCGCCCAGGTCGTCAGTCGTTGCTCCTCACAGCTTTGTCAGACGGACACCCACACCCGGCGACTTTCTATATCCAGGTCCGTGTCGTCGTGTCTGGCAATCATTTCGTTCTTTTATTGTATTGGTGCATTATTGTACGTCGTATTATTTTCCAATTTCTCACATCTTATTTTTCGTATTATTATTTTGTCCCCCGTTCCCTTGGCCCTTCCCTTCCCCTCCTTTGCCTGTCCCGTCTCCCCATTGTTCCCCTTCACCATCTTCGTTCCGCCCCCTCACAAAATAATCAATCTTGAGCACCAACGAGAATACCAACAACATCCACGACATCGACCATCGACAACATCCTCAACGTCCACAACATCCACAACGGCCCCTACAACACCATAACACACCACTCTTACACCCCGACATCCCAACATGGCGCCCGCCACCGACACGGCCAAGGCCGGCAACAAACGGCGCGCGCCCATGAGCTGCGACCGGTGCAAGAGCCGCAAGACCAAGTGCGTGGACCCGGTGCCGGGCCCGTGCCAATTCTGCGCCAGCATCAGCGCCGTGTGCCACCTGGACCCGTCGCGGCGGCGGCAGCGGCCGTACTACCACGTGTCGGAGGAGGAGTTCCGCTACATGACCAAGGCGCTGGAGCACTTTTTGCCGAACGTGGACCTCAACCTGCAGTCGCTGCGGGAGGTTGTGCAGGCGCTGGAGGCAGGACAGCCGATTCGGGGGGCCGACTACAAGTACAGTGTGCAGGCACAAACACAGGCGCAGACGCAGGCGCACGCGGGGCTGCTGACGGCGCCACCGTCCGAAGGCTCGGCGTCATCGGGCGACTCGATTGTGGTGGGCGAAGACAGCCGGACGACGCCGGCGTCGTCGACGGTCGCGGCCAAGACGGAAGACCCTGCTGCCGCGGCGGCCCTGGACACGTCGATTGACGAAATCGACGAGCTGCACGGCGAGCTGGGGTGGCTGCGCGTGGACGCGCGCGGCACGTACCGTCACGTAGGCGCCGACTCGGGCTATGGATTCCACGCGGCGGTGCGGTCACTGGGGCACAGGCGCGGGTCCGAGGCCCAGGGGGCCGGCGGCGCGCTGAGCGATAAGGGCGCCCACAGCGCCAAGACAGACATGGTGCCGCCCTTCACCGTCCCGCCGCCGCCGCTGCCGCCGTCGACGCCTGACTCGGTGGGCGTTGGCGGCGTCAGTGGGGGCGTGCCGTCGCCGCATGCGAATCTGCCCATCTACAACCACGCCGTCCATGGATTTGTACCGGGATCCGGCCCCGGCGGCAGCCGGCGGATGCAGATCTTCCTGCCGCGTCGCGACCTCTGCAACCGCTGCGTGTCGCGCTTCTTCCGCGACATCCAGTCCGTCTACTGGTTCTGGTCGGCCGAGCGGTTCTACGCCGTGCTCGACCGGCTGTACAGCGGCGACCCGTCGAGCGCCACGCCGGCCCTGCTGTGCTCGCTCTACTCGATCCTGGCCCTGACCTGCGAGAGTGAGGCGCAGCAGGCCCAGGCCCAGGCTTCCGTCGCATCGTCATCCGCCGCCGCCGCAGCAGCTGGCGGTGGACATCAAGGGACGGCCGGCACCGCCGCCGCCAACCCGCCGCCACCCGCTGCGCGCTACCTGGCCCTCGCCAAGGGACTGGTCAGCGCGCTCTGCGACGAGGCCGACTCGGACAGCGTGCGCGCGCTGTGTCTGCTGGCACTGGCCCTGCAGAGCAGCATGTTCAGCAACACGGCGTACATCTACATTGGCGCGGCGGCGCGCATCTCGCTGACGCTCGGGCTGCACCTGCAGCGGGCCATCGAGCCCAAGGGCTGTCTCCAGCGGCAGGTGGACTTGCGGCTCTACTCGACGCTGTTCCTGATTGACCTGGACGTGGCGCTGTGCTACGGCAATCCGCCGGCCATCAACGACGAGCATGCCCTCGGCGGAGGCGGGGGAGGAGCGGGGGCCGCGGGTGGCAGCGGCGGACGGGTGCACGATCTGTCGGAGCAGATTCTGTCGCCGGGCTCGCACATGCCGCTGGACTACCTGACGGTGTCGTGCTCGCTGGCGCAGATCCGACGACGGCTGTGCAAGCTGCTGTACGATCGGCAGACGGGTGCGTCGTCGTCGTCGACAGTGCCAGCCGCGTCCACGCCGCCCGCTGCGTCGGCGTCGCCATCCCAGCTTTTGCCGCAGGCGTCGTCGCCGTCGCCGTTGCCGTCCGCCAGCGCCGCCGCCGCCACACCCAAACCGTCCCTTGCCGCCGTGCGCGACGTCTTGGCCAGTCTGCGCGCCTGGTACGCGGCCATCCCGCCCCATCTGCGCGACGTCGCCCGCGCCGCCTCCTTCCACCAGCGCTCCGTCGCCGTCCTGCACCTGCGCTACTGGAGCGCCACCATCTTCGCCACGCGGCCCTTCTTGCTCTACAGCGCTCTCCACAGCACATCGCTGGCCGCCCTGCCGCCCGCCAAGCGCGCCGCGTTCGAGGCCTTTGGCGCCACCTGCCTCGAGGCCGCGCAGCAGTCGCTGGCCGTCGTCGGCGTCATGCAGGACGCCGGCCTCCTCAGCAGCCTCATCACGCTCGACACGGGCTGCATCCTCGAGATGCTGCAGGTCTTCTTGCTGGGGCTCGCCCGCGGCGATCCGTCCCATGCCGAGCACGTGCGCGCCTGTCTGCGTATCCTCCAGGGCATGGAGCAGATCTTCTGGACGGGGCACGCCGTGCTCGAGGTCATGGCGCAGCTCGAGGAGAATGGGCTGCTCAACGGCGACCAGCATTTCAGTCCCCAGGGCGAGACGCCGACGCCGGGCCACTTTTTCCTCGACATCCAGCAGCAGCAGACAAATTTGTACGTCGACCAAGTGCATGTGCCCCTCTGTACCCCTGTGCACCCCTGTTTTGATTTCTTTGATTCTATGCTAACGGAACCCCTCAGAATCTCCGGCGTCATGGAGGCGTACTTTTCCGATCTGAACGACCCCTTCTTTTCCGTCTACGAAGACGGCACCGCGTCGATGATGGGCGACCAGTTTCCAGACACGCTGCACGGGGGACTACAGATGTGATGGTGATGGTGGTGATGATGCTGACTGTATTCTATGTTATCTACGTAATGACCACAATATAATTTTCTTTCAGCCGCATCCTGTCATTCAACACTCTTAGAAAGGAACCGACGACATCGTCCCGCCGACCCGGCAGCCACCACTCCCACATGACTATTGGAACAGCCGAGGGAATCGGAACGTGTTGACCCAGGCCTGCCGCCGTTGGTCCTCGCACAGCTTGGCGTACACGGCCTGCTCGTCGTCTGTCATGGCGTCCCACTTGTGCTTCGCGTACTGAATCTCGCCCCTTGGCCATGCCTTGGCGGCGTCGGTGTCCTGGACCGACTCGTAGTAGACGTTGAACGGATCTTTCACGTTCGACGTATGCGGCCACGACGGCGGCGTATGGAAAAACAGCGGCGGCGACTGCTCCTCCGCCGCCTGGTCGGCGTCGCGGGCGGCCGCCAGTGCTGCGCGGTGGGTGCGCCAGGTCGCCTCCTCCTTGTCCGTCCATGCCTGAATGGACGTTACATATTCGTCCAGGCCAATACCGGCCTGGCTGGGTTTCATCATCCGATGCGGGATCGTGTCGCTCCATACCGTCCACGGCGCGACCTGCGTGCTCCAGCGTGGCAGTTCGTTGTCGCGAGTGCTGTAGTTGTCGGCCGAGTTGACTTGGCTGCCGTCGTGCGACAGGCGCAGCCCAAACGGGTTGGGTCCCAAAACACGACGCGGCGGAGAAATGGTCTTGTGGCTTCGTAGGAGATCCTGTGTGAGCTGATGCGGGCTGGGCGGCAACGACGCAGTGAACCGATCCGATAGCCCGCGTATCGATGCCAGGATGTTATTGAAGCGTTCATCAAAGTCGTCGCGGCCCATGTGCTTTGCCCGGCGCGCGCCGTGGATGTACAGGAGAGTATTGGCAATCTGGTCAAGAATACCTGCAGCCTCTGCTGGTCCGGGGCTAACCGACGCCACCTGTCCCTCTTGTACCCCTGGTCCACTTGCTGTAGTTGGTGCACCGGGCGCGCCAGGGAGGCCGAGACCACCGGGTGCACCAGGGAGGCCGAGACCACCGGGCGCACCAGGGAGGCCGAGACCACCGGGCGCACCAGGGAGGCCGAGACCACCGGGCGCACCAGGGAGGCCGAGACCACCGGGCGCACCAGGGAGGCCGAGACCACCGGGCGCACCAGGGAGGCCGAGACCACCGGGCGCACCAGGGAGGCCGAGACCACCGGGCGCACCAGGGAGGCCGAGACCACCAGGCGTGCCGAAACCAAGGCCGAGCCATTGCGGTGGTTGCAAGGGAGGCTGGCCAGGCAGGCCGAATCCAGGTTGTCTGACGGCGGAACTGGAACCGAGCGGATGAGGGAAGAAGGGGCCACCGGGGCCAGCAAGGAACTCAGCGGGCATCCTAGCAGGCTCCGGCGCCGCGGCAGACTCGTCCTCATGATCCTCGTCAGACTCCCCGTCAGGCTCCTCGGCAGGCTCCTCGGTAGGCGTCCCAGTTGGCTGTCCCGTTGACGCCTCTGGTGGCTGGCCCGGTGGCTGGGCCAGTGGGTAGCGCGACGACGGTCCTGGTGCTTTCCAGAGGGCCGGAATGGGCTGCCCGAGCTTGGCAGCGAGACTGCGACTGGCTTCGTTTGTGCTCTGCATCAGCGCCGCTGCCACAATCTGCAAATTGACACCCTCCTCCTTGCCGGCGGCCACGTATGCCTCCCGGTTGCCCGGTATCCCGAACTGGCTAAACAACGAGGAGGCCACGTTCTTGGCCTTCTTGTTCGCCCGTTCCTGCTCCTCGTCGCTAAAGTCATCGTCCTCAAACGCGGAACCTTCGACGCGGAACCCATGGCCCAGCAGATGCCGCTCGATCGGCGTCAGCGTGGCTGTGCCTTGGCTCTCGGCCTTGGCGAACAGCTCGGCCGGCGTGCTCAGCTCCGTGCCTGTGGGCCTCGTGGCCGCACGGATGCGCTGCTCGACGACGTCCGGGGCCGGCCAGCCGAGAATGCGGTACCGCTCGGCCTGCGTCACGTCGTGCGGGCGGACAAGGGCGCGCGCGTGCATGTCACCGCGCGAGAGAATGCGCGCGCGGTCGGCGTCGGACAGCTGCTGCGGGTTCGCGGAAGCCGCTGTGTAGACGGCTTGCGGGATGGAAAAGGCGACGGGATGGGCCGCGCGGACGCCGGCCTCGCGCTGGGCCCTCATGTCCTCCATCGCTCGCTTCAGCATCTCGTCCGCTTCCAGCATCTCGCGCTGCTCTTCGACAGTGACGAGGTTGCCGTAGCCGTCGCGCGAGTGCTCTGTGCCGTCGATGGCATACTCGACCTCGTCGGCGTTCTGGTCTGCCATGGCGGGGAGTGAGGGAGGGCAGTAAGGGTGAAAGAGTATGAGAAAAGGATGAGAGAGAGAGAAGGGAGAAAGGGCAGAGGGAACGAAAAGGTGATGTTCGATGGGAGATGCTCGATGGGATATACTCGATGGGAGAAGCAGGGGAGCGCAAAGTGACGAAGGGAAGGGAGGAGCAGATTGCGTGAAGTGAAGTGCACTGACAGATGAAGAATAGACGTGGTGGGGCAATGTTACCTCACGACCGGATGGAACCTTTTGACATGAATCGATCCGCTTTGGGACAGCAAATTTCGCTTATTTATTTTACAATGAAATGTATTTAGGGGCTGAACGACCCTTGGGTCGTGAATTTCTGGGAAATCAGTTCCCCTTCATCTGCTCTGTTTATTCCGTATTATTAGGTGTCGGCAAGAATGCTATTCTCGGAGAACCACTCTACTTCATTACAAAATGCTTGTTTGGCAGATCGATTCTAAATGGTGGAAGTAGAATTAAGTTTAATTTTAGTCTTAAATTCACAATAAAACAAGGGGTTGTTTACAACGGTTCGATCACTACAACCAGGCGATTACGATACACTAAGTCCAGTAAACAGCACACACAACAACAAGAACGGCTATGCGTCGTCGGTGCTGGCATGGCTGCAGGGCGCCAACCAAACTACCGGCGCGCGCAACATTACGGGCTTCCAGCTGTACACAGTAGAGGTCTCGCGTCGGCCCGCAGCGGGTCGCCCTTCCGAGACACGTGCAAAACAGCGCTAACGGCGCGGATCGCCTGCGACCCCACAACGCTGTCGTTTCTGACGCCCAGCTACCACGGCTTGCTGGGCAACGCAACACTCCAGGACGCCGTGTGTGCGGCCAGCTACGGTCAGTCACTGAAGGCGTGGTACACGGCCGTCAACAAGCAGTGTGCGGGCTACACGTGGGCGTCGGGCGCGCCGCTGGCCATGTCAGGCGGCTACATCTGGTACGGTTATAACGAGACGTGCCAAAAGAAGAGCACCGCGGCGTCGGCCGCCTACTGCACCGACGTGATTGACGGCTTCTCGTTAACGGATACGCTGGCCGGGATGCCCAGCACCGAGTTATGTTCGGCATGCTATCTCGGGCGGCTGCGGATGATGCAAGCCAGCCCCTACTCCATCTTCAACATCGACATATTCTTCCAGGCGGCTCTGAAGGAGGCTGTGGCGCAGTGTTCGTACGCGGGGCCCACGAGCACGCCCACAGTGCTTATCCCTGCGCCCAGCAGCACGCCCGTCTGCGTGTCAGGCGTACACCGCGCAACAGTGACCGGCGATACGTGTGATAAAATCGCGCTGGCCGCGTCCGTCTCGACATCGGCGCTGTTCCTCGGCAACCAGGCGGTGCTGACAACCTGCAGTGGTACCCTAGCGGCCGGTATTGTCCTCTGTATGCCGCTGACCTGTTCCACGTACCAGCTGGCGCCTGGGGACACGTGTCTGACGGCGTCCATTTCCGCCGGCGTCAACGACATTAAGCAGTTCAACAGTTGGATCAACGCCGGCTGCGATAACCTGCATACGGCTAATGCCACCATGGGCAGCGTCCTGTGCACGTCGCCACTGGGTGGTGTCTGGCAGTCCGGCAGGCCGACCAACGCGTCGTCATTTTCAGGGTCTGGTAACGGCACGTCCGTCTACGGCTCGACGCCGGTGGCGTTGCCGACCAACGCCCACGCCGTGCCCAACACGACCACGTACTGCGCGGGCTGGCACGTGGCTGTGGCGGATGACTCCTGCGCCAAGGTCACGCTCGACTCGGGCATCTCCCTTGGCTCCTTTTATATGGCCAACCCGTCCGTCAACATCACGGAAGACTGCACTGCCTTGCTGATTGTCGGCGCAGCCTACTGCATCGCGCCTCTGGTACCGCCCGTTCTCGAGTCCGGCGGCAGCGAATACACCGTCAACAAGTACCAGTACTTTGGCTGCTATGTTAGCAACAACGCCTCCAACGGCGGCACCGGCCTCGATGTCATCTTGCATGCAGGCGACAATTTCTCGAGCCCCAGCATGACCGTCCGCACCTGCGCCGAGAACTGCCTCGAGTCGGGCGGCGACTACTCCTTCTTTGGTCTCACCAACCAGACCGACTGCATCTGCGGCAACGGCGTTGCGTTCAGCACGTCGTCGTCCCTCAATACGACAACCTGCGGCCTGCCGTGCGCCGGCAACGCCTCCGAGACCTGTGGTGGGCCCAACTCGCTCACGCAGGTCTTTGGCTGGGACGACCAGTTCCCCGGAGACTTCAACATCTCGGTCTCCACCGACGGCCGGTGTGGTGCCGCATCTGCGACGAATGCCACGTGTCTACGCAGCGGGTTTGGTGACTGCTGTGGCGCCTCCGGCACGTGCGGAAGCACGACTACGACCTGCAACATTGACGAAGGCTGCCAGTCCGACTTTGGCAGCTGTATCTCGCGCATATCGACCGATGGGAAGTGTGGCGCGGCATCGTCTACCGATGCCACGTGTCTCGGCAGTGGCTTCGGCGACTGTTGTGGTTCTTCAGACACTTGCGGCAGCACGCCTGCGTTCTGTGCAGGTCGACTGGGCTGCCAGTCAAAGTACGGTGCCTGTAAACCGGTCTCAACAGACGGCAAGTGCGGTTCTGCCTCATCTGTTAATGTCATTTGCTTGTATAGCTCCTTTGGGGACTGTTGCTCGTCCAAAGGCACATGCGGCAAGTCGGCCTCGGGCGCTTGCAGTCTCGCGGGTGGGTGCCAACCCAACTTTGGCACGTGTACGACATAAATTTGGACGGACGGACTTTATCTAGCATGATACGTCTTAAAACTAGATACATATGATTATTATCATCCGCCTTTCTTGTCCAGTCCTGTCTATTAGCGATTAATTAAACAAAGCCCTCCTTGGGGAAAAGTTACAGATACCACAAGCGGGACGAGGAGTCCTTCCTTATTTTGAAGCTAGTAGGGATCTAGACTTGGTCTTACAGTTAAAGGATGAGCATGAAGATTGCGTGATAACGAAGAGACAGGTGGCGAGTAAGAAGAGTCCTTGGTCACGACTAGGAAGCGAGAGAATCGGATTCAACTCAGGCTGACCACGTTGTCGACCTAGCCAGGATCAAGGCGACGAGCGAGTTCTAACCCCATGAGTAACATAATGGCGTCTGTATTGTGCCTCACTGCGTCTAGTGTGTGAAAGGTCTAAAATTCTCGAATGGTAGGGGAAAATACCATCATTCTGCCCAGAATTGAGAAGCTTTTGCTTCTGCTCAGTCAAGTGAACCCTATTCCTTGGAATCCTTGACCGGTCTGAAAGCTGCACTTTGTGTCGAACAACACCGGAACAGGGCATAGGCAAAAGTAAACAGGACAAGAAAACGTCCCATGCAATAATGGAGTGGTCACGAGACAAACACGCACGGTCATAGCCTCCAGCCTCCCGCATCCCGCCTTCTTTCTCCCTCCCTCCATACGCCCCTGCCACTCTCTAAGTAAGTATAGTTCTCCGTATTTTAAATGTAAAATTAGTAATGGTTATGTCCTTTACCATAGTTGGCTCCACATACTGAGCAAACATCTGGTCGGCGTCTGCGTCGAACGGGACGTGCGCATGCACGCGCTGCTTCTTCGTCTCGAGAAAGCAAGCCCACGCGTCGTCGTCACCGTAGACGCAGCGGCAGATAACATAGCCGCAGCACGAAGGGCCCGAGCCGACAGTGCCACTGATCGTCTGGCCACAGGGTGCTCTTGAGCCTTTTATCACGACCACGACCGGAGCTTGGAGACATGTGGAGCCCGCATTATAGGAGGCTTGACAAAAGCGGGGAGGACGTAGTGACTAAATTGAAAAAGTTAGGATGGTGAAAGAGATGGGAGGTACGGGAGTTGTGCACAGTATGATCTTGGATGCGTGTTTTATTTTTATTTTTTACAGCTGCTGAGACTTGTTCTTTGGTTTGGTTAGTTAAGACTGAACCTGCTCTCATTTAGTATTTTGGCGCATGCGAGAACGGCTTATCCCTCCTGGGCCCCATGTGCTTTTCGCGAGTCTTGTTTTTTTTTTTTTTTTTTACTTTTTTTCACATACCGAGTGTGGCCTGCCGTGGTAACCACGTAGAGACCTTTTTCGTAACACCGAATTTGTAATAATTATTATTACCCCCGTTTATAATCAGTTGGAATTTCACGGAAATACCAGAAAGCTCATCAGGAAACCCCATGTGGTTTTTCAAGCGAGTTCTCGGAGGTGGTACTATGAAAAAAAAAGTGAGAGGTACAGAGGAGCGGTTGGTGGCCGAGGCAAAATCTGGCCGCCGTGATGCACTTAATTGTGCTTCTCAAACTGTAAGTTGGAGGCCGAGAACAACGTTCTGTGGCTGTGTCAGCTTGCGATGGAACAGCCATAGACGAACAGCGGGAACGGGGGCATATGGAGCACCAGGACCACAGGCGAGCATATAAGAGCACACCCACTAAGCAAGTTGAAGCAGGGACGGCACAGGTGCACGCTCAAAGAAAGAAGTTCCCAATGAGGGGTTTCGGGTTGTATATGGGGCTGTTTTGTTATTTTATGCTGTGTTACGCTGAGTTATGTTATGTTTTGTTATTTTCTTGTTCAGGTGGTTGTTAGTATAGAGTATTTGCACGACGTGTCTTGTAACCACAATGAAAAGACTGAATTCCAGAAAACGGCTATAAATCATCGTACAAGGACCTTTCTGCGGAGAATCTCTTCTGCCGATGGCGCGGGTGGATAAACACCGGCTACGTGGTTCTTTTCCTGCTCTGAAATGCGGAGATTCGCCCACTTTCGTCCTCGATGGCCCTCTCCGCCACTTTACCACTACTCGCAGGCACTTGGCATTGCCGTCCAGTCCACATTTGTCAGTTAACCCCATTCCATAGGTCCTTTCCCATTTTCCTTTCCCTCTTTTAGCCCCGTTTTCGATTTCTTCGTTACAATGCTCCTTCACCTTGGCCGTCTTCTGCATGGAACCCTGGCATCTTGCCGACACAGTTCTGCAATGACTGGAGAGCGGGAAGATGCGGATGCGTGGGCTGCAGTGTCGTCTGTGTATCTGTGTGCCAAGGTGCCTGTATGTCTGTATCTATGAATCTTTGTATCTGTCTGTGCCCCCTACGCCATCCCGTCTAGTGTACTCTGTCCTCATACGTCGTACTTATTTATTATACTTGCCATGCAAACGAGGGGAACATTTCGTGTTCTATATTAGTCCTCGCTTGCCGAGACTCTGTCTGTCCTGCGTCCGTCACCTATCGTCGTCTGTCGCCCGTCTGTATCTGTCTTTCTGTTCTCGCATCATTTGTCGTCTTGCAACGCCTTGTTCTTCAATTTCACACTGCCATCATGGTTGCCTCCATCTCGCCCAAACTCCTCATAAACGGAGAGGTAATTATAGTCCCATGCCTCGCGTCACATGGACTTCTACTAACACACTTGCCGCTCCCCCCTCCGCCC
This sequence comes from Sporothrix globosa, assembly GCA_001630435.1. Taxonomy (NCBI): domain Eukaryota; kingdom Fungi; phylum Ascomycota; class Sordariomycetes; order Ophiostomatales; family Ophiostomataceae; genus Sporothrix; species Sporothrix globosa. The sequence goes on from LVYW01000001.1 coordinate 2,894,521, forward strand.
AGCTTGTCGAAGCCTCCGACAAGAAAACGTTCCCGCTCTACAACCCGGCCACGCGCGACAAGGTCGCCGACGTGCCCGAGGCCAGCGAGCAGGATGCCAACGCCGCCGTCGCCGCCGCCAAGGCTGCGTTCCCTGCTTGGTCGGCCCTAGACCCATCGGCCCGCGCGGCGCCCTTCCGCAAACTGGCGGAGCTGCTGCGCCAGCACTCGAACGAGCTGGCCGAGCTCGAGGCCGTGTCCATGGGCCGCCCGGTCGCGGGGTACTTTGACGCGTTTGCGGCCGCGGGCAATTTTGACCACTATGCCGAGGCATGGCCGAACATCCAGGGCCAGTCAAGCCTCAACACGCCCGGCTACGTGACACTGACGCTGCGGCAGCCCGTGGGCGTCGTGGCCGCCATCATCCCGTGGAACGTGCCGCTGCTGTTTCTGTCGAGCAAGGCGGCACCCGCGCTGATTGCCGGCAACACGGTCGTGCTCAAGTCGAGCGAGAAGGCACCGCTGACGTCGGCGCGCGTGGCCGCGCTGGTCATCGAGGCGGGCTTCCCGCCGGGCGTCTTCAACATCCTGTCGGGCCACGGCCTGCCGAGCGGCGCCGTGCTAGCGCGGCACATGGACGTGCGCGCGCTCTCTTTCACGGGCAGCGGCCGCACCGGCCGCCTGATCCAGGAAATGGCCGCGCAGACCAACCTCAAAAAGGTCACGCTCGAGCTCGGCGGCAAGTCGCCCGCGCTCGTCTTCGCCGACGCCGACATGGACAAGGCCGTCGAGGAGACGGTCAACAGCATCCAGTGGAACTCGGGCCAGGTCTGCATGGCCAACTCGCGCATCTACGTCGAGGCCGGCGCCGCGCCCGCCTTCCAAGAGGCCTTTGCCCGCCGCTTCCAGGCCGTCACCGCCGGCGACCCGCTCGACAAGGCCGTCGACCACGGCCCGCAGGCCGATGAGGTGCAGTACAAGTCCGTGCTGGCCTACATCGAGGAGGGCAAGACCGAGGGCGGCCGCCTCACGCTCGGAGGCAAGGGCACCCTCGACACGACGGGCGGCTTCTTTGTCGAGCCCACCGTCTTCGTGGACACGCCCGACGCGGCGCGCATCATGAAGGAGGAAGTCTTTGGCCCCGTCGTGCTCATCAACACGTTTGCGACCGAAGACGAGGCCGTCGCGCGCGCCAACGACACCGAGTACGGCCTCTACGCCAGCGTCTACACCAAGGACATTGACCGCGCCCTGCGCATCGCCAAGGCGCTCGAGAGCGGCTACGTCGGCGTCAACTGCACGAGCCCGGCCACCGCCCGCGACCTGCCCTTTGGCGGCTACAAGATGTCCGGCCAGGGCCGCGAGGGCTGGCTGCACAGTCTCGACAACTTTTTGGAGACCAAGAGCGTCATTATCAAGGTGGCGAAGCTGTAGGAGAGGGGAAGTCGATAGAATTCGGTAGCAAAACAGTTTTTGATACTTCCAAACTTTGTATGACATATTACACGACTGCGTACTGTGGAGACGGATTACCTGATGTAGCCCACATTAGTGCTGACGCTCATACCAAGGACGACAACGCGTCCATCTGCACACCGTCAGCAGTCTAACTCGACGTGTAGAGAACAAGGTCGACGAGACTCGAAATGTCGCCAACATGGAGACCACGGCCATCACCGATATCACGAACAGTCGGCGTCAATCTTCCTGGGCAGCCGACTCATCGATGCTCTGACGAACCCTGACATGCATGGTACATCGTTGTTCCACGGTGATATGCTTTACCAATCGTCGGAAGTATCGAGCCGACGACCACAAGACCGTCCACGACCACCAAGTGAGGGGAACGGAACGACGGGAAAGACGGAAAGGAGGAGACGGAATGGAAAAGACGGGGTAAAGCAAGCACACTCGACCCCAGTCCAAGAACAACGGCAGTATCAAAATGAGGAGACATGGCAAATCGGCGCCAAGCTCTACCGAAAGTTGGGGTAGCTCTGGGGTCGTGCTGGCGAGGAGATTGAGAAACAAGGAGTGGTACGACGGCAGTCAACCGACGACAAGACGATGCATGTTCAGGGTGTCACTATCATTTCAAAAGTCAATTCAAAATTCAAATTCAATATCAAATTCAATATCAAATTCAAAAGCCATTAAAAATCGTCTTGTTTGATGTTTCAATTCTTCACGAGCTTCATCTTGACTTCCTTTATTCTCCCCCACCATGCGCGGCACAGTTGCTATTGAAGAGGCCGTCCTAGACCCCACGGGCATCGCCCGGAATGCCCGCGATGCCACCCTCTTCGCTCCGGCGTACGGCCGCGGCACCGGCACCGACGTCGACAGCGTCAAGCATCCGCTGACGGCGGCGCTGCTGGACATCCACGAGGCCAGACTGGCCCACATGGACGCGGAGGGCGTCGAGTACATGCTGCTGTCGCTCACGTCGCCCGGGCCCCAGGGCGTGGTCGACCCCATGGAAGCCCAGAAACTGGCCGTCGAGGCCAACGACTGGCTGGCGGCCGAGGCCCGCAAAGCGCCCACGCGGTTTGGCGCCCTGGCCAGCCTGTCGATGCACTCGCCCGCCGACGCGGCCAAGGAGCTGACGCGGGCGGTGCGCGAGTTGGGTGCCTTTGGCGCCATCCTTAACGACTTCCAGAGCGTCGCCGTGTCGTCAAGCGAGCCGGGCGCAGGGAGCGACCCCGGCCTGGCACTGGACGGCCGCCGGTACTTTGACGAGCCCGAGTACGACGTCTTCTGGGCCGCCGTGCAGGACCTCGACGTGCCCGTCTACCTGCACCCGCGCTACGCCACCGGCCGCGACCTGGCGGCGCCGCACGGCAAGTACGCCGGCCGCACGCACCTGCTGGGCGCCGGCGTGCAGTTCCACCTGGACCTCAGCTTCCACCTGTACGCGCTCTGCTCGAGCGGCGTGTTCGACCGCTTCCCGCGCGTGCAGGTCGTCGCCGGCCACCTGGGCGAGGGCATCCCCTTCAACCTCGTGCGTGCCGACCACTGGTACAACAAGCCCGTCAAGAAGCTGAGCCGGCCCTCCAAGGAGGACTACCGCTACTACTTCACGCACAACGTGTCCATCACGACATCGGGCAACTTCTCCACGCAGGGGCTCAAGTTCTGCGTCGGCGAGCTGGGCGTCGACCGCTGCCTCTACGCCATCGACTACCCGTACGACTCCGTCAAGGTGGCCCAGGACTGGTGGAAGAGCGTGGACCTGCCGGACAAGGACAAGGAGGCCATTAGCCGCACCAACGCCATCAAGCTGTTTAAGCTGCCGTTGGAGTTGTGAGGTTGTGGGTAGATAGCACGTAGTTGTGGTGAATATGTATATAGAAACAATACAGCCCGATGAACCGACTTTGACAGCTCAACGTGAAATATGGCTACCAACAACGTGAAATCATGCGTTGTCATGACCAAATCATTCACTTATGAGTTCATTCATGAGGGTCTCTATGTGCACATCGTAATTAGTGCTTCCTTTTCAAACAAGACATGAAATAATGGTAATCGTTGTCGACTACACACACGACGCTTTGATACCTCATCACATTTCATGATTATGGACTATTTACAGGTGCAATATCTCATCGCCCCATACACAACGTCATGCTCGCCCTTCATTTACCACTTCCGCCCCCCCATCTTAACCCACCAGCTTCAGGGCCGGCAGCGCATCCTTGGCGTCGCCGCCGTACAGCGGCGCCTGCATGTCGACGTCGCTGACCTGCTCGCCCGTGATGGGGTGCGTGTAGTGGAACGGCACCACGCGACAGTCGGGCCACAGCATGCGCTGGTCGGCGGCGACCAGCTGGTCGGGGCCCAGGGGGTCCTCGGGGAACGACTTGGTGGGGAAGGGCACGAAGCCGGCCACCTTGTAGCCCCAGCCGTGCTCGACGTCGCCGTGCCAGAAGGGGAAGTAGCGCAGGTGCAGAATCTTCCAGACGCCCTTCTCCTTGATGTACTCGTTCTCGTAGATGCCGCCCTCGAACCACTGCGTGAAGCCGCGCGGGTGCCGGTCGGCCTGGCTGATGTGCACGCCGGCCTGCATCAGCGAGCGGAACCGACCCGCCGCGCGCGGCTGGCCGTCGGCCGCGTCGTAGGTGACGTCGACAATGCCCTGCATCTGCGGGTGGTCGAGCAGAAAGCCGTGGACGGGGCCGTTGCGGCCGCCTACGAAGAAGCCGCCAAAGCGCTTGAGGTACAATCGCTGGACGCCCTCCTTGCGCAGGTAGCGACCGCCGAGGAACTGCACATAGGTGTCCTCGTTCTCGGCAAACAGCTCCGCGACTTCCTTGTACAGGCACTTGTCCAAGTAGTAGCCGTAGGTGTACTGCAGCCGGCGGATCTGTTCCTGGTCTGGGTGTGTTAGAGGACGGCGGAGAGGGTTGTGTGCGACGACTGTGAAGACAGACGCCGAGAAGACGTACCATCCAGCGTGATCACCTGCTTCTGCAGGGCCGCGACCGTCTGCTTGAGCTGAGCAACTTCGTCGGCCATTGTATGTGTGAGAGAGGTGTGCCAATGAAATGAGATGAAATGAGATGAGGGAACCGAGGTGAGTGAGAAGAGTGGGAGTTCCTGAGTGAATGAACAACGTAGAGCGTCGTCAGCCCTCACTGCTCGTATTTATCCTGCGACTATGGCTCCTCGCTGGCATAGGCAGATCTACAAAGTATGCCCCTCACGCACACGCATCGATACAGGCGTAAGAAACCGGAGATGATGCGCAGAATCCTGGCGAGCACAGGACTGCAGACGACAGGCGGCCGGCGGTAGGTCAACTTTTGCGGGGACAATGCGGAGTGACCTGATGGCAGGCCGTCTTGGCTGTATGGCAACCTGCCTATTCCAGAAGCAGTAAAAGAAAAATAACACGCCGTGGGCAACGGATGCAGACACAGAGACAGCTGTTCGGCCTGATGGTCCCGATGCGGTTGGTTTCTGTCTAGGAACAATGGAGGAAACGGTACGGTCCACTGTCGCTTACACGAGCTCCTGCCGTCAGACCGTCGGAGATGCACTAGCGGTTAGCGGGTCGCGGCGCTTCCTGCCCCTGAAGCACCGAGGACCTTCCCCGCACGCTACGATTCGTGGTTTTGCGGGGGAAGGTGCGATGCTGGCGCGCATAACAAACAACAACATCAGCGGTCGTTTTGCTGTGATCACAGTCCATCCGGCGACGCCTGTCGTGCCGTGATCCGACACTCAAAAGACGAAACATACGTTGGGCGGCAAGACAGGCGACGGAGAGAGGCAGTTATGTACGCTATACGGGAACAGAGTCCATTTTGACGTAGCTAAAATCAAACAAAACCATAGGAATCGAGCCTCACCGGAGGACGGACTCTATCTACTCCGACATCCACTCCGACTTTCCTGCCACACGGATGTACGGGTGCAACTGTGTCTCTGCCTGGCACCTCCTACGCTCCATTGGTGCCGCTGCCATTGCGTGCATCCTTCTCCTGCAGAGCCACCTGCCAGGGTAGTGGTGCCGTGGCCACCTTGACCGGCCCCAAGTCGCCGTCGGGCGCCCGGCGCTGGGCCCAGTGCTCAATCTCGTCCTGCGGGACAAAGTTGCCGTGCAGGCCCAGACGCATCTGAATGGGCAGGTGCACGGCCGCCAGCGGGCCCTGGGCGATGTGGAGGGCGTCAAAGATGAGAATGTCGTTGCGGAGGACGTCCAGGTGGTTGAGAAGCAGCAGCAGGTAGCCGTCGCCCTCGGCCGTCGATCCCGGCCGCGCCACAAACACGGGCTCCTGGAACGTGCACGTCGGCCCGGCAAACCACTCGTCGCGGACGACCTTGCCACTGCCATCGCCACTGCTGCCGTCCAAGGAGTCCCAGTCGTAGTGGCCAAGCACATTGAAGAGCCCCCCGGCCGGCGGCCCGCACTTGGCAAAGTCGTACGGCCGCGTCGGGTCGATCTGCAGCTGCCAGAAATGGCGGTATTTCTTGGTGACAAACCGGTCGTCGATGCGCGAGAACTCGCCGTTGGTGCCGTACTGGCGCGCGGGCTGGACGTACGAGCCGGACGGCAGCTTTGGGTCGAGCACCCAGCGCACCGTGTCGGACTGCAGCTGCGGCCGTCGCGCCGGCTTGCCGGACGCCGCCGCCTCGGCCGCCTCCTCGGGCGACGGCCACCAAAAGAATACGTTGCCGTCGGCCACCGTCAGGTCCACGACGACGTGGCCGTCCTCGTTCTCGTAGGCGCCCGCGACGTGCCCGTGGAAGGCGTTGTTGGACCGCAGCCACACAATGTCCTCGGGGCGGCCGCCCTTGCGCGGCGCCAGCCCGTAGTACTGGTCCTCGTTGGGGTCCCAGGCCCAGTGGTTGCCGCCGGCCGCGATGCGCGCCTTGTCGGCCTTGAGCGGCGTCAGCGGCAGCACCAGGTAGTTGGGCGTGAGGGCCGCATCGTGGATCATGCCGCAGTACGGCGCCTCGTACCACGACTCGTCCGTCTTGACGCCCGTCGTGGCGTCAAACGTCCACACCACGAGCGCCGTCGACGCGTCGTGCCCGTCGCCGCCCGCCTCGTACGCAAACGCCACCATGTCGCCTGTCGCCGGGTCGAACTTGGGGTGCGCCGTGAAGCACGGCGCCTGCACCTGGCCCTCAAAGTCGTAGCGGCCCAGCGTCGCCAGCGTCACCGGGTCCATGGCAAACGGCGGGCCGTCCTCCTTGGACGCCAGCATCGCGCCCCGCCAGAACGTAATGTTCGTGTTGGACACGGTGCGGATCACGCCGCGCACCGCCTCGCTGTCCGTGTACGGGTTGCGGTAGCGCCCAAACAGGGCCTTGCGGTGCTTCGTCTCCGCGTGGTACCGGTCCGTCTGCACGTAGCGCTGCTTGACGTCGACGTGCCCGTCGGCAAACTGGAACGCCGTCACCGCGCCGTCGCCGCTGAAGTGCACGTCGTCCTCAAACACCGGCGGGAACCGCGGGTCCGGCTGGATGCGGTAGAATGTCCCGCGGATGTCGTGCGGGATCGTCCCCGTCGTCTCCAGCTGGAACACGTCTCCCTCGATGCGCGTCGGCTTCAGCCCGCCCTGGAAGTACGGCGTGCCCGGGTACTTGGTCTGCTCGCCGACTTTGCGGCCGTCGACGTACGCCGGCTGCACCTCGGGGAAGAGGGAATATGCGTGGGCCATGGTCTTTGAGGCCGCGAGAGTTGTGTGGATAGTACGGAGGTTAGAACTGTGTGCTACTCTGGGTTAATGTCGTTTGAAAGTGCCAGTAAGTGCCAATTTCTTTAAATAGAATAATCAACCACTTACACGAGGCAAAGGCCAATCTAGGCACATCAATTCCACACCACACACACAGCCGCGTAGAGTGCTGCCACTGGCTCATCAGTTGCGGGGATCGGGGCAATCGACCCGACTGAATACAGAGTCTGGGGTTATCAGCCACGGGAAAATAAATGAGTCGGTGGTGATGTATTGACGATCTTATTCAGCTTTTGTTATTTTTTATTTTTTTTTTATTTTTAGTTATCTTGCGTATGCAATGTCAACTCGTTTCTTTTCTCTGCCGGGCTCCGATCTCAAACCTCCGACCTCCGACTGCCGTAAACTCATCATACTATTTTGCGCCACCCGAATGGGCATTTGTTTCTCCTTTTGATGTATGCTGCCGGTTGCCAACCTCCGTCCTCTGGCCGAAGCCATCTATCTTTGAATACCTGCCCTTCTCCCTCTTTGTCCTCCTTGACGTCCTTGTCCTCCCTTCGGTCGGTCGCGTCGTCTCTTCGCTCAGTCCTTAATCTTCAACAGCGCCTTGCCAAAGTTCTTCCCCTCCAACATCCCTACAAGCCCTTCCGCCGCCTTGTCGATGCCCTCCGTCACGCTCAGCTTGCTCTTGAAACTGCCCTCGTGCAGCCACTGCTGCACGTTCTTCTGGTGCTCCGCCCCGTACTTGGGTCCAAAGTTGGCGTCGCCCACAAGCATCCCCTGCAGCAGGATCCGCTTCCGCACAAACCGGAACAGGTCCTTGATGCCTCCCTTTTGGTCCTCCGGCTTGTTGTAGTCCGAAATCGTGCCGCACACCACGATGCGCCCGTGCACGTTGATGTTTTGCACCGCAGCCTCCATGTGGTCGCCGCCCACATTGTCAAAGTAAATGTCCACGCCGTCTGGCGCCAGCCGCTTGACCGCGTCGGCGGGGGGTTCCTTCTTGTAGTTGAACCCAGCATCGTAGCCCAGCTCCGTGACGATAAAATCCAGCTTCTCGTCCGTGCCCACCGACCCAATCACCCGCAGGCCCAGCCGCTTGGCAATCTGCCCCACCATCTGGCCCACGGCGCCCGCCGCCGAGCTCACAAACAGCGTCTCGCCCTTTTTCGGTTTGGTAATCTCGTAGAGGCCCGAATACGCCGTCAAGCCAGGCATGCCCAGGGGACCCAGAAAGTTGCCCAGGTCGAGCCCGAACGGGTTGTCGACGGGGCGCACGCCGGGCAGGCCCCGAATGGCGGGCACGTCCGCGGGGATGGCCACATACTGCGCAATGGGCACGTACGCGAGCACCAGGGTGCCCTCGGGCAGCTTGGGATTGTCCGACTTGATGACACGCGCCACGCCGTCGTTGCTAATGGGCTTGCCGAGCTCAAACGCCGGCGAGTACGACTGGATCGACGGGTCACGCAGCTTGCCGCGCAGGTACGGGTCGTAGGACACGGAGAGAACCTCGACGACCACACCACCGGCCGGCGGCGGCGCGTCCAGGTCAAACGGCCGGTCCTCGACGACAAGGTCCTGGCCCGGGACCGGTGTGCCCTGAGGGATGCGCTTGAAGATGAGTGTCTTGTTCACGACCATCGTGGAAGTGTTGGCCGTTGGTGTCGTGGCTGTGTTGTAGAAGCTGCTGTTCCAAAATGGAGACAATGGACAGTCGAGAAACTGAAATCCAGCCAACATTCGACAACACAATCAAGGCAGTTCCCGTCCTCGCTTCCTTATATAACGCCATCGTCGCGAAGCCAAGAGCCCAGAGACGCGAGGGGCGCACGCGCATGCACCAGCTGAAAGGTGGGTGCTGGCCATCCAGCCACGATTAACCAACACACATGACGTTATCGACCATGGCCGCCGCTTTTCCGCTTTTCGCCTTTTCGCCTTCCACGCCGTTCTCGCAGACGGACGCGGGCGGCTCGTCGATGATTAATCAGCGGTGCCGATTGGCCCAAAAGCACACCACGGCGCTACCCCTCTCCCACGAAGCTAAGGATTCAATGGAAGGAGCGATGCAGGAATCCAGTCCCGGCGAGAACGAAGATTAAAAGTATAATAATTTATTTTGGGGGGAGGGGCCAATGACAGCATGTTTTATTTCTGCAAAAAGCTGCGGTGATATGGTGCTTGGTATGTGATGTGATCGACGCGTGAGAGGCATGTGGATGTGGAATGGTCTGCATGTGACGGAGTGGTCTAAAAGCATGGCTGGTATATAAAAACAACGACAAATCAAAAACGACAAATCAAAAAAAAAAAAGACAAATCAAATACGACAAATCAGACAAAAGAAAGAGAAAATAGGGGATAAAGGGCAAAAGGTACAAGAGTCACCTTGTCCATCATAGAACCATCCTAGCATAAACGTCGTCAAATAGAAAGGCATTAACATGAAGAATGACTTGACTGTGGCTGCTCCGGTTGCTGCAGGGTCCTCCTCTTTAATATGTTCATAAGAATGTAGAAAACGAAAGACGAAAATCAAAGTAAAACTTTTCTGTACCCTGGGTCCTTCATTACGTCGTCGTCAAACGCAAAAAACAACAATATCTGCTCCTAGTTGAGCTTCGCCACAATCTGCTGCACAAGGGCGCGCGTCTCGTCGTCCAGCTGCTCCTCCGGCGCGCCCAGCACCTGCTGGAACACGGGCAGCAGCTGCGGCGTCAGCTGCTGCACGGTCGGCTCGTTGTGCTCGTAGAGGTGGAAGAGGCACGTGTAGATGTTCTTGTTCTCCTCGTAGTCCTCCTTGAGCGGCAGGCGCGCCACGACGGCGGGCAGGTAGTCGGGGATCGACACCTGGTCCGGGTGCGCCGTGATCAGGCGGCACAGCGCGCCGGCCGCGTTGTCGTACATGCGGTGGCCCGTGTCGTCCATGGCCAGCAGGCGCTCGAGCTTCTCGAGGATCGTGGGGTAGGCGGCCAGGTACGTCTTGCTGTCCGTGGAACTGGCGACCAGCTGGCCCGCGGCGAAGGCGGCGTTGCTCTTGGTCTCGAGGTCCTCGTCGCTGAGGCGGTGTACAATGAGCTTGAGCAGGGGCGTCGTGTAGGGCGTGACGGTGGCGCCCATAGCGCCGGCGCAGCTGGCAATGGTGCCGATGGCCGCCGAGCGCTCGTACGACTCGTTGGAACTGGCAATCTTGGTGATGGGCTTCTCAAAGATCTTCCACAGCTCGCCAAAGGCAGCACCAATGGCCGTGGCCAGCGCCATGACGACGTCCAGCGCGGTCTCGACCACGAGCCAGTCGTACTCGGAGCTCTCCTCGGCGGTCTGGGCATCCTCCTCGTCGCCGACGTCCTGCTGGGAGGGGTGCGAGCGGGTGATGATCTGGCCGAGAACCGACACAATCTCCTGGACGGCGTTCTCCTGGGCCAGGATGGCAGGGCCGCAGGTCTCGAGGGTGGCGGCGACGTTGCGGTTGACGTCCGTAACGACATCACTACTCTGTTAGCAAGCGTCGGATGGCAAAACGACAAAAGACGATTAAACATGACAAAGTCCAACGTAAGAGCATCGATCAGACTGGTAGATTAGACGTTTTCGCAGCATTCGCATGTAATGCGTCTGAGTGAGCTGGGTGTAACGCAAGGTGATCATCATATCATGCCAGGGGGAAAGGGGAGGGGGGAAACCGCAAAGGAAATAGTGTGATATGCAAAAGCATGGGAACGTACCGCTCAGCTTCGTCGGTCCACAGGTCGAGCGTCGGGCGCACAACCATCTCGGCCAGCTTGGTCAGCAGCGGCGTGGGCGCCGCCTTGGGCGGGAAACCGGGTTGCCACTTGGCGCCCGTCGACTCCTCGGTCAGCTGCCACACGCGCGCGTATGAGCGCCACAGCATGCCGACGGCCGCCTTGCGCACACCGCCGTAGTGGTGCTCGGTCAGGTCGACGGCGGCACTCACGGCCTTCTCCAAAAACTCCTGCATCTCCTCCTCGCCGCAGGCGTTCGAGATGATGTCGCCCAGCACCTCAATGGCGACCTCCTTCTCCTCGGCCTCGCTGTCAATGTTGGCCCAGTCGTCGTCGTCGTCCTCATCATCGTCGTCGCTGTCGCCCATGAGGTCCGACTCGTCGAGGTCTTCGGCATTGAGGTCCTCAATCTTGACCTTCTTGCCGCCGACCAGCACGTTGCCCGAGACACCGCCGGCGGCGATGATGGCCTTCTCCTCGTCAGTCAGGTTGATGACGGTGTCGTCGTTCTCGCTGTCGAGGGCGTCCAGCAGGGCCTTGAGCACGCCCGGCAGGAACGGCTTGAAGTCGCGGCCGTAGACCTTGGCGAGCGAGGCCCAGAAGATGAAGCTGCTCTCGCGGAGCCGGTCGTCCTCGAGCGTCAGGCCCTCCTCGCTGGCCTTCATGAGGTCGACGACGTAGGGCTGGAACAGCTTGGAGCCGACGGCGACGGCGATGCGGCCGATGGAGTCGAGGACGGCGCTGCGCAGCTGCAGCTCGAGCTCCTCGCCCTTGATGGTCACGTAGCTGCCGAGAGCCTGCATGCTCTTCTCAAAGTAGGGGGCAAAGTCCTGCTCGAGCGGCTCGGCAATGGCACCGAGGGCGCTGGCGGCAGCAATCTTGACGCGCAGGTCCGGGTGGCCGAACAGCTGGCCAATGGGCTCGATCAGCTGCAGGGCGTACTGCTTCATGGTCTCACCCTTGAGGCCGTTGGAGACGGCATCAAAGGCCGTGCAGGCGGCACGGATGACCTGGCTGTTCTTCTTGGTCTCCTCCGGGTTGGCGGACTGGACCATGGAGGCCTGCAGGTTCTTGAGGATGGCCGTCATGATGGCCTCGTGCTCGACGGCAATGGACTCGGGCATCTCCTCGGCCAGGCCGGTGAGGCCGACCAGCGAGGCGTGGCGCACGGTCTCGTCCGGGTCGTTGAGCAGCTGGATGACGACGGGCAGGATGGACTTGAGCTGGGTGTTGACAAAGTCGGGGGCGCCCTCGGCGCAGTTGCCGAGAGCCAGGATCGCGGCCTTGCGCAGCGCCGGGTCGGCGGACGAGGCGTACTTGGGGAACTCGTCCAGCAGGGGCACGAGGACCTGGCGGGGCGGCAGGGAGCTGGCGAGGGCGTCGAGCAGGCTCAGGGCCAGGTGGCCGGGGGTCTCCTCGTCGATGGACTCGTCGTCGCCGATCTCGGTCAGGATCTCCATGCTCTTGACGACGAGGTGGGCGGCCATGTCGCGCATGGCCTGGATCTTGAGGCGGCGGTAGTGGACGGTCTGGGTCAGGTAGGACATGGCCTGGACGCGGACGTCGTCGTCGGCGTCCTTGTTGGCGGACAGGTCGATCATGAACTGGACAAGGCTCTTGAGGTGGACGCCGACAAAGGCCGGGCTGAAAACGAGGAACTGCTGCAGGACGTCAAAGACGGCCTGGATCTTGTCGTCGTCGCTGGCGTCGACGGCGTTCTTGAGCACAAGACCCATCTGGGGCACGAGGTCACGCACGGCAGCCACAGCGGCCGCGTCCTCGTCCTCATCGGCCTCAATCAGTACCAGCAGGGCACCGACAGACAGCACGGTGTTGACCTGGACGTCGGCGCTGGCCGGGTCCTTGATGAGCTGGGCAAAGAGGCCGAGCAGCTTCTTGACATGGTCCTTGTAGATGACGGGGTTGGCCTCGAGGGTGGAGTATATTATGTAGGAGCCAATCTCGCGCTGGGCGGGCTCGTTGCTGGTGGCCAAGGTGAAGAGGGCGGGCAGCAGCTCGGGCCACTCGCCGTCGTCAAAGTCAAAGGTGGCAATGGCGGCGACGAGGTGGGCGTCCGAGTGGCGGCACTTGGCATGCTGCTCCTGGAGGGTGGCATCCAGGAGGTGCTTGCGGACGGCGGTCTTCTGGTCGGCCGTGGGCGACTTCCAGTGGCGCGGCACGAGGCGGGCGGCCTGGACGGCGGCCTGCTGGCGGACGGTCACATCGCTGTGGGTGCAGACGATCTCGATGAGGGCGAGCAGTGACTCGGGGTGCGCATAGTAGTTCTTTTGGAGCTCGGCCGTGATGGCCTTGATTCGTGTCGTGTCGGCTGGGAGGAGTTAGTTGAGTGGTAGAAGTACGCAAGGATGGCGGACAAGACAAAAGGAGGGTGGGAGGACGGGAAGAGTGAGACATACGGATCTGGCTCTCCTGGAGAAGACTGGCAAGTTTCTGGCTGTCCATTGTGGCTGTTGGGGTACAAGGCACAAGATGGTGAACAGAAGAAACAAGAGAAAGGGGGAGAGAAAAGAAGGGAAGAAAAGGAGGAGAAATTAACAGCACAAGAGGAGCAGGAAAGGAGAAGCAGAAACCGAAGAGCCGAAGAAAAAGAGGGTAAGAGAGGGGACAAGAAAAATAGGTCACAGCAGGGCAACGGCGGCGACCGTGGGTGGGTGGGTGGTCCCTGAGGGAAGCAAAAAAAAAAATTTGGGTTGAAGAAATTCTGCCGTGCAAAAAGAGGAGCCCAAAAAAATCGAAATTAAGGGTGCCGATAAGATAAGGATGGTGTACCTGACCAACCAACGAGCGCGGCCCCACAACACGCAACTACCCCCACTAGGACAACGACTCGGCGGGGTACCTGTGGCTGGTGTTGTTCGTGTGGCTTGCACTGCGTACACGGTACGCATTGAGAAAGATGGCAGGAACGATACAAGACAGTGGTGAAAGGGAAAGAGCGAGACATGCTATGACATGGCCACATATCGAGTCTCACCGTCCAATGCTCGGCTGCTCATTTCTCAACACACAACGCTTAACACGCGACTGGTCAGTCACACCTCTCGCGATCTGCCACCTCGGGCCTGAGATTGGGGCAGCCCGACACTTGTCGACTTTCAGCCGCGTGCCAAGTCATTTTATTTGGCTACGCTTGAACGAACTCAACAGCAAGGCGGACAGGCGGACAGACAGACAGGGGAGAAAGCAGACAGGAGGCCGAGGCGTGCATGGTCATGCGAGCAATATCCTTTGTCAGACACGCAGCAACTGGCTCGGCAGGCGTGGACCACGGCGGGCGTGTTGCACGACATCTAGTAGGACTGCCATGTACTAGACGATGACCCGAGGGTGGACGTGTTTCGTATTGTCTGTCGTGTGTCTTGCTTTTCGTGAGGAGAGTGCAGTAGACGACCTGAGACACAATCTGCAGGCTCAGCCTCTTGTGTAGCCTGTGCGTACGGTGTGCATGCGTACATGCGCTGAGTGTACGACATATGTCGTGTGCTGCAGTAGGATCTGAAATCTGGTTTCGTCCTCGCTGCACCTCGGGCTGACTTTGTGTGGCATTGTTTGCGCTGGTGAGCATTGCTATAAAGGACCACATATGCTCTTTGGTAGAAAATGTAGCTGTTTGGGGGGACGTGGTGAATTACGGTTTGAAGATTTGAAAAATAACTAATTTATGCATACATATTTTTATGTTCTTGTATTTTTTTTTTAATAAAAAAGAGAAAGAAAGAAAGAAAGAAAGACAGAAACCTTTACTTATATATTTAATTTTATTACGAACAGTTCCCTTACTACCTCCGCTTATTAGGACGTCTTCTCACAGTCCTTCCAAGACACGACATGGTGATCCCCGCCCTTCACTGGCGCCAAATCGGCGGCAGCAGCAGCAACCCATTCTCGAATGGAAATGGCTTCCCGGGAAGCGGCGGCGACGATAACGGCAGAAACAGTGGTGGAGTGAATACTGACGCAAACACCGGCACAGGAAGTGGGAGTGGCAATGGCAGCGGAGGTGACAGTGGAAGTGGCAGTTCGGGCAGCGGCGATACATTGAGCAGTGGAGGCGGCTCGACCACGACCGGAGGCAGCAGCGACACGTTGGGCAGCGGCTACGATAGCGGCAGTGGGCCCGGAAATGGATCTGGAACTGGCTACGGCCGCAGCACCTCCGGCCTCAGCTCAAACGCCATTGCCGGCATTGCCGTCGGGTCTGTGCTCGCCGTTTTCCTCATTGCGGCTCTGCTCATCTGGCTCTGCACGCGGCATTGGCGTCAACAGCTGCTGCAGCAGAACCATGAGCAGCAAGTTCTCGCCAAAGAGATGCGAACCCACCGGCCGGATCACCACGGCGACGAGACTGCGGCCTTTGCCAAAGAAGCGAACGGCTCGCGCGTCCAACTGCCGCAACCAGGCCTGCCTGCCCTTCCCGACGACCCCCCAGCCTACGAAGAGATCCAACAGCAGAGGAGTGTTCATAATGATAGACATGTTTCATCTTTTGGCCAGAGCAACACGGCCGACATCGAATGCACCATGGGATCCGTTTCGGACGGGTTTCGTCAGTACAGTCCACCGCCGCCAGCCAACGATGTCGGCAACAAAGGGAGCCTTGACAGTCCTGAGAGAATACTTGAACGTGGACTGCAGTTATAAAAGGTAAACTCCTTTTTTTTTTTTTTTTTTTTTTTTTTTTAAACTTTTTTTTTTTTTTTTTTTTTTTTTTTTTGAAAGCCTGTCATGTCTGCTACAATGACCGATTTTGACAGAGCCCAAAAGTCAGAAAGAGCCGCCAAACGACACGGGCGTTAAAACCCACTAAAAGTCGCCTTCCATCCCCACGAAAAGAACCCCCTACAACCTTGATACTGTCTTTTAACTACCTGCGCCGTGCGATATAACTGGCGTGAGTAGGAGGTGTATCGGTGCAGGACGGAAGATGCGGAGTTCCGTCGGCAGTCGGTGGTCGCGCGGAGTTAATAGTGTAATGTGATTGGTCCAGGTCAATGTACCGTTGTTGGCGACTTTACGTCGACGACGACGTGCCGGACGCAAATATGAGGCTGCGTGTGAGCTTTAATTTTATTATATTTTATCTGGAGCATGATGGCAAGTCAAGAGTTCGTCAGAAGTCTGATTTCACAAGGTTTAATTTAGCATTTGCTGTTAGTTTTATTTCATGGTTTATCACGTTTTCATTGACCCTGCAAACTACACCCTCTCCACAAACCCAGTACCTCATCCTGTCCCCGCGCCAGCGGCACTGACCAACAGGCACGACAATTTGTCAAAACCGCTGGCTGAAGCTTCCAAACGTGTCCATGATGGCTCACCGTCTTTCACCCTGACCAACACCACCGTAAGCATAGGTTGGTAAGGTGCACTCAAGAGCGCCATCGAAGCTATTCAGAAACAGGACACCTTCCTGGACCTTCGTTTCAGAGCGACCTCGAGCTCATGGGCCTTTACTTTTGCCATGGCGTCGTCTGAGGCACTCTATCCTCGTCTCGGGCCGTACAGCCTGGACTGGTCAGTGAAGGCCGTGGCCGACTTCGGCAACGACAGCCGCATTACTTTTGTGGACGTCGGAGGCAGCAAGGGCCACGCACTCAAGCCATTACCGCCCAGGTCCCTGGATCCCTTTTGGACCACCGCTGCGTCCTCGAGACCTTGCCCCAGGTACCTGGCCCTCGCTAAAGACGATCCCCAGCTCCAAAAGGTGCCAAAGGTCGTTGCCGACGTCCAATCCGCCCAGCCCGTCCAAAATGCTCGCGTCTACTACATCCGCCGCTGCGAGAACGACTACGTGGACGATGACTGCATCCCCATACTCCGGCACTTGGACACTGCCATGGCTGCCAACAGCAAGCTGCTCCTTGTCGACCATGTTATTTACGGTCCGCCCTCGCCGCAAGCCTCCTCGTCGGACTTGTTCGAGGCCTGCATAGGCGGAAAGCAGCGCACGCTACGCAACGTTGAGGCGATCACGGCCCGAGCAGCCCTTGAGATGGCAGGTGTGCACCGCAACGAGGGAACCGACGCAGCAGTCGTCGAAAGTGTAAAACTATGATCTGGCTCCCTTCCCCATACTGTGCCTTTCTTTGGATTCGTGTCTGGTGTTGGCCATTTCCACTCTTGATATTCTAGTGTCATCCTGCAAACGTCTCAAAGCAGTTCATTTGTAATCAATGCCGTGTCTAATCATTGTATCGCGTCCTTCCATCGTCGTCCTGTCTGTCTATGCCTTTCCCGGGTTTGCCAGCGTATACGACACCCGCGAGATCCCCTTGGACCGCGAAATCTTGGTCACCCGCGTCTCCCCGCAGAGGTCTGTCGTGTCCACGTGTGTGCCGCCGCACGGGTACACCTCGGCGCCCACGATCCGCACAATCCGCCACTTGTCCGTGGGCGCTGGCGACGACGATAGCGACGACGACGACGACGACGGTGCGGCCGGCTGCGGAATCAGTCGCTCGAGCCCGTTTTTGCGGAAGTCCGCGGCGTCCCACCAGTCGATCTCGACGGGCATCGCTTTCGCAATGTACTCGGTGAGACGCGCCTGGATCGGGTCCTTCCAGTGGCCGTCAATCTTGCCGCGGAACTCGCACGACGCTGCGTCAGGGAAATGCGACGCCTTGAGCTCGTCGAAGCCCTCAACCTGCTGCTCGACCAGGTGGCGGACGGCCGCGCCAAGGACATGGCCCGCCGTGTGGAGGCGCGAGTAGAGGATCCGCTTGGCGACGTGAATGGCCTGCGTGACGGGCGTGCCTGCCGCAAAACTGGCGTTCGTGATGTCGGCGTGGTCGGACGAGCCTGTGGTGAACCGGCCAAAATGCAGCACCTGGCTAGGGTGGACGGCGTCTGTGCGTGCTGACAAGACGTCAAACACCAGAGACGTCGATGCGTGGACGTCCTCGCTCTCGCCCTCTGCCGCGGTCGTCGCCGTGATCGTCCCGACGTCCGACGGCTGGCCGCCGCCCTGCGGGTGGAAGATGGTGGCCTCGGTCACGACGGCATAGTAGGGTGTCTCTTCTTTGCCCTCGACCTCCTCCTGCAGGCCCTGCTTGAAGAGCGCCTTGTTGGCCGACGCCAGCGACGCAAACGGCAGCACGGCGACCACCGTCGTCGGCAGCGTGTAGCGCTTGGCGTCGTGATGGAACACGAGCTCCGTGTGGGCGGGTGCGGTCTGGTGAAGACGTGTTAGTTTAATTTGAGCGGAGTAGGCGGAGGCAGGTCCGAAGATGTGTTACCATTGTGTCTCGAGATTGTTGTCTGCTCGCGTGCGCTGTAAAGAGGCAGGTAGACGGCGTCGGGTGGCGTCTGAAAGTTGGAGGTTGACAAACACCGCAAACACCGCCTCCGCACAGTGCCTCTGATAGCGTAATCTGGCTGGAGGATGCCGAACCGCTCGACTTTTGGCGGTCAGATCGACATCCCGCCAAAATGCTCACAATTCGGCGGCGGAATTGCCACATTAGGGAGGTCCGTATCGCAAAGCGGCACGAAGAGAAAATGTGCAAAACATGCAGAGTACGAACAAAAAAGGAGTTGAATCCAATAGTGTACAGCGTGTGGTATATTAAAGCTACAGTTATAAAAATAAGGACGTTTTTAAGCCAACCAGTTGACCTGAGAAGAGGATATTCAAAATGAGACCAAGTACAAAACACAAAAGAAATCGGTGGATCAAAACCACAAAAACAATAAAAAATAAGATAAAACAGATCATCGCTGGCCATTAATACAGAGTGGTGCTTGGCTCCTCCTGGTTGTAAATGCTCTTTACATGAAGACAAAAGAAAATGGAGAGAAGTGGATGGAAGGGATGGGGCGAAGGGATATTTAATGTGACATGAAACAAGAGACAAGGGTGGTCATATGGCCTATCCGTTGTGACCCCACCAGCCGGCCTCCGCGCCGACGCGCGTACCACCGCCGACGGCGCTGATACGCACTGCCCGCTTGTGCGGGAAGGGCAGAGGCGACTCGAGCGGCGAGTCGGGGCGCGGGATGCCTTGCTCGTCGTCGTTGGCGTGGCTATAGTAGCTGTGGTGGCTGTTGTTTTGCGCGAGGCTTTGCCTGCGGCCGTTGTTGTTGTTGCCAAATGAGTTAAACGCAAGGTCCGCCGACGCGCTGACGTTTTGCACTGGGTAGTCGTCCTTTGTGGCATCGACGGTAGCTTCATCGCCATTGACGACGTTGTCGTACTCGTCGTAGTCGCTGAATTCGTCAATGTCGTCGTGCACAGTCGGCAGTGTCGAGCCGCGCGTCTGCTTGGCCACGCCGAGGTATTGCTGTTGACGTCCACGGGTGGGTGGGCGCTGGTCCTGTACGGAGGCTGGGGTAGAAGCGGTTGCCGGCGGATCGATGGGCGACTGGTCTATAGACGACTGGAAGTCGAACGAGTCGTAGCTCTCCGCGCTGTCACTGGCAGCGCCGTCGTGTTCGTCTTCGTGTTCGGCTTCGTCGTCGTCGAAGTTAAGGCAATCGCTGAGGCGCGGGCTTGGCTCGCCATCATGGACGTGCGTGTTTCGGGCAGAACTGCCGAAAACGTCTTCGGAGCGGTCGCTCGCGGGCGTGCTGTGGCTGCCGCTACCACTGCCACTGGCCGTGCCAGTCCCACTCCCACTGCTGTTGGACACCTTACCGGACGCTCCCGAACCCGACTCTGCAGTCGAGGTTGGCTTGTTCATGTTCATGAGTACACGGTCCAGGACGGCGTTGGGGGTCGATCTGGCCGTCGGCGTCGGCGGCAGCTGGGCGGTCGGCGGCTTCGACAGGGGCGACAGAGGAATGGACAGTGACAGGGCGGAACTCGACCGCAGAGAGTTGCGAATGCCGGCCGAGGGCGGTACGGGGAAGGCCGTGTCCTCAAACTGCATAGGGAAGTCGTTGAAGCTAATGGACGCGGCGCTCATTGAACGAGGTTGTGGCGAATGCAACTCGAGGACAGCATCAATGCTTCTCCGGCGGATCTCGTGAACGGGCTTGGCTGGCTGCGATGCTGCCATTTCTTGCTCCTTTCTCTCGGCCTTTGCCTTTTCTTGTTCCTTTTCCTTGTCCTCCTCCTCTTCAAACTCGGCGATGACCGACTCGCGCATACGAAGCCGTTTTTTGCGCAGGGCGGCGAGCAGCAGCTCCTCTTGGCGTGTGACAGCCATGAAGCGACCTGGTCCTGTTGTGGGGCTGCGGGCGCTAGAATCGGCCATCAAACTGCCGTTAGCCGACCGAACCGAGCCCTGGTCGCCGTCGTTGACTGATGTGCGGTTGGATCGAATCATAAAGTCCATGCTTGTCGGCGACAGCGGTGGGGTCGGCTGGTCAGATGAAGACGTGCGGCTGCGCGCCTTGTCGGAGTTGAAAGAGGCACCCTGTGCTGGAATAAGAGTGATGGCGCGGGCTTCGTGGACGGTGTAGTTAGCAGGGCCGACCGAATTGCCCGTCCGTGTCGATGCCATGGATACGCGCGATGCGTGCGACTCGCGGGACGGTGACCGAATGTCGCGGATGGAGGGTTTCGTGGTGCTGGTGGAAGATACAGACGCTGAGCTACCACGAGAGTAGGCTGTTGCGGGCAGGATGGGGCCGGGCGATGGGATCTCGTTGGGGTTGGGTACGGGTAAGAAGTGTACGGTGTTGTCGGACCGGCCGCTCGAGCGGTCTTTCTTCTTGCTGGATGACTGGCTGCGTGATGTCGTGGGGCGGTGGCCTTCTTGGCCTTGAGCGCTTGGTGTGGTGTCCCCTTGCGACCGCGGCGAGGGCAGAGCGGAAGTAGAGGATGTCTTGGGGCGTGAATCGACCATGTCGTCCTCCGAGTCGGACGACAGAGACAGGACGCTTGTTTGCTTCAGGTCGATATCGAGCAAGCTCTGGGCAGTGCGCTTCGACGCCTTGGACGTCCGCGTGTGTCGGCTGGAGATGCTGTCTGAACCGTCGTCCAAGGGGGTTTTGAGGGTAGGAAGATCGAGCGGGTCGTTGCCGCGCGCTGCTGCGATATCTACGTTGGCACCGTAGCCACCCAAGTAGGCCGAGATGTCCTTGTAGAGCGGTGTCTCCAGGGTGATCTGTGGCAGGTAGTTGCCGGCGCGCGCCTCTGCTTCCATCTTCTCTTGGTAAATCTGAGGCACGGTCTTGGGCGACATGGGCGACATGGGGGGCTGACCGTCTCCTTCACTATCTGTAACAGGCGTCTCGGATGACGACTCGGCGTCCTGCTCGGCAAAGACGTCGCGGAACGTCATCTGTTCGTAGTGTGCGTACAGGTTCTGGAGGCCGGCTGCTTCTTGCGTGGCAGAAGGAGTAAGGGGTGCGGGTGTTGACGTTGTTATTACTCGTGGATTGGGTAGAGACTTTTTCCGCAGCACCTTTTGCTTGGGACTTGCCATGCCAGACAGGCCCTCGCGCATCGAGCCCTGTGTTACCGGTCGTACTTTGTGGTGGCTGCGGGTGCTGCTGTGCGGGTGGTTGAGGTAGTCCATTGGGGAAACGGACATGAAGGATGGAGAGCGCGTGACCATGTCAGGACTGAGGACCGGCCCTCGATCGGTGTTCACGGTCATGGTGCTGGATGACTTGCGGTTGGTGAACATGCGGGAGAGGTCGAGTTTGGCCGGCTTCTTCTTGCGCCTTGACGCTTGCGAGATGCTGCCGTCAATGTCGAGTAACGAGCTCGCCTTTGTAGGCAGGCCCTTGGCCATGGCCGAATTCGACGTCTGTTGTGAGATGCCCAATGGCACTTTGGATTTGTCGTAGTAAGAGACGATGGTGGAACCGGACTGCTTGCGCCGAAGACTTGAGGCGTCAGTGATGGAGCGGCCCTCGTGGCCGTACAAGTCGATGCTGATGTCGCCGTCAGCGAAGATCCGCGGCAGGACGCCCGACTCCTCGTCGAAGCCCGCCGACCGGCCGCCGCGAGGGCTGTCAACAACCGTGTCTTCGGTAAGGCTCGGCAGACCGCCATCGTGGGTTTCGTCGTAGCTTATGGCACTCTCGGACATGTTGATGCTGATGCTGGAGTGGGCGTTGGAGGCGGTGTCCCAGTGCCTGGCAGCATCGGACGGGGGCAATGTGGCGGCCGAGTCGACGTTGATATGTGAGGAACCCAGGACTTTCTGGACCTTGGTGAGAGGCGGGGCGTTGGCAGCGACGGGCTCCTGTTTGCTCCTCCGGCCGGGGACCGGAAAACTGAAGCGAGGCATGGCAATGGCGCAAAAGCAAACGCAAAATAAGCAAAACGAGAATCAGTCAAGGCTTGCTGCGAAAGTGAGAAGGTTGCGCAACAATTGTAATCACACCCCAAACCCCCTTTCCCAGCAAAATGTGGAAGTTGTAGGAGAAGGGGGAGAAAATCCCAGCTTTATCGGCGCATGAGCGAAGCCATGTATACTGCGGCCGTCACGAGAAGGGCTCTTTTGAAGAACTTTTCAAGGCGGCGCAGTCGTTGAGTCGCGAATAGGAAATCGAGCGGCCGAGCTTTCAGAGGTTGGCTGCGCGGTTGAAGGCGGCTAGTCGGTCGTCTGGCGATACGACCTGGAGCTGCACTGTCTGTTTGTCGGTCCGCCTGTCTAGTGTACACTGTATATGTGACGGACGGCCACAGTCAAGAGACCAAGTTAAATGTCGGCTTGGGCTGAATGACGAATATTTCGAGAGCGCGCAGGGCGGATAGACAATGGCGGCTATTCAGGCGAGGGCTGCGGCAAGAAGCGAGATACAGAGAAGACGGCCGGCTGCAGGAGCAGGAGATGAGAGGAGACGAGAGGGCGACGGGAAAGGTTAAAGGGCGAGACACAAGGGTTGTCGAATAACGAAATCTTCCGATTGCTGGCCCTCCGCTGCTTGGCTCTGGTGAGACGAGACGAACAATACCAAAGATGTGAATAGGAGATAAAAAAAAAGGCCCGAGACGCTGCCGTTGAAATGGCTTCGTTTTCCCGATGCAGTGCAATCCGTGAAGTACAGACAGGTTGCTGACATGAACGTCTTGGTAAATGCAGCGCAGTTGGGTGCTGTGCGAGTTGTCTTAAGACTTGTTGCCGAACGTCGGGAGGATGCGAGACAATGTTCTTGATCTGACAGCAGCGAGGAAGGGAGGGCAAGACAAGCCACCCAGAGTCCCGAGACCGGTCGATTCCAACGAGGGTATGGAGGAGGACGAGAAGCGGAAGTGATGGTGGTGGATGGGAAAGGAGAAAGCAGGATGAAGCGCGAAGGAATGCAAGCAAGATTATGGCGAGATTCGGCACAAGAGTGAAAGAAAGGCAGGACCCCAGAGAGACAACGACTTGCGGACGAGCCTCCCCCGGACAGCATGTGGATCTGACCCGACGAGCAAAAGGAATCAAGCCGTGTGTCTTGTGGGTTGAGGGAAAGGACAAGAGGAGCCGGCAACAGAGAGACTCCGCTGTTCCCTGGTTTTTGCTGCTGGGTTTTGCTTCTTTTCGATTAGCGTCAGGACAATGACAGGACAGGAGGGGGTGGCAGACGTGCAGAAGACGGCCTCGAGAACAAGGGAAAAAAGAAAAAAAGAACCGGCCACAGAAGTGCAAACAGACCTAGAGAACTAAAAGAAGGTGTGACCAGCCGATTTCCTCCAGTTCCCATCGGACGGTGCGTCCGTTGATTTGCTGGCGCGCCCGCTGACGATTCGTTCCATGGGGACCGACGGGACGCCAGAGTCCACAAGAAAGACAAATGAAAAGTAGAAAAGCGGCAAAAAGAGCCAGACGGAAGCCGACCCACCGGCTTGCGACCACCACCACCACCACCACACTACCCCCTGTTTCTGGAGCAAACAATCCCTGTCGAAATGACGCTAGCGCGGGCCAGCTGGACCCGGTCTCTTGCAATCTGCTGGCTTGGCTTGGGGTTGCGCTTGGGTGGTGAGGAAGAACGGCCGAGAATGGATGTTGGTATTGTTTGGTGGTGGGAGAGAATAGAGATCTAAAATGCTGACGAGTTACAATTTTGCGTCACATTACTACGAGAGGCAGGGAGGTGCCAATCACGTGCGTTTTTCCAACCTCAACAAACTTCACGACATCCGAAATAGGAAGGCATGTGTCAAGTGATGTGGTATCAAGCAGGCTGTTCTGTCTGTCGTGGAGACAATTGCTGCCGGTCGTGCCTGCCTCGGATTTGATACATGGGGAGATGGGATTTACAGACTCACCTGCGTTTTACAGAAGGTGCGATGGGGTTCTTTCCAAGCGTGGGAGGCCAGGCTGTGGACCGTCGTGGCCGATGTCACCTCTCATCTCCTCCGGACGAGCCCTAGGACGATACGGTCGTAACAATTGTGCATCGCCAATTACGTCGGACGGCAGGGCCCCGGGACTGCGACGCTGAAACATACTTCCTATCAGTGAGCTATGTCACTGCCTTCGGACGAGGAACTCAAATGGCAGGCACGCCCCAGGAATGCCCAGGCTGGGTTGGTCGAGGCTGCCCTAACAGGAAATGCTCCAAGCTAATAAAATGAATCGTAGCACACGAACTGGCGCCGTGTGTCAATTTGACGAGAGAGAGAGGCAAGTCCGAACGCGCCATTATCCCGTATTCTATGGGGCGACAAGCGCCTGTGTGACGCCGAACGAGGGCTGTAGGAAAGGCACGGTGGCACCCGGCGCCTTCCAATGGCGGCGTGTGTTTTTCGTTCTTGTGCTATCGTCGCATCCGAGGAAGCTTCGGGTGCGAGGCTACGGAAACCAGGAAAGAAGCACCCAGATTAGTGCCTCCCTTGGCCGTGCACATGCTTTAACAACAACAACTCATCGGTTTCTCCTATTGACCTTGATTGTAGATGTCACGAAACCCCGTTACAAGACGCACATGCTCTTGACACCCGTTCGCCCCCAAAAGACGGCCACTTTGGACAAACTGGCTAATTAGCGTCTGGATGACAAGGACTTGGAACTACTTTTTGGCTTTCTTCTTCTAGCGCTGCCCAGCCCTGAATATTGGCCAATTTGCCGAGGAACCCTTACGCGAAATCACTTTTGGGCTTTCTGGGACAACACGGACTTGACCTATCTTCACCACCTGCATCACAAGCGGCATGCTTCTATGCGTTATCTGCTCTCGTTCTGGATCTAGCCCTCTGTTTTAGTGTTCTGGGTTGCAATTCATGGCCCAGCCGCCCAACAGGGTATCAAAGTTTGGGTCCCACTTGCAAAATATACGATGAATTACGTTTTGACGCGGTCTTACGACGACAATGAAGACGTGGGACACCGCGAGCCACTGCCATGGTACAAAGGGTGTCGTACATCGCACGTCGTTTGTGACGAGACGAAAGAAACGATGAAATGAGTTCCAGATTAGACTCCCCCGCCGGAGGGCACGGTCAACTGGCTGCGGCTTCATTCCTTGCAGTTTTCATCAAAAGTATGCAGTAACATGCAGTCCGGTCGTAAGGCACGTCTGTCCCGTTTGTGGTGGACGCAGCCTTTCCAGATCGAACAGATGGACGGCCGTTTCCTTTCCCAGCGCTGCCGCTCAGCAAGACGTACGGCGATCGCCGTTCCCGCCAGGGGCCGCCTAGCGAACCCGCAAGGGAGAGTGCGTTGCGTGCTCTTTGTATTCATGAATGTGACAAAGGCAGGCACCCAAAACGCCTCAGGGCAAATGCGACAGACAAAGCGAGTACGATGCCGATCTGAATGGAGAATGGACGCGTTGTTTCGGGCTGTGCCTAAGACAGCAGGCAATCCAGACCATCGTCCAGACATTCGGGCAAGTAAGCAGGCGGGTACAACGGCGAAGTTCGAAAATAGAAGGTCAAAGTGGAGGTAGGACAATACATCCATGTTGGGGTGACGATTGTTGGGGCAGAGTGGTTTGTCCCTTGGCGAGAACAAATGGTTTTAATCTCGTTCTGCCGCCTTTTTTTTTTTTTTTTTTTTTTTTTTTTTTTTTTTTTTTTTTTTTTTTTTTTTTTTTTTTTTAGCATGCCGACGTGCTCAAATTGAATGCCTCAGCCGCGCTTCTCTGCATCGCCCATCGCTTGCGATGGGCGACGAAACCCAAAGGATTGGTGGGTCGGGCGTTGATTGCATGCCGATCACGACGCGGGAAGAAAGCAACAGTAATATGGGATATGAATATGGAGATGGAGACGGGGATGGGACAAGCAAGGCTGCTGGTCGAGCGGCAATGGCCAGCAGCTTCGACGGGACGGCGAACACGACTGCTGGTAGGACGTATTGACTCAAATTGCGATGTGAACAAATCTCAAAAAAGGGAACGGAAAATACAGAGTTTGAGTCAAATAACAGGGCTCTTTATTGTGAACGACATGCCAAAACGCCAGCACACCCGCTAGTGCCGGGGTCCCCTGCCTTAGATATGGGCAGATGGGCTTCGCGCCCGAAGAAGAAACAAGAACGAAAAGCGGTGCAGATCCCAAGCAGGGGTTGACCGTTCTTGTGCAGCAAAACTGAGCACTGGTAATTTGGGTAAGAACTGTACTTCGTAAGCAAAAGGTAACAAAGTAGAAGAAATAGGAAGAAGGACTACGACATAAAGCGAGAAATAAAAAGACGAAAGATCGTGCAAAGCCTCTCTTGAGCACGCGGACAGTGAACAACACGGAAGGCTGAAATAAAGGTTGCATTGGCATCGGGCCAAATGAAGTCGACCAGGATCCTAACAGGCCAAGGGTAGAAGGACGTGTGAGACGGAGAAAAATAAGGGCATCACGGGGACTGACAGAATAGTCGACGGTCCGAGGCAGGCTCTGCAGGGTTTCCTTCGCATTGGCACTGCCCCGACGGCGAACACGACTGCCGGGGACCAAGGAAGTGTCTGCGCGACCAAGCGGTCCACCGGGAGTCTCCGTGACATCCTTATGAGCAGCTGGCTGGACACCGACGAATAATTCGTATCTGTTCAGGCCCAGTAAAATTAGTAAGATACTTGAAAGGTTGGGTCTCGAAACTGGACGTCGCTCACCATAGAGCACAGACTACCGCGAGATACCAGTTTTAAACTGGCGTTACGGACTTTGGGGGATTCGTCGACATGCACCAAGAGTTCGGGTCCTTTCGACACGTCCAAGACAGATAATGGAGCTGAGAAGAATGCAAGGCCTGCTGATGGCAGCGTTGCTTCACAGCTATCGTACACTTGCACATGTCATACTTTTGTCATTCGTCACAGCAGGCACACGACAGCGCGGCACTCGCTTACACATGCAGTACTCAATATCCACAGCTGCGCGGTAGATATATGCCGTGATCAGGAGAAGCAAGACTGGCGATACGAGCGTCGTTACACATCCAATGACATAAGTTTCTGTGCGGACTAGCAAACCTGAATTCTGTATGTCTTTGACAGTGCGTTACCTCGGGAGTTGCCACCAAGTCCGGGTTGTTTTGGTATCAAGGGGTTGCCAGCTCGGCTGTGATGCCTTTCTATGCACACCCATTCGAACGCAGTATGGAAAGAAAAGGCCCATGCGTCAAGGGAACAAATGCAACTCAAGCTCTGACTTCCTTTATCTTAGAATTAAATACCTTCCCCCGACCAGTTCGTCCGCTATGGCGTTGAGATCCACCTGCGATCGACGTCAAAGCGGGCAGGAAAGCAACAGCTTTGATGGAGTCAATCTGCCAACGAACGGAACAGAGAACTGGGCGGACAAAAGTGTTTTTTATTAGTGGCTACAATTGGGCGAAAGGGCTGCGCGAAAAAGGCCAAAGTGACTCTGGATGCTACGGTAGGCTTCCATCTGCAAGCGATCTGAGCGCTGCACGGCACAAAACTCGACCCCATGATTCGCGCCTGGCGGGTGCGAGCGTACAACCCAAGAGAAAACGGGAAAGGGAAGGGGTAGCACCATTGGGTCGCAGCCCGCACGATGACGGAGAAAATCAGGAGAGGCGTGTCTGCCCGTAGGACATACCAGGCTTTCGTCTTTCTCGGGTCTCCAATGGTGTCTCGTGGGGCGGGACCAAAGTCCCAGCATCAATGCAACATCACGGCGCAGTAAGTAGGACCCAGACAACAATACAGAGAGACAGAGAATCTCACAAAAAGTGAAAAAAAAAAAAAAAAAAAAATCAAAAAAAAAGGGAAAAAAAAAAAAAAAAAAAAAAAAAAAAAAAAAATCAGAGATCGCGAGAACGAGCAGTGTGTGTCGGAACACGGCACGGTCAACAGTGTTGACGTTTGGATGAAACCTTTTCTTGACACTCACCATTTACACCCTTTTTGTTGTCGTCCTGTTAATGGTTGAATGGCTTGCATCCAATTCCAATGCACGTAATGCGAAGCCTCCTCTGTCAGACGGCTCCAGTAATTCCAATGCGACTTTACGTCGACAACGCAAAATGCAACGTAGGGACCACTACGACATACGGCATCTGTCTGCGCATCCAGTGGAGACGTGAAAAGACTGGGAAAGAACAATCGTCAAGGGGTCAAAGTCAAAATGCACAAGTGCTGTAGCATGTCCCATCGGCCTGTCCTTCGACAAAAGTGATCGCGTTACTATTGGGAACAATACAAACTTCTTACACGGAATTTACTATAGTCAACTGCTAAAGGATGCACGCATTGCTCAAGGATATGCGGAGATCACAAGGCACATCGTACATCTATCCGCATTGTATCAAAGCTGATCATATATGGGGCATCTCCAGATTCCACTGACATGGATCACATCGTTCAAACCGGAAGAGTTCGGATGGGATATGGCAAAGTTTAAACGTCGATCTTCAGGCCCTTGCCTGTCATGTCACATTCTGATGGCAGATGCTTCCGTCACATATGCTTGTATCTCTCACGGTGAGATACGCCCCGTTTAAAACTTATATACCCCATGATGTCAATTAAAACACGAAATCTCTCAAAATACGCACACATGACATCACCGTCCGATGCTTTCCACAAATACAAGCGTAAACTAACGGCACGGCCAACCCTGTAAACCTGGGAATTATGACGAACCAGGTCGAGCGTCTGCCTTGCGTACTTTCAACTACCGACATGGCCAAGACACGAGCATGGACTGTGGGAGTGCATATATGGACGCAGGGCGGTCGGGTGTGACGATGTGCAGCTCCTGATGCAGCCAAATCATGTAAACAGTGATAGCTCGGAGTCCACGAAGATGTTCAAAATCAAGTCCGATGCATCGTGGAGAGAGTGATCTAAACTGTCAACAAACAAAAGGAAAGATGTCTAGTAAATAAACTATACTATTGCAAAGTAGATCACTACAACGTCTTCCATACCATGGAAATTGAGCACTTCCGTCGCAACAAAGACCGTTGTTCCTGTTCATTGTTCTTATAACAGCACAACCTCCATAACACTCTCCCCTATTCACTTCTCAAAAAAAGTCCTTTTAATCAAAAAAGTAATCTGCTACGGTTTGTTCATCTGTCCATGCATATAAACACATGCTTTGTTACAAAACACCCAAATCCCTCTGAAACGAGCATCACAAAGCCCAGTTCATCGACATGAACAACACAATGAACAGCCTTTCACTGCGCCTCGCTTCGCGACATATTTAACAATGTTGCTTTCTTCGTTTCTTCGTCTCTTCTGCCCCCTTTCTCTTCATCCACTGAGGCTACGACAATCTGCCATCGCTGGGTCTCCAAAAAACCAAACGAAGAGAAAAGAAACAGAGCCGTGTCAAGCTTGACATTTGACAGAAAGCCAGTTATTACATCGACTCATCTTTGTGCTGTGGTGGCTCGTTTCGTTTCATCCCTCTCCCATCGTCCCTTTCTCACACAGATACTGACCAAGTGTAGAGACGAGGTCGTACATTGGCGCTGTGGCCACTTCCTCCGCTCATTTGTGCCGTGCCAGAATGCCATCCCGCGCGATGGTGACAAGGTCGTCGA
Organism: Sporothrix globosa; assembly: GCA_001630435.1. Taxonomy (NCBI): domain Eukaryota; kingdom Fungi; phylum Ascomycota; class Sordariomycetes; order Ophiostomatales; family Ophiostomataceae; genus Sporothrix; species Sporothrix globosa. The sequence continues at coordinate 2,924,304 of LVYW01000001.1, forward strand.
CAGGGGTGGGGAGGATGTGCACGCGGCGGCCGTCGTGTCACACAACACAGTCTCCGAAGACAATGCCCTGTTCCTTCCCTGCGCCAACAACGTTGAGACGCGACATGCGCGGAACCCCGTCGAGATCCCCTTTTGCATGTTCCCCTCGTGCGTGCCCCCGTATTGGACGTGCTGCATGTGTCAGATCATGACGCCTTTTGGCAGCCAGAGCCGCAAGGACAACGGCAAACGGTCGGTGTCGTCGTCGAGCCGGCTTCGGCGGTGGGCGCCGTCGATGGGGGTACCTGAAGACAACCACACGCTGCAGACGGGCCATGTGTGTGGCGATAGCCTGTATGACGGCAGCGAGGACGCGCATGCGGATGTGCTCGGTCTCTATCCCACGACCACGGAACCTTTGATGTGTGTTGATGACTTATGTGGGTGTGGGCCAGATGGTGGCTGTCACGGCAACACCGTCAACAACGATGACGGCCCTGAAATCTCCCTCTCCGACCTACACAAAATCCTCGACGAGATGGGCGACACCGTCGGCCCTCTCCTCGGCGACATGCCCGAGACCCCGCAGCCTGGCTGCGGCCACATGCGGTGCGACAAGTGCATACCCTGGCGGCGGTGCCCGTGTTGGTGTCTGTGCCCGTACCTCATCCCCAGTAGGCGCCGGAGCTGCTCCGTTTGCGTGCGGTCCAAGTGTGACGCAAATGACCGGAATGGTCTTCGTGAGTACGTTGAGGAGAAAATTGCGAAGGAGCAGGAGCAGCATTTGGAGGGTCAGTAGAGTCCAATATGTTGAATCATGCCTACGCTTTGCCATCAAGACTGGTTCACAGTTCAGAAAATACAAGTAGATACAAACCATTGGTAAGTATTGACGTAGAGTTCTTTTCCTTGTTTGCCTCGTTTTTCTTCTTTTTTATTAATAAACAATTTGACTTCTGAATTTTATTTGAAATGCTCTGGGATAGAGTAAGAATCTTTCCATATTATTCGAACTGGTGTAATGGTTCCTTGCAACTAAAACTCATTTTCAAGTAAATAATACTTTTGCGTCCTTATTTTTAATTTTGGACTTTTTTTCCCCCCCTTCCTTAATATTCCCACAGCTGGTTGTGCCAACTCTCAATCATTAGTTATTCTAACCAAAGAGATGTTGGATGTTGAAAAAATATGTGAGACAATGAGAAACGGTCGCTGAAACAGTGAATTCTGCACTTACTAACTACCAGCCAATTGTACAAGGCATACGACTCTGCGCCTCTCACAACAACGTTTATCCGTGTAGATTTCTGTCCGTCGTCTTTCATTCTTCCACATTCTCCCCTGTCCTTTCTTGTGTGGCATCATTTTCTAGCTCGTCTTCACCGTCTTTATCGTCGTTCTCCCGCACGGCCAAAACGTTGCGCTAGCAGACCGCTTTTTCGACTCGATGCTAGGAGAGGGCTGTCGCCGATGGTTTTCATACCCCAGACCCGCAACAGCCGTGGATGTATTGGAGAGTGTCGACACTTTTTGTAGAGACCTTGCGTCGATTATGCTTAGCTTCCAGAAGAACCGGCGTCCCTGCTATCCTGCTCCGTTGTTCTACTGCCGTAAATGCCGAAACGGGTGGACGGAGCGATTCAGACATGACTAAGACATACGCTGAGGTATGGCTGTTTGGGCCTCTCAGTCATACAGCTGCCAGTTGTTCCGTCGTCAACAGTATCTTGAAGCCAGGATCCACCTGTGAACATAGTGCGTGTGCGTTTTTAATAACAATATAGATTGCGTGCGGAGGAAGTATGATCGGATATGAAAACGGCTTGCTGGCGAGAGCCAGGTCCCGCCCCATGACGACACTTCTTATGCGTGTGCTATGTGCAGATCGATCATGATCGGGCTGCAAGTTTTACAATCAAAAGTGTGTGTGCCCAAGCTGAGTGATGCGTGGGGGCAGAAGTTCTGGAATCAGTCATTGTGCTTTGAACATTGTACATTATCATCTCTGCGACTTCTTCGTACTTGCTTCCGTTGATGCGTTGGCCGCATGTTCGTGCCTTCCTAGCAGCCAATGATGGCCGCCCTTGGAGAACTCCTGACCACAACTTTGGCGGTGTCAGGTGCCTGTGGGCCAGTTCACCCACTAAGCTCTTAGCGCTGTTCTTCCCCGCCGCTAAGGCCTGGGGGTGCATCACGGCCCTTGAACATTGAGGGGCTCCGCACAATATGCGACAAAGTGGCCAGATGCGGCCTAAATGGGAAAGCTCAAGGGGATCGGGCATGCGATGCGTTTAAGGTTTTGGAGGCAAGAGGGGCTCTTGTCTGTTGGCGCTGTGGCCATGTCACCTGGCCGGAACGGGCTGCACCTGCTTTGTGTCTTTCTCTTTTTGTTGTACCGTTGTCACTCGGTCGCAACTGCCCATTTTTTCTTATTCCATCGTGCTTGCCACTCTTTTCGGTTTGGTACCTTCTTCTTGATCGTCGCTCTTGATTTCTCTCAAAACCTGCCTCTTCTCTCTCACACACGCTCTCTACTTCTCTCTCGCCAACATCTTCACACTTTTCGGTCGTGGTTGTCGGGACCGACCTCGCGTGCGCCAACTCGCCTGCCTCCTTACCCAATCTAGAACTTCTCCAACTTTGCCGAAGTCTGACCTCTTTAGGCGCGCCACACCAAGTGCACTGAACACGCGACCAGCAAATCAGCTTTTGGCAATTGAAAAAAACCCTCCGAAGCAAGATTAAAGAAGACCGGAAAGTTGAACTGGACACACGGCTCGCCAAGTCAGGGGCCGGCGGCGACGTCACAACGGCATTCCAACATCCATCAGAAACGAGGGTTAGGAGGATCGAAAAGGTCGAACCAGAACCACAAACCACAAAACCACAAAACAAAAATCCGACCAGGGGTCGCTTCACAAGGGAAGCAAAACACGCGAGCACGGAACTACTGCAACTAGAAACTGGAGAAAAAGGGGAATGGAAACTGGGGGAGAAAAAAAAGAAGAGAAAATTGAGAAAAAGAAGAGAACGGCTGTGCGCAGAAAATAGCCCCCGAATAGTCTCTGCACTCAATTCGACGAGAAAAAAAAAAGAGGAGCTGTCAGCACCCAAGACATATTCAAAAAAAGAGAGACATCCACACTCGACCGCCACATGCTTCTTTGCACATCAGTCAGCTTCTGACGGTTTCGAAGCGACTTTGGCCGCCGAGAATCCGGAGCTTGCTTGGAATCCAAGCCGCCGCCAGGCTTTAAACTGCCTCAACGGCACTTCGTTCTCGATCTGCCCTAATTTCTTGCATTCCAGTTTTTCCTACAACCTTTCCACTCCTTCAACGCGTCATTCACTTCGTTCCGAACACCCCCTCTGCTTCGTCCACTGACAATTGCGCCTGGGCTGAACCGGACACGAACCCAATCGCCTCTTTTGTCGACTGAAACCGCGTCGGAGCTTTTGTCATGTGCATCGACTGCCCGGCTCGTCCACTCTAGCGGTTCGCTCTCGTCTCTCGACCAGGTTCTCCATACCCACACAGCACAATGGCGCTGCTCGACGCAGCACCACAAACCTCTTCCGGGCCGACCCTTTTTGGGCTGCCCATGAAGCAGGTTTCCTTGATCACCGTAAGCTTCCAAAAAGGTCCTATGGGCCGTCAATGGTCGCACATCGACTCCTCGTTTGCTAACGCACTCGCGCTTCTGGACAGTTGACGTTCCAAAATTCATTATTGACGCTTATCCTCCACTACTCACGAGTCATGCCCGGCGTCCCCGGCGACCACCGCTACTTTGCCTCTACCGCCGTCTTCCTCAACGAGGTCCTCAAGCTCGCCATCTCCCTGACCTTTGCCATCTACGAGGTCTCGCGCACTCTCGCGCCGCAAACACCTGCCACCGTGTTGTTCGAGCAGATCTACAACTCCGTCTTCTCCCACGACAGCTGGAAGCTCGCCATTCCGGCCACCCTCTATACCCTCCAGAACACGCTGCAGTACGTGGCACTGGGCAACCTGGACCCCGTTCACTTCCAGATCCTCTACCAACTGAAGATCCTCACAACCGCCTTCTTCAGCGTCGCCCTGCTTGGCCGCTCATTGTCGACCAAGCGCTGGATTGCGCTGGTCGTCCTGACCATGGGCGTCTCCATTGTCTCCCTGTCCTCCAATGAATCCTCCAACGACACCTCGGCCCTCATCATCCACGACTTTAGCGACCATTTCTTCCCGCGGTCCATGCACGAACTCGGCCAGATGGTCGACGGCGTTGGCGAGGTGGCACGCGAGCTCACCAAACGCACCGTCGACCATATCGCAACCGGCGCTCTGCTCGCCAAGCGCTCCGCGTCCTACGAGGGCATTAACGAGGACCAACTGGATGGGGGCGCCGTCGCCATGAACGCCTCGCTGGGCATTACTGCTGTCCTGGTCGCAGTCGTCGTTTCGGGCCTGACGGGTGTCTACTTTGAAAAGGTCCTTAAAGACTCGGCCAGCCCCGTGTCCGTCTGGACGCGCAATATCCAGCTGTCGTTTTACTCGCTCTTCCCGGCTCTCTTTGTCGGCATTGTCTTCAAGGACGGCGCCGACATTGCCCAGCACGGCTTCTTTGACGGCTACAACTGGGTCGTCTGGATCGTCATTGTCTTCCAGGCTGTGGGTGGCATCCTGACGTCTCTCTGCATCAACTACGCCGACAACATTGCCAAGAACTTTGCCACAAGCATCAGCTTCGTCATCAGCTTTCTGTTCAGCGTCGTCTTCTTTGGCTTCCGAATGACGGCCACCTTTACGGTCGGCACGCTGCTCGTGCTCGCCTCCACCTACCTGTACTCCGGCCCCGACCGCAAGCGAGGCCGCCCGCCTCCCATCAACATTGTCCACTACGAAAAGACCACCATTGACCGCGCGGGCACAGCCGTCCCGCGAATCCGGTCCACAGACAACGTCGGGAACGCGTCGTCGCACGCATCATCGTCACATGGATCCGCGCACCTCGACCCACTGAACTCCGTCCGCACCATGGGCCTGTCGACGTCACGGCCCTCGTCTCCCCTTGGCCACCATAACAGAGTGCAGTCGAGCCGGAGCAAGACCCGAGACGAATAGAATCCGTTCGGCCCGGAGAGTCTGCCTTGTTCTTAAGCGCACTGTTGTATTTTCCCTTCCTTTGTTCTTTCACTGGCGTCTTTTTCTTTCTTCACCCTGGTCTTTCGTTTCGACTATGCCTGTACACGGATACAAGCTTTTTCGGCGAGCCTTGGGCTCAAGGCGGCCGTGTTGTTTTATGGCGTTATCTTTTGTCACTTTCTCTCGCTTCCTTTCTTTGCCCATGGCACAAAGCATCGTTACTGGGAGGCTAGGAGAGCCAACGGACTGTAAAAATGGGATGATAAACATAAGCTGGTAGCTTGATCTTATCGTGGTACGAGGAATTGACGGCACCATGTCAATTTCATTGTGCAAAGGCTCATATGGCTCATATATAGATACATGGAAGCTTTGGAAAAGCAATTATTTCATTTTTGACTTCAATAGACCATCACGTGAAGACGCGCCAATATCGCAACTTTTAGTCGACACCACTCAAACTCAGGAAGGAGCGGTCACAAAACGGTGGCAGGAGCTATCGCCGCGGTCGTGCCTTCCTGGAAGGACTCACGATGCGTATGTAGGCAGCCTGCCATGGCTGTCACATTTGGGCCAGGCGGAAACAAAGGGGGAATCTTGGTCAAATCGGTGACGGAGCATCTTCACAGCTTCCACCCCTCGATCGCCCCAACTGCATCAATTCCAAAGCGCTCTGCCGCTGATCAACTCCAATGCGCCGCAATCGAGTCCCAGGCTATTTTGGAACTGGTCGGTCGACTGAGCCGGTCTATGGGAACCGGCAGGGGGACTACCAATCCCGTGGCCAAGCTTTTGCGGCAGGCTCTAGAGGTACCGCCATCGACCGAAATGACGAGTATAACAGAAACGACAGAGAGGACGACGGACTGTATCCTTATATTGGCCAGCCGGCCAGTCGGCTGATGCCTGTGACAGAGACAACGAGAACTTCCAACCCGAGAAGCAGTGCTTTCAGACCAAACCAATGGGCTCAGTCCGGAACACGAACGGTCCCAAAACGAGCACCAGCATCGACGGCATTGGCTGCGCCTCCTCCCCCGAAGAGACAAAACTTCCTGACGGATTTTGTCAACCGAGAGCCGACATCCCACAACGGACAGGTCAACCTCCAAGCCCCTCGGATTCAGCCACCACCATCAACCACCGTGCAGACACCGAGACGGCAGACCATCCGGCCTCACAACCCTTTGGATCAACCAGGGACTCCCTGGTCGGTCCGGCAGACAGCACGACCCAGCTGGATGCGCCAGCCACCACAAGAACCGACTGAGACTTTCCACACACCGGTTTACGGGGACAGTGGTGACGGGCCACGAAGACAGCAACAAGAATTTGAGCTGGAACCAGACGCAGAGCTAGAGCCGCAACCGCATGCTCCGCAGGCGTACAACTCGTACAACCGTGAAAACAAGAACCACTACGGGACCCCTCCGACACCTGCTCCTCCAGCTACCTTTCGGCGGCAGCCGAGGCAAGCCCAACTGATGGCACCTCCGACTCCTCGCTATTCCTCCCCATCGCCCTTGGCCGTTGTTCGGGCACCGATACATCCGCGGAACAATCCGGCACCACAAGTCAATGGCATAAAACCCGTTAGCCCACAGGCAATCGACAAACGCTTCCAGGCTGTCTTCCCCTACGAGCACTTTAATGCTATGCAATCGAGCTGTTTCAGTTCTGTCTATGGCTCGAGCTACAATGTTGTCGTGGCAGCCCCCACAGGAAGCGGGAAAACCGTCGTGTTTGAGCTCGCGATGTGCAAGCTGCTCGCCAGCCGCGACAAGAAGGACTTCAAAATTGTGTACCTGGCACCCACAAAAGCACTCTGCTCGGAGCGCGCCCGCGACTGGCTGAACAAGTTTAAGCCGCTCGGCCTACAGGTGGCTGAGTTCACGGGCGACACGTCGGCGGCCGAGGTCCGGCGTGCACGCACAGCATCCGTCATTATCACCACGCCCGAGAAATGGGATTCCATTACACGCAAGTGGTCTGACCACGATGCTCTGCTGAGAACGATAAAGCTGGTCCTCATTGACGAGGTGCATATCCTCAAAGACACACGCGGTGCCACCCTCGAGACGGTTGTGTCCCGCATGAAGACGCTTGGCAGCGAGGTGCGCTTTGTCGCTCTGAGTGCTACGATCTCCAACGCGACCGACGTGGCTCAGTGGCTGGGTCTTACGCACACAAGCCCTCAGGTGCCGGCCAAGACCTATGTTTGCGGCGAGGAGTTCCGCCCCGTTCGCCTCGAGAAGATTGTGATCGGCTACAATATGGGCGGTGGCAACGAACACTCCCTGGACAGCATTCTGGATGACCAGCTACCTGACCTGGTTGTCAAATATGCAGAGGGAAAACCGGTCCTCGTATTCTGCTTTACGCGCAAGTCGACGGAGAGTGCTGCCACAGCCCTGGCGGAGTACTGGGGCATGTGTTCTGCAGCACAAAAGCCGTGGCCCAGCCCATCGGTTGGTATTCGAAGTAGTGCGCGCCTGCAGAACTTGGTGCATACCGGCGTGGCTTTCCACCACGGCGGCCTCGAGCGACACGATCGGGCCTCGATCGAGGCGGCATTCCTGCGTGGTCACCTGTCCATTGTCTGCTGCACATCAACACTGGCGGTCGGCGTCAACCTGCCCTGCCATACGGTCATTCTCAAGGGTACAATGGGTTACCATAACGGCAAATTCTCTGAATATGACGAGTGCGAGGTTATGCAGATGATTGGCCGTGCAGGACGACCTCAGTTTGATACAAGTGCCACTGCCGTCATCCTGACACGTGCCGAGAACAAGGAAAAATACGAAAACATCGAGTCGGGCTGCCAGACGGTCGAGAGTACACTTCATACGAACCTCATCGAGCACCTCAACTCGGAGATTGTTCTGGGCACCATCACCTCGCTACCTAAGGCCGTGCAGTGGCTGAGAGGCACGTTTTTGGCCGTCCGGCTGCGGCAGAACCCGGACCACTACAAAATGACGGACGAGACAACTCTGGCTCGAACAACCGACGAGCAGCTGCAAGAGATATGCAAGGCAGGTATTGATCGACTGGCAGAGGTGGGGCTCATCAAGTATCTGGCGAGCTGCGACACCGAGTTCCAGGGAACACCGTATGGAAGTGCCATGTCAACATACATGGTCCGCTTTGAGACCATGCTGATGATGCTGAAGCTCAGCAACTCCATGTCAATGGAGGAACTCGTACGTCTTTGGTTACAGGAACAGGGGATGTCAACGGAGCGATATGCTGACAGTGTTAGGTCAATGCTCTCTGTCATGCTTCCGAGTTTGATGACCTGCGAATCAAAAGCACAGAGCGACAGGGCCTACGAGAGCTAAACAAGTCTCAAGATATTCCGTTCAAATTCAAGGACAATATTATGGAAACGTGGCAGAAGATATCAGTACTGATTCAGGTTGAACTAGCTCGGGGCGTGCTTCCGTACCAGCAGAGGATGGCCTTGGAGGCGAGGCAAGCGACTGAGCGGATGCAGCGACTCCTTGAGAGCTACATTGTTTGCATGATTGCGGACAACAACGGACACGCTGCCAAAATTGCGCTTGATTTCTCGAGAAGCCTGCTTGCCAAAGCCTGGGAAGGCTACCCGGCGCAGCTTTGCCAGGTCCCCGACATCGGACCGGCCAACATGAAGAAACTCGTAGACAAGCAGGTCACCACCGTACTTGAGTTCGCTGATCTCGGGACAGTGAACATTGAGCGGTTACTCTCCAAGAACCCACCTGCCGCCATGAAAATTGCCGACTCACTACGGAGCTTCCCTCGCCTCACACTGGATGGCCATGTCGCCAAGGCCCAGGAAGGGCCAGGGGAGAACGGCAGTCGTGATGCAGAGACAGAGGCGACAGCCATTGTGCGAGTCAAGTTCGGATGTATGAATGAAGGTGGTATTCCGCGTTGGAGAAACAAGGTGCCATCTGCCACCTTTCTCGCCGTGACAGAGAAGGGCCGTCTACTTCACATTTGGCGGGGCAAGCTCCAAGAGAAGGAACATGAAGTTACATTTACAGTTCCATCCTCGGATGCAGACACAGTTCATTGTCATTAGACGTGCGATGATATTGTCGGTACAATGCAATCTTTGCAACTACCCTGCGTTGAAGTGCCTCGAGAAGACCTAGCAGTTCAATTCCCTACGGCGGCGTCAACTCGAACTGAAGCACCGTCAAACGACTTTGTTCAGCGGGGACGTCAAGAGGAACGACCGACAAAGAGACAGAGGATGCTAGACTATTCGACACACCCAATCACAATCGGCGACGCGACCGTTGACTGCGTCGACCTGTCTGCCGTGGACGACGCGGAAGAAGGCCTAGTTCAGGCGCTACCCAGTATCAACAAACGACCACAGCCTCAGACAACGCATCATCGTGTCCAGTACCATGACGACTCGTTTGCCTTCCAGACTTTACCAACAAGACAGCCACGGCACTGCAGCGGTGGAGGTACCCAACAGGACCCGCTCATGCTAAACGACTCAGGATCAGACGAGTATGAGGACACCTTTGACGCGTCCATTTTCGACGACATTGAGCTGCCGCCCATTAAGGAGTCACCAGAGAGCAAGCCTTCCAACTTTAGGCGCCGGCCGTCTGATACAAAGCGCAAATCGTCAGGCATGGGGCCCGTAAACTCCATTCCAGCAGGCGCCATACTATCGAAACGAAAGCCGTCAAAAGTTGCAGCTGCCCTGGCACCGCCCGTCTTCAACATGCACCACATCGACACGCTTGCTGAAAACGAGGCCATACCAGACTCTAGGAGAAACAGCCCACAGCTTGACGTCGTGGCCAGCCAAGATGCAGTTGTCACGAGAGACACTGGCATGCTGGATGGTGCAGTTTCAACAACGGCTGTGCGAAAAAGTCCGCGTTCCATGAGTCCAGGGCCACAAGTAGAAATCACGGATCAACCAGATTCACTGCCGAATGGAGACGAGGAGATGGACACGGTACCGGAACAGGCGCCAGAGTCAAAAATGTCACTGAATGAAGCCATTGCAGAGCCAGTAGAGCTAGTAGAGCCGAGCTGGGTAAATATGTCGAGCAGTAGCATTGTGGATTTCTTGCGGGGGCATGTCAAGTTTGTGTAGGTTGTGAAGGCAGAGGTTCTCTTATGTCGCGGGATATGCTGTTCGAGCGTCATTGTATTTTTCATGTATTCTCGAAGTCATATTAGAAGATGGTTTGCTTTTTCCCTTTTTCTTTCCTTTATTTTTGCAATTGACTGTCATCAGCACCGACGCACAGTTCATTGCATTCCCCAGTCGGACGTGAACATATCGGCCATCCACATGCCCATGCCGCCGTCAAAGTCGAGATTCTGCTCATCGCCCATGAGCGACTCAAAGGGAAGGGCATCGTCGGGACTGGTATGGAGAAGCGAGAAGCTAAAGGACACGTCAGGCCGGTGGTGACGTGATTCATCGTCACGAAACTGATGTGGTGGTTGCTGTTGCTCTTGCTGCTGCTGCCTGTGTCGTTCCAGGTCTTCCGCACTGGACGGTTTTGGTGCCTGTTGCTGCTGTTGCTCCTCTTTCGCCCAACCAGCCACCCAGGTCGCCTTGAGCATGTTGAGCGCGCGGGCCGACCGCGTGAAGAAATCGGGAAAGCCGGCCTCGCCCTGTGGCGCGGGTGGCATGGTGGGCGCCGTAGCGCTCGGGCCGATGGTGGCATGGTCGGCAAAGTAGGCGGCCACTTCGGCAAAACGGTCGGCAACGGCGCCGACCATCCCGGGGACGTCGAGCTGTGCACGCGCCCAGTGCTTGTCCCAGCCGCAGCTGGGGTCGTCTTTGCCAAAGGTGGCGAGGCGGTAGACGACGACCAGGAAGTAGGACATTTGGGCGACCATGTGGAAGGAGAACATGTGGAAAAAGGAGTCGTCGGGGAGTTCGTGGGACGCCGAGCGCATATTGCTGGGGACGCTGCCGTCGTCCACGGGCGGTTTGTCGATCGTGGGCATGCTGGGCGGGCCGACCTCGATGGCTGTAGTTGCATTGCGGCGCGGCTCAGCAGTCGGCCGCCATGGTTCCTGCTGTTCGTATTCGTGCCTCGTATGCTGCTGCTGGAGGTTGGGATCGGGCCGCTTGTTGAAGACAAGGTCGAACCACTGCTTGTGAAGGCGGAGACAGGTGTTGAGCAAATCCGCCCGCCGCGTGTCGGGACCATGGCGCAGCCGTTCCTCGGCCGACTGGCTGGTGGCAAAGAGGGCAATGCTGTAGATGGAGGCCTCGTTGGCCAGGTTCGAGACGCGGCAGATCTCGAGCAGGTCTGCGGGAAGGTCTGGTGGGCACATTTTCTCGGCCTCGCGCTGGCGCGCGAGCAATGACGTGACCTGGAAGTCGCGTGTCTGGCGCATCTGTGCCGCCGAGCCAATGGAAATATACGCCTGTGGGCCGGGAATGTCGAGAGCGACGCGTTGTAGTCGGCACTGGTACACCAGGAGGCGGTCCAGCGGCGTCTCGGGGTCAGTGTCGAGCACCCGCAGGCACTCGTCCATGTGCTCGGTCCAGGGCAGGGTGATGGGCTTGCGGTGGAAGAGGGTCACAATGACGGTCACCAGGTAGGCCCCCAAGACGGCACGGCGCTCCTCGTTTGTGCGTACGGGAGACTCGAGCAGCTTGATGGCGAAGCCGTGAATGCGGATGGTGGAGAGCGGGTGCTGTTCCGAGGCGGCGGCCGTGTTGGGGGGCGGACGCGGCGTCGGCGGGTCGCGGTCTAGGCCCAAGTCCTGGACGATGGCGGTGGCCATGTGGCAGTACATGAGCATGAACGGGTCGCGTTTGAGGTAATACATGCCCCATCCCAGGAAACCAACGACGCCCAGTAGCAGATCGACGGATCGCTGGTGCTTCACAACGGCCTGTGTGGCGATCTGCTCGCGAAGACGGAGGCACAGACGGGTCTGCAGGTCGGCAGACCGGGCGCTGCAGGCCATGATGCTGAGCCACAGCAAGGGACGGGTCTGCTGCAAGCGCGCGGCAGACGTCATTGGCGGAATGTGCACAAAGGGGAAGTACTTGAGTTTGCGGGTGCGGAAGCGTTCGAGGGCCTCTTCGGCGTCCAAGCCCGCGAAGCCGGCGATGTCGCCCTGGCTGGTGTCATCATCACGACGGTCGCTCCGATTTGGTACGTCCTGTGGACGATGTCCAAAAGCATAATCACGATGGCCGCCATCCTCATCCATCGGCTGCTCGGCGCCGCCAATGCAAATCTCATGTTGGCTGTAGGTGATCGTCCGGCCGGCGTGGAGGACGGATGTGCGGGGCGCGACAGTAGACGACGACGACCCCGGTGTTGAGTCTGATCTCGGTCCGTCTTTCCGTTGTTGTTTTTGTGATGGCTGCGCTTGCTGCTGATTTAAGCCAGGCACGTTTTCGAGCATCGACATCAGCCCGTTGAGGCGTGCCTCGAGCTCGTCCGTCTTGGACGTGGCCGGTTTCCGGCCGGGTTTGCGCCGGGCACCGACGGCAGGCTGACAATCTTTCTTGAGACGGAGACATCTGTAATACGGAGAAATAAAGGAAAAGAAGTGGCAAAAAAGGAAATGGGACAGGGGTTAACAATCTCATGCGGGTGGATCATTTTGCAGCCCGGGAAGGGGACGGCTGCCCAAGAAAGCAAACGGCGACGGGCTGACATAGGCAAAGCTTACCTTTCACAGGCTTTGCCGTCGCCGCGCAGTGTGCACTTGGCCTTGGCCTTGACGCATTGGCTGCACGCGCGGCCATAGGGCGTCGTATCGTGGCGCCCGGGCGAGGCTGGCATGGCTGTGGGCGGTGTGACGTATTTCGGAGACAATGCAAGAGGAAATACGCGAGTTGCTACCTGTTGTGAAATAGCCAATAAGCCAATGGGAGGGCGTTGAGGTGGTGTGAGAGAATGGCCGTTCGGAAGATAGGATGTCGATATGCGCCGAAAGTTGAAATATGAAGGGGACACGGGAGGTCAACGACGAAGAAGGCACGACTGGCGACGCGATGCATATGAAGGACGCCGTCGGAGACACAGGGAGAAAGCTCCGTCGGCATTCAGGAAGGAGCAGTGTGCAATAAGTGGGCCGCCTCGTCAGTCGCACCTTTCTGTTTTAGTACACTCATTGTCGCGCTAGTCTGCTTTCGTATAGCTCGAATGCCGTCGGCGTTCAACATCGCGACTTACACGGCTCAACTTACACGGCTCGACTTACACGCATCTCACCAAGAGTGCGACTGGTTGTTGCTAAGCATTTTCAGTCGGGCACTTTTGCTGCACGGTGACGAAAGGTCAGAATCCAGTCGGAAATAAGCGTCACTATGTCGCGAGAAGAATGCAAGGGTGCTGTCGGACTGTCTACAATGTTTAAAGGAGGAGCTTTTCCGTCTTGACGAGACGATTGGCATCTCCAAATATCTCTCAGAAGCTACACACTCACCGACGTTCCCCAGCATCCTGCTCAGAATTTCACCTTTTCTATTTTTATTTGTCGCTTCTTTAGTTCCCCCTCCCACCATGCCACACGCCAAGACAGGAAAGTCGGTGCCGTCCAAGGACCTGGCGCCGCTGCCGTCCAACTTCACGCCCGTCTTCATCCGCAACCAGTTCTTCACCACCATCCCGCTGCCCACGAAGGCCATGTACCCCAATGCAGCTGGCCAGCGTGCCATCATCACTGGCGCCAACACGGGCCTGGGCTTCGAGTCTGCCCGCCAGCTGCTGGCCCTCGGCTGCAGCCACCTCGTCATGGGCGTCCGCTCGCTCGACAAGGGCCGCGAGGCCGCCCGGAAACTGCAGGCGGCCAACCCGCGCGCCGCCATTGACGTCTGGGAGCTCGACATGGAGTCGTACCCGTCGGTGCGGGCGTTTGCGCGCCGCTGCCAGGAGCAGGTGCCGGGCCGCATCGACAGCACGATCCTCAACGCCGGCGTCAGCTACATCGTGCGCGTCACAAGCGCCACGGGCCACGAGACCACCATGCAGGTCAACCACTACGGGACCGCTCTCCTGGCCCTGCTGTTGATTCCCATCATCAAGGCGAAGGCGACCGCCAACGGCCCGTCCCCCAAGCCCCCCGCGATGACCATTGTCAACTCGGTGACGGGCCATCTCAGCAAGTTCCCCAACCGCGCGGCGCGCCCGCTGCTGCCCACCTTTGACGACGACGCGCTGCTGCCGTTCGATCCCACCGAGCGCTACGGCGTGTCCAAGCTCATTTCGCAAATGTTTCTCGTCGAACTGACCGACCGCATTGCGCCCGTCAACGGCAATCCGTTCATCAACTTCGTCGACCCCGGCCTCACCAAAGGCACCGGTCTGTTCCGCCACGTCAAGGGTGCGACGCGCGTGGCCGTCAAGGGCTTCTTTGGTGCCGCCGGCCGCACCGTCGAGCGCGGTGCGGCGACGTATGTGCACGCGGTGCTGGGCAAGGGGCCCGAGTCGCACGGGTGTTTCCTGATGAATGCCGAAATTGCACCGTACGTACTTGCTCTGATCGACACCTACGTTGTATTTGTCCGCTTTGTCCGCTAACCCAAACCACAGTCTTGCTGGGCATTACTACACGGAAAAGGGTCTGCCGGCGCTTGTGTGGGAGGAAACGCTCAAGGAGCCCGAGTTTGCCGACGCCGAGGACATTGTGCGGTCTGTCCAGTTGTAGTCGTCGTAGTATGTTCTCAGATCGGGGACGCGATGGCCGAGTTTGGACGTGCGGTCGTTGGACCACACGACGCCAAGTGGACGCAGTCGATCCTGACGTCCTTTTGTGTTTCTCTATTGTCAATTTGTTGTGCAAGTTTGTGTTAGTTAATAGATGATAGTTGGTACTTCAGGAATGCGTCGGAACTGCACGGTTCTGTCTTTTTACTTTTTGGCGTAGACCAGTTTACGTTGTTTCATTCTTTCCACCCTTTTTCATTCTCGTTACTATCCACGTCGTACGACCGGTTATGTACAGCATCAACGCGTCAGCGCATCCTCAAACAGCATCCGCAGCTGGTCCTTTTCGCGCTCCAGCTCCGTCGCCAGACCGGGCGCCAGCATCAACACACGCGCCTGCGGGATGGTGCCCTCGACCAGGTCCTCAATGTGCTCGCGGCCAAAACCCAAGTCCCTGAGGCCGCGCGGCTGGTCGCCCAGAGTATCCAAAAACGTGGAGATGGCCTCGCCGAGCAGCTCGCCGGCGCTCTCGCGCTTGGCGTTGGTGATGTCGACGCCAAAGGCCTCGGCGGCCTGGAGATGGCGGTCCGGGTTGGAGGGCGCGGTGAACCGGAAGACGGCGGGGGCAGACACGGCGACAGACACGCCGTGGGGGATGAGCGGCGTCTCGACCTCGTAGCCCTGTTGGAGGTAGCCCGCGGGGTTCTGGCCCGAGATGGGGTAGGACATGCCGTGGCACAGGTGGACGCCGGCGTTGCCGAAACCAACACCGGCGAGCGTCGCAGCGAGCAGCATCTGGTACTGCGCCTCTTCGTCCTCCGGGTCGTGCACGCTGCGCGGCAGGTACTTGACGGTGCTCTTGAGGGCGTTGAAGGAGAAGATGTCGCTGATGGGGTTGGCGCCCTGGTAGGCCGGGCGCAGGATGGGGTTGGTGGGGCGGGGGACGCGCTCGGTGTAGGGGATGGCGGTCCAGGACTCGAGGGAGTGGCACAGGACGTCGAGGCCGGAGCTGGCCTTGACGGCCGCGGGCATGGTCGCGGTGTTGAGGGGGTCGCAGATGCCGAGCGTGGGCTTGAGGTTGCGGTGGGCAATGCCCGTCTTGGCACGCCGCGAGACCAAATCAAAAATGGCCGTGCCCGTGGTCTCGCTTCCCGTGCCGGCGGTTGTGGGAACGGCAATCAGTGGGCGCAGGGGCTTGTCGACGGGGCGACCCTTGCCCAGCGGCGCGTTGACAAAGTCGAGGAAGTCGGCGTCAGGGTAGCACGTGTAGAGGTTCATGAGCTTCGCGGTGTCCATGACGGACCCGCCACCAACGGCGACAAAGACGTCGGGGTTGATCGGCTTAGCCCACGCGATGGCGTCCAGGATGCTACAAATGTTAGCTGTCGGCGGGCGACGTGGCCAGCGAAGCGTGACTGTGGATACAGGAAGGCACCCACGAATTGTCCTTGGGCTCCACCCGCGTGCGGTTGAAGACAGAGTAGTTGATGTTTTCCTCGCCCAGCGCGGCGCGGACCTGCTCCATGGCGCGCAGCTTGTCGACGGTGCCGTCCGTGACCACGGCGACGTTCTTGGCGCCCATGTTCTTGAGGTCCATGCCGATCTCGCGCGTGACGCCGTTGCCTAACCGGATAGCCGACGCAGCCATCTCAAAGGCATACTCCTTGAGCGGCGTGGCCGACTGCTGCTGGGGCGTGGCATAGCCGCGCGTGGCCCTGCGGGCATACGGCGTCGGGCCCTGGTGCTTGTGGCGGTGTTGGTGATGGTGATGGTCCGGGTTGGAGTGGCACGGGCACGACGGCGGGTGGGTGTACTGGATGGTCCGGAGCAAGCTCACGGCCCGCGTGGTGGCCTAGCAGCCGGGTCAGTTGTGTTCTATCTTGCTCTGTTCTTTTGTCTTTGTCTCTTGTCTCTTGTCTCCATGTCTTGTCGTCTGTCTTCTTCTGCTCCGCATTCGGCCTTGCCTCGGCATTGTCACGGATCACTCACATTCGGTGTAACTCGTATGGCGCCCATTGTGGCAGTGGATGTGGCTAAGGAAAGTCAACGGCGGTTAGGGAGAGGTCAAAGAGAAGTCGCGTAGGCATTGGTGAGTTCTGTTGGCGAAGACAGAGTGAGAACGGTCTCCTATTTGTGTTGTCTGTCGTCTCCGATCCTCTGTCACAAAGTGCGGGGAGCGCTGGCTCGAGCTCGGCAATCTGAATTGGGCCATTTCCCAGTCCCGACGCTTCCAATAGAGAGCAGTGGACGAGGAATCGGCCAGGCAGCCCTTGTGGAGCGGTGCCGCACGCGGGCGTTTCGCTGGCGTGGTAGAAGTTGGGGTATTAAACGGCTTTTGTAGCCTTCTGTTGGTTTGTCTTTCATCCCCAGTTTTGCCAAGGTTGAGGACGGAACGATGAAGTCGGCGCCACGGTGCAGCACGTGATATGGTATTTGATGACCGTTCTTTCCAAGACAGAGTCGTTCTTTCCTCTCTCGTGCGCGTGACGGCTTTGTCGCATTCTACCGGTTAATCGCCGTTCGCGCCTGCCTTCGGATCCGCAATTGCGTCAGGGACAACTCCCACTGGGATGGCGCAGACGACCCTTTGGTTTGGACGCTGCAGCAAACCAAAGTGCGGGGTCTAGTTCTCCATTGAAGGACGAGAAAAGCGGTGTTTTGGCAGGCGGTTTCGCGGGTTTGGAGCCCCAAACGAGCCAACGTCGGGTCTGGCGGCCATTGTGGCCAGTTGGGAAAAGGATTCAATTCCGTGTTTGTAAGATACGCCGCGGCGTCTACGTATTAAGAGCCCGATCAGGAAGGAGCGAAGCAATAAGAACGTACGAAATAGGCAGCATAATCCACGATTTTCAAGGCAACCGCATTTGGAAAGAGCAGGCCATAAAATCAGCTGTAGAAGGAAAGAAAAGAGCACACGTCAAGAAGACATAAACAGGTGCACATAGCTACACGCTGGTCGTCGTACACCAAACAGCAAAGATTGTCATCGGTGTGTCTTCTTGCATCTCTCACAGCGTCGGAGACGGGTCCCATGGCGAACCATCCCACATTATTCGACGCACAATACAACAACACGACCGCAATGGCGGCGGCTACGCCTCCCCGTCGGCGCCTGCGGGACGTTGTCCCTGGCATTGACCTTGGCGTGTGGCCGACGGGCGCCAAGAACAGCCTGACGGACGTGCCCGGCGTGCTCGTGCACACGCAGGAGATTGTGGACGCGGCGCGCGGCGTGCACACGGGCGTCACGACGATCCTGCCGCGGCACAACTGGTATGAGAGCGGGTGCTACGCGGGGATTTTCCGGTTCAACGGCGCCGGCGAGCTGACGGGCAGCCATTTCGTCGAGGAGCTGGGCAAGGTGGCGTCGCCGATTGTGGTGACCAGCACGACGTCGGTGGGCGCCGGGTTCCAGGGGATCGTGGAGTACATGGCGGAGCACCACGGCGACGCCGACGTGGGCATTGGGTACTTTACGATGCCCGTGGTGGCGGAGACGTTTGACGGCTTCCTCAACAACTCGGTTGCGTTTGCGGTGCAGCCGTCGCACATACGCCACGGCATCGCGGAAGCGACGGACGCGGCCGTGCCCGAGGGCAACCGCGGCGGCGGCACGGGCATGGTGAGTCTGGGCCACAAGGGCGGCACGGGGTCGAGCAGCCGCGTGGTGGCGGGCGTCGCCGAGGACAAGAGCTACACGGTGGCCGCGCTCGTGCAGGCCAACTTTGGCAGCCTGCGCAACCTGCGGATTGTGGGCGTGCCGTACGGCAAGATTGTGGCGGCCGAGCGGGCCGCAGCTACGCCGCCGCCGCCGCCGCTGGAAGCCGATAGGGCCAAGGAAGAGCGCGACGGCAGCATCATTGTTGTGCTGGCGACGGACGCGCCGCTGCACCCGCGGCAGTGCGAGCGGCTGGCGAAGCGCGCAACCGTCGGCCTGGCGCGCGTGGGCGGGTACGGCCAGAACCCGTCGGGCGACATCTTTTTGGCCTTTTCGACGGCCAACCACGTGCCCGTGCAAAAGTTCAACAAGGTGCCGCCGACGGACCCGTTCAAGCCGCTGGTGCACAGCGTGGATGTGGTGGCCGACGAGTCAATCAATGGGCTGCTGGAGGCGGCGGCAGACGTAACGGAGGAGGCCATCTACAATGCTCTGTGCATGGCGGAGACGCTGACGGGATTCAAGGGCCATAAGGTGGAGGCGCTGGATCTGGACAAGGTCAAGGCGACGCTGGACAAATATATGGTGAAATGAAGAGGAGCCAGTATATGAACATTCAATTTGGTTAAACCGTTTTGCTTCCTTTCTTAGTTTGGTCACGCACTCTGCTCGATCATAGCTTTGGCTCAATCTTGGCTTCCAGTTGCAGCACAAGCGGCATTTTCACACCTCCGACGCGCACCTTGGTCAGGTCTGGCTCATATCCTTCCTCGACCTCCGGCCACGGCCCCATGGGTGTGATTCCGTGCGGGTTGATGCCCTTGTGCGACTTTGTGTAGTTCTCCTTGATGTGCCGGAAGTCGGTCGTCTCGCGGAAGCCGGGGACGTGCCAGTACAGGTGGGCCAGCCAGTTGTTGATCTGCGGGTAGTCGTGGCGGATGGTGCCGAGGTTGCACTTGAAGTGTTGGACGTACACCGTGTCGAAACGGATCAGTGTCGTGTACGCACGCACGTCGAGCTCGGTCAGCTGGTCGCCCAGCACAAAGGGCCCCCCACCGGCCGCAATCATCTTTTCGAGCCGGTTCAGCGCCGCAAACACAACGGGCACGGCCGCGTCGTACGCCGCCTGCGTCGTCGCAAAGCCGGTCTTGTACACACCCGCGTTGAGGTCGCGCTGCATCCACACCGACTCAGCATCAATGCGTGCCCGCAGCGCCTCCGGGTACAGCGTGATGGCTGCTTTGTCGGCCGGCAGCAAGTCGTTAAACGCCGTCTGCAGGTCCCGCATCAGCTCGGGCGACTCGTTGTTCACGATCGTGCCGGCCTTCTTGTCCCACAGCACGGGCACCGAGTAGCGGCCCGGGTACGCCGAGTCGGCCTTGAAATAGATCTCGTGCAGGTAGCGGGCGCCAAACAGCGGGTCGGGCGTGGCGCCCTCGTACTCGTCGACCGTCGCGGGGAACGCCCAGCCGGGCCAGCCAGACTCGTCGCCTTTGGGGTAGGGCTTGACGACGGTGACAGGCAAAATATCCTGGAGACCCTTGATGTGGCGGACAAAGTTGGCGCGGTGGGCAAAGGGGCAAAATAAGCCAATGTAGAGGTGATAGCGGTCGGCTTCCGGTGGATGCGGTCCGTCGGCTGAGATGGTGCCGTGCCAGGACTTGGTGGCACCGGCGAGGTGCTCCGCGACCGTGGTCGGCGTTGGCCGGACGGGGACAGGGGGTGTTGATGAGGCCATGGTCAAATGGGACGACGTCGTTGAGTTGGTTGTATAGGCTGTGCTAGCGAAGAAAATGAACGGCACGGCAGCGGCGGCAGCAACGAGCACAAGCGCGAACCGGGTGTTTGGTGACGTCAGGTGCCGAGGTAGCGGGGAGAGGAAGACGGCAGAGGCGACGAGGAGGCAGAGTGTGGCCGTTATATACAAATTGTCCAAGGACATGGAAAGTTTGAGACAGTTGAAGAAGCCGCGGGGAAGAATGTTTGACGATGGGCGATGTTCTCGATTGCATACCGGCTGGGCTGGAGCTGATGAGCTTGCTTTGTCAGCGACAACGTTGTCCGTTGGGCGGAGATACGATTTCGGATGAGTAGCGCTGCACGGATATCCGATGGACAAACAACATGGAGAGAACAGTGTGCTGCAGTGCTTTCATATGGGTCGTTTTATTAGCTCGTTGCTTCAATGATGCTCGCTTCTGTCTCGTTTTGTAAAGATATACCAATACATTTAACAAATTCCTAGTGGTATCATATTGTTCCAAAGTCTATCCAACGTGGCATTACAAAACGATATGCATGTGTTTTGCCAACCCAAAAACAAAAAGTATTACCAAATGAGACAAAATGAAGACTAAGAAGTCACGAAAAATCAAAACCCAAATATATCAAAACCGCCAAAAACATAAAGGAAATGTAAACAAATCAAAAAGGCATTAGATGGTCAGATAAAGATGTCTCACGACTTTATGTGTTATCAAGGCCACAGTGAGAGCTCACGTGTTGGTGTGGTTTCCGTTGGGGTACTGTGGCACCTCCTGATGCGGCGCCATGTTCGAGAGCTGGTGGTCACCGGGCTGGTGGTCACCGGGCTGGTGGTCACCGGGCTGGCCCGGCAGAGTGGCCTCTGCAAGGACGTTCTCCTCGTCCTTGGTCGTCACACCCGGGCGCGTCTGATTGGCAAAATGGTCGTCGTTGCCGCGCGTGCGCTTCTCGCGAACAATCGGTTTGCGGAAGAGCAGGCTCCAGAGGTAGGGCGTGTTGGTAATCTCATGCGAGTCGTCTTTGAGAATCCAGACGTTGCCCAGAAGCGTCGACAGGCCCACACACACCCACATGAAGGGGATAATGGCGATGAACGCCCACATAATGGCATTGCGGATGGTGGCGACGTCGGAAGACGCGCCGCCCTTGTTGTTGAAGACGGTCGACATGAGCGTCAGCGTGACGGTGCCGCCAAAGGGCATGGCAAAGGACACGATGCAGGTGATGGCGGCAGTCGCCTTGGGGAAGAAGGCCAGGCCGTGCAGCGAGCCGGGGTTCATGCGAAGACCGACGCCGTGGCCAGACAGGGCCATCATGCCGTAGACAAGGCTGCTCTTTTGAGCGTGCACGGCATATGCCAGCACGGTAATGCCGACAGCCGACGTGACGGCGCCCAGCAACAGAGGGTAGATGGTCTGGCGGGGCCAGACGTTGGAGGCGAACATGGCAGAGTACGCACCGACGCCTAGGCCCGGCAAAAAGTACAACAGGGAAACGCCCGCCTTGCTGGAGCTGTTGCCTTCGACCAGAGCAAAGTACAGGTCCAGAAAGTACAGGTTGGCGAACATGGCCGAGCCGAGACTAAAGTTGATCCAGAAGAGCAGACCAATGTCGCGCTTGCTGAGAAGCTCCCACGGTATCATGGCGCGCTGCGTGGGGAAGACACGGGCTACGGCAAGGCCGGGACTCATGAGGTATTCGTACACAACCCACGCAACGGTCAAGACAAAACCAATGACAAGAGGAGCGAGGACGTGGGCGGTGTTCCAGCCAAAGCTGCTGCCGCCCCAGGTGAGCGCAAGGATGATCAGGCCCAGACCCCAGAGGAACAGAAACTGGCCGCCAACGTCGAGGGTGCTGATGCGGGCCAAGAAGCGGCCATGGTGGGTTGAGACGTCATGGCGCTGCAGCTCGGGCAATGGCTGAGGGCCGAGAAGATCGTTGCGGAGGAGGACGACGACCATGATGATGGCCACGACGGCCACGGGCAGGTTGATGGCAAAGCACCAACGCCAGTTTGCTCTGGGTGTGTGTTAGTACAGTGGCAAGATTTGCAAGATTTGCAAAATGGACATCAAGACAACGGATGACCAGCAGAACGTACTCTGTGAGGTAGCCGCCAATGACGGGACCGACACTGAAGCTAAAGGCCGAGATGAGAGCAAAGAGTGTCCACTGCAGGGCATACTCCTTGAGCGAGACGCGGTCGGCCAGAATCGTGCGCACGCAAATGTTGATGCCGCTGGCACCGACACCCTGCAGTGCGCGGCCGAGCAGAAGCACACCGAAAGCATTGGTTGGAGCACCCGTGCAGATGGCTGAGCCGATGAGCATGATGACGAGCGTGGCATGCATGGTGGCGTGGCGACCAAAGATGTCGGCAGTTTGGCTCCAAAAGGGCAAAAAGGCGGCAGACGTCAGGTTGAACGCGGAGATGATCCAGTTGAGTTGTGCAATTTGGTCTGAAAGGTATGGTTAGTGGAGGCAAAGAGAGCACGGAGATGGGGCGTCGATGAAGTCCTGGACGTACTAAAATCAGAGGCAATAAACGGCAGTGCTGAGGCAACAATGGTTGTGTCGAGACCCTGCAGAGTAAATGGCATCATGAGGCCGAAGATCACCTTGAGGCGGTAGATGTTCCGACGCTTCTTCTCGGCCTTCTCCTCGGGCGTCGACACGGCCTTCTTGGACTTGGGCCTCGTCTTCTTCTCCGTGGTGGCCGTGGGCGTCGTGCCCGGCTGCAGGGGCTCGATGGACTCACCACGACCGGGCTCGTCGCCGACCACGATACCATCGCGGCTCACGGGTACGCCATTGATGTTGCTGGCCAGTCCGGAGGCAGCAGCTGATGGTCTCTGGCGCGCCTCCTCCTCTGCCTCTTGCAGTTCGTGCTTCTCCTGGCGCTTTCTCTTGTAGTACTTGTAAGCAAAGTACATGGTGAGGACGATGGATGTGAGTTAGTAGTGGCGATGGCAGTGATAGTAGTGATGCTAGTGGTGACGGTGTTAATCGAGTCAAGGGGCGTTGTTGAGACGTTGCGTTGGTGATACCAAGAGATGGTCGATGCTATCTGTGTCCCAGTACAAGAATCTGACTCTCAGAGAATCAGGGGGTGCGAGAGTATTTATCTTTTGGAAGTTAGACGGAGAATAATAACGGAGCAAGATAAAAGCTCAAGGCAACGAAATGAGCGATGACGAACAACAAAATGGAGATGTGGAGGACGAACCAAGTGGACGGGGTTGACCGAGGAATCAAAACACAACGCGATGCCCAAAAGGGGTATTAGAATGCGAGAAGCGTACAGAGAGAGTAGGCGCAGTTCTCAACATGCGCATCGTTCTTTCCCTAACGATTCAGCAGCCTGGGAGGGAGGAAGGTTCGACCAACCGCGATGCCTAATGCGGAACGACGCCACGAGAAAAAAGCTTAAATTTCCCTAGCATTTGGCAGGCGCGAACCATGCAAGAGCGTATATACGAAATGAAGGGAAAAGGGTTTGTTTGGGGAGGGTGTGATCCATGCGCCCAGGTACCAGTGTGCCTCCACTCTACCTTGCAGACAGCCTTGTGGCTGTGAACCAGGCTATGGGGGAGGGGGTCTACGAGTAATATGTTGTGTTTGGGAACAGAGTTAAAGCGGATTGGACAAAGACTGGCGAAGTGCCGATACCCATGACAAAGAAGGCAGAGACGGCCTTTCGGCTTCAGCAGCAGCAAGAAAGCGGTCATGTTGTGCCCTTGGACAGGAAGCCGACTAACACGGAAGGCGCGATGCATGGTACGGCAGGCACGACGAGACACATCACTGGTGAGCGGGAAGGAGCAAATGAGAACGCAACGCGCCGCCGCAAACAGCCTGTCATTTCAGAGACATGGGAGTGCTCCCAGGACAGACATGGGAATGAAATACGAGTACGACGGTGACAGCGACATGTATCCAGTACCTTTCTTTGCAACTGGCTTGCGATGTTGGATGAAAGGGCTGACGCGGGAAAGAACATTCAATCACAAAGCTCAGCGAAATACGACAGAAAAGGGCTGTAGGGCAAGAGCGATCCGGGCCCAAGCCATGCCACACCAACACGGGAAGTGGAGTGCTGCCATCCAAAGGTGTGGTCGCCTATTTTCTGCGTCGTTGGCAAAGCCAAGGAAGGAAGAAAGGGCCACAGAACCAACGCTCGCGCCATGGTTCCTAATTGGGTTTGGAGGGAAAGAGCGACGGACATTCTGTGGGGCCTTGGGCAAATGGGGTGTTCCAAGCAACGAGGCAACTGAAGCTCTGAACATACAATGTTATGGGGGGAGGGACAGACGGACGTTCGGTCTAGTCCGTTTTGGGCTTTACAATGCGAGTTTCGAGATCCACTTCCACACATCATCGAGAACCTCAAAACGTTCCAGTGAGACGACAGCCACCAACGGCCCACGCAATCAGTCATTCGGCTACACATTTGTCCTTGCACTTTGCATTTCGAATTCTCCTTCGCTTTCACCGCCAGGCTATGCACGTGTCGTCATCGCGACAAATCTGTGACGAGGCCTTCGTTTCTTGTCGCCTGCTTGGCGCTGCTACGTTTTCCCGAAAAGGAAGAACAACGCGAACCTTGTGGGAAATTTGTCGCGGATGTTGGATATTGGTCATGCGTTCCAGACACCGAATTGAGATTTCGAGCGTGGTCTCTCCGGGTATCGGCATGCGCCCGACATGCAAGCTTCGAAGATGGCGAAATCTAAAGTGGACGTCCGCATTGGCACATTGTGTTCTGTGATACAAGGGCGTTCGCGGGATCCAGCCCCTGGAAAGATACCAAGGAAGAACCGGACAGGAAACCCTCGTCCTGATGGAGGTTATCCCAGCTGGGATGGCCACTTTGTTCTCGACAATGTGTGGACCAACGTTTGCGAGCAGAAAGCCGACATAAGACGCACATAACTAGCACTTCCTGTCTGCCATGGCACCCCGTCAGGCAACTGCCTTTTTTGTTTGTCGTTGACACAAAGACCATCACATCGTCCGAAGCTGGGGAGATGCCCCGAGCAAAGACGGCGACGAAGACAACAGCTCCTACGATATTACGAAGGACGGAAACTCCAATGGCATACTTGTAGCATTCATTCGAAAAAAAAAGAAGAAAAAAAAAGATGCGGCCGAGCTACAAAGTCATAGCGAGAGACAAGAGCCTCCATCCTTTGACTATATCTCTCACTCGTTCTCCGGTGGCTGTCCGCCAGAATACCACATGTCGATTCCCACAGACGGATTATGGGGCAAATCAATCACTCCGCACTCTACGCAACCCCTCACTTCTTCGTCAGGATAAAGATCTCGCCCTCGGCCGAGTTGTCGCTGCCGACAAACAGTCCGCGGCCCGCCGGGTCCCAGGACGACGCCGTCAGACGGATGCAGTTGCTTGTGGTCAGGCCGTTGGCCGTGCACGAGCCCGGGTTCGAGGCGGCCCAGATGTCGTTGTAGCCCTTCATGCTGTCGGCGGGCGCGACGGGGTCGTAGTTGCCGTTGCCGAGCTTGGTGAAGGGGATCTGGATGACCTTGAAGCCCGTGGCCGGCTGGCGGTCCCAGGAGCCGTGGAAGGTGACGTACATGTTCTTGGCGTCGTCGTCAAAGGTGTTCATGATGGGCGCGCTGTGGGCCTGGAAGGTGAGGCGCGGGCCCTGGGCTTTGCCGTTGCAGGTCTCGTCCGAGTAGCTGCTGTTGGGCGCGAGGACAAAGTGGCTGCCGGTCTTGAGGACCTTGTTGTCCGAGAACGCCGACGGGTCCCAGACGGCGAAGCACTGCGGGTAGCCATACCAAGCGTCACGGACCTTGAGCGGATCGCCGACTGGCGAGGTGTCAGTACGGGACGGTGTCCCTCCCACATTGTCTCCCAGGGGGGTCACTCACGGTAGTTGAGCTTCTCGGCCGGGTTGTCCTTGTGGATGTCCGTGCGACGGCCGCTCACCGTGCGGGTGAAGTCCTACGACGGCAGTATCAGCGAGCGCTCAAACTAACAGACTCGTCCCTCACGACTCGTTACGACGCTTCACGATGCGTCACTTACATCGCCGCTGTTCTCGACACCCCAAATATGGCCGTTGGGGTCCGCCGTGAAGCCAATCTCGTTGCGCAGACCGTACCCCAGCACCTCGCCGTCCTTCTTGTAGTTGTAGCCGGCCGCCGGCGCCTTGCTCATGTCAAAGATCTTGACAATCGCCCGCCCCGTCGCCTTGTCTTGGGCGGCCATGTCAAAGTTGGCGTTGCTGCCCACCTGCAGCAGCACCAGGTTCGGCTGCGACGCCACCACCAGCAGGTTGCGCGTCGAGTGGATGCCCTGGTCCATGCCGCCAATCGCCGTCTTCTGGTTCGACACCTTCATCGTCGCCGGGTCGTACGTCCACGAGAACGCCGCGCGCTCCGAGCTGGCGTACAGCGTCTTGCCGTCGGGCGTCAGGGCCAGGCCTTGGTTGAGCGCAATGTTGCTGATGAGCATGGTGGTGCTGTTGACGCAGCCGTCGGTGCCAAACGTGTGCACCGAGATGCCCTTGCCGGCTTGCGACACGAGCATGTGGCCGAGCGGGTCCCAGATGACGACGCGCACCTGCCTCAGCCCGCCCAGGATCTTGGTGACCTTCCAACCATCGGCCACGGTCATGGCAGGGAAATGGGGTGCCGTGACACCGCTGCAGGACGCCGGCAGCGGCAGCTTCGGGATGTCGGCGCTGGTCAGCCCAGCAAGGGCCGCCATGAGAAGCGTGAGGCGCATGGTGGTGACGATCAGTGGTGTGTCTCCGGGGTAGATAGCAAATGCAACCGCCGATGACAAGCAGACTACAAGTGGCAGAAAGGACTGGAAGGAAGAGAAAGACTGGAGAAAGACAGACAGAGAGACAGAGAGAGAGGGGAAAGGAAGACACAATCAGCAACACTGCAGGCTGCCTTCTTTTCTTGCAATCACTCGACTCGCAAGCGAGACTGTCCATTCGGTCCATCCCCTCGTCGGGTTCATATACGCGTCTCGCCCCTGCACCAGACACCAATATAAATATGGACACCGCCCAGCCAAAAAGAGGGGACTTCTCGTCCCTATAGATTAATCAACGCTGCCCAGTCGTGACTATGACGGACGACATAAAGTACAAGCGCGGAAGCTATGCCCCGTCATTCGTTGGGAGAAGAGTCGAATGTGGCAACATATCAATTTGTCTTTTCTATGCCAAAGCGTTCTTGGTGGTCTTGTATTCTACAAACAACATGCTTCGTTTGATGAGTGTGCTTAGAGACATCCACGATCCATGCTTAAGACGGACATATCAGCATATCCACAGTACCGATAGCATGGTGGTCGTGGGCCAGCGGAAGCAAAAGAAGGTTGAGAGAGTGGAGTCTCCGTTTTCATACCTGCCTTCGTCTCGACTTGTCATCCGGGTCACTAATAGTCTTCGAATTGGTCCTGGCCCATGCACACATATAAATATATGTATACACTTGTCTGGCTCTGCATAGGACGGAAATCTATATCGTACATTGTGGACCACCTCGCGTCGGCAAATGAACATCGACCCCAGTAGACTTGGCGCGGAAGAAGGATAAAAGGGACTCTTGGTGGTCAACGTATCTCCTAAAATAGGCTCTTCGCCATTCACCCAGTGCCAAGCAGGCCTCTACTGTGTTGGACTTATTTTTGAAATATATAAATATCGCATACAGACCGCATAACAATGGACATCGGCATCGGCTCGGAGAAAAAAGAGACAAGCAAAAACGGGTGCGAGGATTTGTGGAGAGATTGACAGGGGCAGGCCACAGTTCTAGCCGGCGGTCGAGAAGGTTCGAAAATGTGGAGGAAGCAGAGGGACGATTAAGCCAACGTCAATAGGGAAAATAGAGACGTAAAAAGAAGACCTCCGAGAGAGAGGGAGAGGATGAGACAAGGAATTAAGTAAGAAGACGAACATGAACAATGTCAAAGAAGGGTTCGGTGTCCTGATATGCCTGCATCTGATTTCTTTTTATGGTGTCGTCCACCTTTTTAAGACTCTTGGCAATGGACGGCTACGATGCAGCGACAGTTATCCCGAGCGACCTTGCGGAAAAGGCTGCCGCGCATCTGGGCATTGATTTATTTTTGGGGATCACGAGAAAATAACATTAGAGGACCGTTTTCATTTGAAGTTCTGGGAGACTTGGCGGCATATTTTCGAATCTTTTTGTCGGTATGCTGTTTTGTTTTCGAAAAATAAACGTAAAATAAAACTAAGCATAGACGGACAAAACCGACAAAACTAAGAAACAGTGAAGGGAAAGCAAGTGTATAAAATCTAGAATTTATCTTGATTGTACTTATTAATAAACAAAAATATACATGTGCTGAATAAAAGGTATCGAACAAGAAGTAAAGAGGAAGGCACATGCGTACTTAATTTTTCCCCCAATTGAAAAAGAACCTCCGTGAGGCGAATATCTCCGGATGAATGAGATGGGTGGTGGCCGGCAATTGCATTGTTTGGCATTGTCCCCAGACCTGATATTAAAACAAAAAAGGTATTAAGGAGAGCAACGCCACTCCTCCGGATCATTGCCAAGCCACAATGCATTGTTCCGAGGACGTGAGAAAACGAGAAGGACCAAATCATAGAAATACTTTGATTTCCAGATCGGGCATGCAGCCTCCTCTTTTTCGTTCACACCTTGTTCGGATCACGGAACACTTGGGGCCTGGGTTTACTCTACCATGGTGGGATGGTGCGAAGAGATGGATGCGAATGTACGGAGCATGCAAATTGACTCAAGTGAACAAACAGGAAAACGCCGTTTCAATTGTCGACACACCCGATGGATCGAAGTGGTCTCTGCCCAATATGAAAAGAGAACGAGACAAGATGATAAGAGGACAGAGAGACTCTGAAAAAAAAAAAGCAACATGCAGTGAAACATAGACATGAAGAAAACAAATAGAAATGAGAAAATATACACAATGGCCATACACGATGGCCATACGCACTGTCCCAGATATGCACGGTCCTCGACCCAAACAACACACGTTCACTGATAGCTTGCACCCGTCGCTTGTACTCTGTAATGTTGACCGAGTTTACCGGCCCCCGGCGATGGCAAAGGCCTGCTTGACCTCGGCCCGCGGCCACTCGTACAGCACGTCGCCGCCGTAGACGTTGGTCGTGATGCTGCCGATGCGGTTCTCGACGTTTGTGTAGAACGCTTCGCACTCGCGCACAACGTAGTTGACGAGGCTGTTGTTGTTGCTGTTGCTGTAGCTGCTGCTGGTGGGAAGCGACGTGGTGGACGCGGAGGCCATCGTCGCCGCCAGGGCCGAGGCCTGCTCATCGTCGGCGCTGCTAAAATGCTTCTCGACGCGCTTGCGCAGCGTCTCGATGCCCTTGCGGACCTCCTTGGCGTCGTAGCCCCCGAGCACCTTGTTGAACATGGCCTTGGAGTTGCTGGGCTGGGCGGCCACGGCCGTCGGCGGGCGCCCGGCGGCGAGCTGTGCCTCGACGTTCTCCAGATGCTCGAGCAGGCGGCCGAGCGGGCGGCGCATGACGGCGTTGAGGTAGAGGCCCATGTGCTCGGTAAGCTCGGCGGCGGCCCGCTCCTTCCACTTGTCGAGGACGGGCAGGCCGCGCGGGTTGTCGACGTCCTCGAGGTAGTGATTCATGTTTTCAATCAGCAGGATGTGGAAGTTCAGGGCTTCCTTGTCCTCCGGGTCGGCCGAGCCGGCGGCCGCGACCGTCATGGTGGGGTTCTCGCGCGCAATGACCTTGAGCGAGTCAAACATGGACTGCAGGATCCGGTCGTACTCGTTGTCGACGGTGCGGCGCACGCCCAGGTGCGGATCGATGTCGGCCAGCATGTTCTCGACGGCCGCACTGAAGTAGGGGAAGATGCGCATAAAGCCAATGATGCCCTTGCGCTTCTTGATTTTGACTTTTGTTTCCTCGATCGCGCGGATCTGCTCGTCGACAAACTTGCGGAACCGTCCCTCGA
Source organism: Sporothrix globosa (assembly GCA_001630435.1). Classification (NCBI taxonomy): domain Eukaryota; kingdom Fungi; phylum Ascomycota; class Sordariomycetes; order Ophiostomatales; family Ophiostomataceae; genus Sporothrix; species Sporothrix globosa. The sequence goes on from LVYW01000001.1 coordinate 2,954,482, forward strand.
GCGTGCTGTGGAGCTTCTGCAGCGTGTTGTTCAGGAACTCCTGGTTGGACTGGGCCGTCTCGGCCATCTTGCGCTCCAGCGTGGCCATGACGCCGATGCCCTGCAGTGCCTCGGTCGCCAGCACCCAGTCAATCAGGTTCTGCAGGTCCTGCTCGAGGAACGAAAACACGGCCTCCATGGCGCGCGTCACCCGGCGTGCGGTCTCTCGGTGCGGCTCCATGGGCCGGTACCGCCGCAGGTCGCCGCCGCGGCGCTCGGCCGGCCGTGACGCGGCCACCACGTCGGCAAAGTCGGCCTGCTGCAGCGTCGTGGCGTGGAACATGTCGATGATAAAGTTCTGCTCCATCTGCACGAGCGGCAGCAGTTCGTCGAGCACGCTGGCAAAGACTTCATACGGGTGGTTGCGGCTGTCGCCGGTTGTCTTCTCCAAATGGTTGCGGTTGCCGCCGCTGCCGCCGCTGTTGCTGCCGCCGCTGCTGCTGTTATCGCCCAGCGGCGAGCGCAGCGATCGGGCCAGGGTCTGGCTGCGCTTCACGGTCAACTTGCGGGCGGTCGTGGCGATGCCTTCGTCCTTCTTTTCCTGGAGCGACGTAAACAGGATCTCGCTGTCGTCGCTCGAGGCTTTGCGGGCGTTCTTCTTCCAGACCATGAGCAGGTCGCGGAACTCGGACTTGTAGACCGGGTGGCTCTTGTCCTCGTAGATCTGGATGATGCGGTTCCAGTTGGGCTGGTCGGCGTCGCGCGCATACAGGATCAGGGGGCTGTACTTCCAGAGCAGGTCGCGGCCGACGTCGTGGTTGCGCGGGTCGACCTTCTTGGCGAGCGCGCCTTCCATGGCTTTGCGGGTCAGCGCAACGGCCTGGTCGAACTCGGTGGCCATGAAGATGACGAGGCGGCGCATAAACGTGTCGCTCTCGGCCGAGTACATTTCCTTCTTCTCGCGGACAACGCGCATCTGGCCGAAATCGGCGTTGAGCGCGCCGGGTCCATCGCCCGCCGTGTCCTCGAGCTTGGCAAGGGCTGTGTCCACACCACCACCTCCGCCGTTGACGCCGTTGCCAGTGCCGTCGCTGCCCATGTTGGGATTGATCTTGGACATGGCCTTGTAGAGCGTGACGAGGGCGGTCTCAATCTCTTCGATGCCGTTGGGCGTCTCGAGCGGCGCGACGCGCAGGGCCTCGAGGTCCTTGGCAGTAATGGCGCAGGTGTCGAGCAGCGACTCGAGCTCCTTGCGCAGCAGCTTCTGGTTGGCCGCCTGGACTTGCAGACCCTGGCCCTGGGCCTCAATGTAGGCAATGTCGTCCGACAGCGTCGACAGCTCGACGCTGTAGAGCGTCAACAGGTTGTCGAGCTCCTCGCACTCGTCCATGGCGTCGTCGATGCCCTTTTTGATGGCCTCGACGCGGTCGTCCTCCGCCTGGAAGCGCGACAGCCAGCCACCAGCTTGGGCCCGGTTGAGTTCGCGGTCCAGGTCGATCTTGAGGTCGTCCATGTTGACGGTGCGCATGTGGTCGCCGGGGACCCAGCCAAAGTAGTCGAGCCACTTCGCAAACTCGGCACCGCGCTTGTCCATGATGGACGAGTCCACACCGAGGGTCGCGAGGTACTTGGCGTCGTTGCCAGCAATGATTGACTTGCGCGGTCCAAGGTCGGCTGCTGCGGCAGGCTTCGCGGCCGGTGCCACCTCCTTGACGGCCGACTGCAGGCTTGACGGCCGGCTGGAGTTGGGCACGGTGATCTTGACTTCGGGTATCGACCGCACAGAGGACCGCTGGGGTGTCTTGGGCGGAACGTCGGGGGCGGTAGCCGCCTCCGGAGCGGGATCCTTGGGCTTTTCAGCCGAGACGGGCCGGGGTGGCGCGGGCACGACACCTGTGATACCGTCGGGACCGTCCGGGGTCTTGGCTTGGGCCTGGCGCAGACGGTCGCCTGCACCGCCCGGGCGCGGCTTGAAAGCGTTGGCGGCGGTGGCCGCCTTCCAGAAGGCGTTGGCAATGTCGCCCTTGGACTTTTTCTTGATCATGGGCCCCAGGCCGGGACGGTTGTCTTCGGGTTCGGCGGGAGCCGGTGGCGGCGTGGGTGCAGACTCGGCTGGTGGTGGTGCCGACGAGGCGGGTGTGGAGGACGCTGCCGTTGCGGATGTCGTCGCGGCGGTTGACAAGCCGGACGACTGCGGCGGCTGAGGGAGGGCTTGGGTCGGAGGGGGGGACGCGGCTGAGGCCGCGTAGGGTGAACCGTTCGTATTCACGGGGTTGCGTAGGGGTAGCGGGGGCATCTCGGACGTGCGGCCGGGCGACGAGCCGTCTTGGAAGGGCGAGGAGCGATTGGAGCTGCGCGGTGGAGGCACGACGTTGCCGCCTGGCCTAACAGGGCCACCAGGACTGATGGGGCGCCCTTCACGCGACCGCGTCGAGCTCATAAGCGGCGCAGGCACGAGACCGTCGTCGGCAAGACCCTGTGGGCGCGAGGGATCCATGGGTGGGCGTTTCCGTTCCGGCGGCGGTTTGTTTCCGTCGGGAGTTATTGCGGGGCTGTCGGCCAAACTTGACGGAGTCCCGTTCGCATTGATGGGACCGTTGCGGGAGCGCGGTGGCAGGCTGTTGCTGCCGTCGTCGCTACGGGCGGTCAGCGAGGCGGCCACAGACTCCTGACTCTTGTTGCTGCCGGCAAGGCGTCGCAGGGCGGCCTGGTTGGTGGACCGGCTCGAATCAATGCTGGTGGCAGGAGAGGCCGCGCCGCCGTTGACGAGCATGGCGTTGCGGTTGCGGAAGTCAGCCGAGCCCATGGATCCCATGGATCCCTTGGAACCCATAGATCCGTAGCCTCCACCCGACGACGACGGTCCACCGGCGGACATGGGCTCGCGAGCGGACAGCGGCGGCGGCGGTGTTGGTTGAGGCGGGGGCTGTGGTGGTTGCTGCTGCTGCTGCTGTTGGTTCTGGGGTTGGGACGGAGGCCTTGTTGCGGATGTGGGGGTGGTTGTCGCCGAAGCGGTCGTTGGTGGCGGGCGGCGCTGAGCGCCGCCCTGTACCTGCTCGAGCTCATAAGGGTCGAAGCCGGTCAGGAGCGGCACTTTGCCGCCCGAGTACTTGCCGTAGATCTTGAGGAGACTCGCGATGAAAAAGCGCTTCTCCTTGTCGGTCTGGGCCTGCCAGTAGTAGGGCTTGCCGAGCGTAATCAGAAAGCCGACGTTGCCGGCCCAGGCGCGAAAGTCGGCGCTGACGTTGGCGGCGGTGTAGGACTCGATGGCGGACAGGTCGTTGAGGTCCCAGGTCTTGCCAATGGAGAAGGTGCCGTTGGGGTTCTCCTTGGACTTGTGGACCCGGACGCGGCCGGACTTGCGGACGGCGACGATGATGACGCGGTTTTTCTCCGAGTTGGGGGTTCGACTTTGGGGCGGCGGGGGGGTCGTCGGATGCGAGGAGTACTCCTGGATCCTGATGTGCGTGATGTAGGTCTCGATGACGGAGCCGTCTTCGTCTTTCTTGTTGAAGCAGCTCTCCACGATGCGGCGCTTCTCGTCCTCGAACCGCTCGGCCCGGCCGATGTCGCGGCCGCCCGGCATGGCCATGGTGGCGGAGGCGTGGGGTCGGTAATGAGGGTGTGTCGTGGGTGGTCGATGAGGAGGGCGGGAGGCGAGACGAGAGGCGAGAGGAGAGAGTGTTGGTCGGGTCGGATTGAAACGAGACTCGCCAGCGGTCCCCTTCCTATCCGGATCAGATCGACAAGGCGGGCGGGCGGACGGGCTGCAGCATCTTTGTGCGCAGTCGGTGGGGCAGAGTGTCGCGACGCAGAGCCGTGATGGTCGTGTCAATTGCTTGTGGTGGTGCTTGGCAGTGAATGTCGTGATGATTCTCGCGATGATTCTCGCGATGTCTGTTGAGGCGGTCGAGTCGTCGCGGGGTGCACGGGCTTCAGGGGAATCGGGCCGCTCTGCAGGTCAATCGCCGACCGGTGAACACAACGCGAGGCGACAAAGAGGAGCGGCAATGCAGAAATGCGAAAGGCGATGCAGCCGGTGCGTGCACAAGCGGTGGCTGTCGGCGTTGGAGGTAGATGACGACGTGTGGCAGTGGTGGTCGAGGAGGAGTCGGACGAGGTGGTGTTTGGCGGGCGTGGATGGCTGAAAATGGAAGGGGCGCTGAGGAGGAAAGAGCGGTTTGGCCAAGTTGCGGCAGGCGTGTGGCACGTTTGGCTCGTTTGGTGGGCAAACAAGCAGGAGCTATCCAACTTTCCACGAGGACAGAAAGGCAAGAGGTCAAACGGGGTTTAGCGTGGTTTTGAGCATGGGGGAGGGCAGGTACAGCTGGCATGGTGGCATTTTGGTGGGGCGCGAGGTACCGATGACATCCTTCAAGAAGAAGTATCACGCATTGCAGGCATCACAATTACCACGTCTAAAGGAAACACCAACGTTCTGAATGCAAATATAAAGCCTCTCATAGCTTTCATGATTTATTTTGAAAATAAAGAAGGCTTTGCCATTTTGGAAGCCGCTATTCTGTATCGAAATAACGCTGTTCTGGCAGCCACGTTGCTTGGCAGTGACTTTCCCAGCCTTGCTCCTTCCATCCCAGTTTCCTTAATGCGCCCCTATTATCGCCCCGGCAGTGCTCTTTCCGGTCCCGGCGTTCCTGTTGTAAAACGCAAGTGGCTACGACTCGTGGGCTGGCACCTGCCTCGCATGCGATGTGAAGGTTAGATGCAAAATATGGCACAGAGAGTCAGAAAGTCCATCTGTCAATTGTCATACAGCGAGGTGGTTGGTGTAACTGGAACATATACATGACCAGCCGTTGACATGGTGGCTCTTCGAACTGTTTGCGTTTTCCATGTTGAGTACGAACTTCGAAGTTCTGTATCAGAAACAGCTCGTCGGCATCGTAAGGATACATTGTTTTATCGAAGTAGTATTGTCATTTAAATATCATATGTATAAAATCTATGTAAGCCTGAAATAATGTGCAGTGCAGAAACCATTGCGCCCTTGAAACTCTCAAATTACCTAAACAAAAACACTAAAATAAAAATGCCCAACCGATATAAAGGCCCAAAACGAAACAAACAAAATGATATCCCAAAGCATTCTCCAATACTCCGTACGCTGCCGATGTATATCCACGCTTGTCGCTTATGTGTATGTACACGATACCGTCTTGCCGTACGACGTGGAGCAGTTGGTCATCACTTTCCCGCTCTGCTGCATGTTGATGATGGTCGAGCCCGTCACGCCCAGCTGCGTGCCGGATGTTTGCGTCACGCTGCAGTTGGTAAAGGTCACCGTCCCGAAGTTGGCCATGGGCTTGAGGCTGTTCCCCGTCATAAAGTCCTCGACGATCCACTCGGCGTTTTCCTGGCACAGCGGCGACGACTTGCCGGAGAAGGTGTGGGCGACGTTGTGGCCCGTCGTCAGGTTCTCGACGAGGACGCGGCCGGACGTCGTGCTGCTGCTGGCGGCCGTCAGGCGGATGATGTCGCCGGCGCGGATGGCAAAATTGACAAAGTTGTAGGCGTAGTCCGGGTACCACTCGTACCAGGCGTCGTACGATACACTAGTGCCCTGGATGGTGAAATCGAGGCCGACCTGCAAGATGGTGTTTTGGCAGGACGAGCCGTCGATGCCGACCCAGGCGGAGGCGGCGTACTCGGTGTTGGGGTCGGCGTCCTTGGGCAGGCGCGGCGTAGGCACGGCAAAGGTGCCCGTGACGAGCTGGAAGTCAATGCCGTCCAGCACGGCACCAGCCCAGTTGGCGGAGTAGGTCACGGCGTTGGCGCCGTGGGTTTTGTCGTTGTTTTGGCCAACACCGTGGCCCGTGCTGTTGAAGCCGGCCCCGCCGACTGCATTGAATTGGTACGGCCCGCCTGGTCGATGACCGGAACCGAGGTAGACATTGGCGGCCAATTTAGGCGACGACTGGTGTGCCCGGCCTCTGCGCTGCATGGCTCGCGGAGTCCGTGGTGCGAGGACAACGGGCGATGCGAGGACAGAATCGGCGCCCAAAAGGGCAGCGGCTATCACAGAAAGGAGCCTCATGACTGTGGGCGAGGGAGGTAGTGTATTTGTGAAGGCGTGTTTACACCGTGATGGAGCAGAACACCAGCACGAAGAAAGGTAAGGGAGAACAGTGTAGAAAGATGGCAGGTGATGCCAAATCGGCCAAATCGAGACCGTCACGAAGAACAGATGGCCGCCGAAAGTCGAAAAACAGGCCAGGGACTGGGGTTTGAGCAAGACTTTAAACGATTCGTAAAGGAATGAAAAGAATGGCCGCGTGGCTAAGACCAGTTCATGGCGAGGCTGGGCAGAGGGACAGTACAACAAAACAGAACATGACCATTGAATGGCGGTACGAGAAGGATGCAAAGAGCAAGGACCGCGATATACATTCATTCCAGGAGAGGCTGTGAATAAAGAGACTCAAAGTATCCAGAATCCCAGGGAAAGACGGGGATCTAGGCGGCTTGGCCGGCGGGTACAGCAGACCCGAGAACAAGAGGAACATCAACATCGAGCAGCGAGAGTGAAACAAGTGAGACACATGAGCTCCGTGACGGTCTAGACAATATGGGTGGATGCGGTGGAGAAAGGGATCGTGGAAGCAAGTAAATCAAAAGGCTGTAACGGCATGGCATGGGAGGTGGTTGATAACGGCATAGGATGAAAGGCATGGCGAGGAAGCATACGGAAAGGAGTACGCGTGTCCATGGCTGTGAAAAGGATGGAGGAGGTTGGTCTCATGGAGAAACTGTTTTTGAATTCCCGGGGATACTTTATTGTCTGCCCCCATGTTTGTGATTTTTCATACGATACACATTTGGCAATAAACGATCAGATCCTGTGAGAAAGACGGACACGAACTCGATGTGCGTTTTAAAACTCGTACCACAGAATTCAATACTGATTGATGTCGATACGCAGAAAGAGGGAGTAGTGAAAAGACGCAGGGCAACTGAGGAGAAAATGATCATGAAGAGACGTACGGAAAGGAGAAGATGCAAGAGAACGAGTGGCCATGGAGGCCTGACAAAGATCACAACTTAGAAAAACAGAATGGCAAAAAATGCCAGCAAAAGGTCGGAATATGAAGATGTGAGCGGGTCTCAGGGGCCAACAAACAAATCGTTTGTTTCTACAGCGCCCAATTGGCGGCTGTGTTGGCAAGAGTCAAACGCTAAGGCGCTCGGCATTAGAGGCTGCGAGGCCCTGGCAGACTCGCTAAATGCCAAACTGGCAGCGATCGTCGTTTTTCGGGCGACTCGCAGCGAAGCACAGCGAATGACGGCGACCATACAACAGAGACTGGAATGAAGCAATTGCCGATCGGGCGCATCAACGCAGGCTGGGAAATGGGGACGATGCGACTCCAATGAATGCCTCGAGTAATAAGAATAGAATGGCAAATGCTGAGAGAAGCGAGGGAATGAATGCCGATCTAAACGACCCCAAAATAGTTGACCGTAACAGATGATCATTAAGAGTTAGTAGTGGTCGTTGTAACGGAAAGCGAGGGTGAGAACAAATAAAAACAGAGAGTAAAGAAGAACCGCCAGTACTGTCGCTCAGACGTTGGGAGTAGAGCAGCAAGTGACGATGACAAGCAGTGAATCCGAAATAGCATCCAACTACGACAGAAATTTTAAAGCAACGGCGATGAGATGAGATGACCTGTGTGGCTGACCCGTCCATTTTGCATGAAATTCAGTGTGGCGGGCTGACCTGCCCCATGAGGCTGCCCGGTTAATATACCCAGCGCAGAGGATGGCGCTGTTAATGATGCATAAATATGTCGTACTTCAAGGCGCAATAATCTCGGAGGCTGGAACTGAGCGTACTAATTCATAGGGTTGAGTACATATTGATGTGTCATCTTACCTGTTCAGTGGGTGCAGGTGCTTTCAGTGACGAATGTATTGAATAAAGACTACTTTACAAAGTATAAACAATAAGCCAAAACGAGTGACAGGCGAAGCGACAGAGCTGGACTGATATAACAAACAAAGAAACATAAACATAAAGCATCAAGAGAACCAGACAACAGGCACGACCTCAACGTCCAAACACCCATGGTATAAACCGCCATTAAAACGAAATAAAACAAACGAAGAACCACATCACTCCTGAACACTCCGGATTCCCATCATGTCAAAAGCACCGTCCGCCTACTCCCTCAAGAAGATGGGAATCCCATCCAGTGTCGTCCGGTTCTGTGCCAGTCCGTTGAGGCTGTCCCGTAATGCCACTTTGCTCTTGACGTCGTTTGCAGAGCTTGTAGAGTTTGTCGATTTCGCGTTGGCCGTCAAGTCGCGCGATGGTACCGGCTTGTCACTGCTGCTGGTGCTGCTGCCACTGGTTGTTGACGCGACGCCTATGCCTGGCAATGTCGGCGTAGAGTCTTTGCTCTTGTCGCGGGCCGCCCGTTCGGCCGCATCGGTCGTCACGGCCACAGCTACAATGTTCGCCTTGCCCTTGATGCTCTTGTTGCTCCCACTGCGTGCGATCTCCGTGTCAATGACCAGCGGCACGCTCTTGCTGTGGCCCGTGCCTGCACGGCTGCTGCTGCCGCTCTCCCCGTCAACGACCTTGCGGGCCACGCCGCTGCCGGCGCCGTACTTTTCGCTCATGCCGGGAGCTGTGCTGTCGTTGTTGGAATCTCTTCCGTTGGTTCGCCACGAGTTGCCAAACGGCAGTTGGGGCCGGAAAAACGATGCCGAGTTCGAGTCCCGCGATGACAGGTTGCGGAAGCCACCACCACCACCACTGCCACCGCCACCGCCATTGCCGCCCCGGAACCGGTTGAACAAAAAGGCCGGCGACAGCGGCGACGACAACCCGTTGTTCCGCCGGCGGCGGCCCCACAGCACAAACATCACCGCCACCACCATGACGGCAGCCACCGAGCCAACCACGGGTGCGGCGATCCAGGCGCGGCTGTTTCCGCCGCCAGTATCCGTGGACGAAACAAGCGAGGCCGCAGCCGCTGTGGCCGTCGAAGACGCAGCGGCAAGGCCCGTCACGGATCCCGCCCCGGGTGTGGCCGCCGTCGCGGTGGCGCCTGTCCCACTCGTCGCCGTGCCCGTCACCACACGGCCGCCCGTGAACGAGCTGCCGCCCAGCACGGACACCGTAATCAGCTCGGTCGTCACGATGGTCTGGCTGACGGAGTCGTTGACCGACGTCACAACGGACACGACCGTCTGCGTCACGACGCTCGGCTGCGGCGGGGCCACGGTGATGACGCCCGCATTGGTCGTCGAGGTGGCCGCAGCCGCCGTGCTGTCCGCACTCGAAGAGTCTGCGGCGGCCACGGCGTTGCCCATCACGGCCGTGTCGACGCCCGTGTCCACTGCAGGCGCAGCGGCGCCCGTCGTCTTGAGGTAGCAGTTCTTGAAGCCTTGCGCGTAGCTCGGGTCAAAGGACACGGCGCCACAGCCGCTCGTCGAGACGCACTGGTCCATGCAGTCCTGCAGAGAGACCGCGTTGTTTTGAGTGAGATCGGCACCAGAAATGATGTTGTTGCAGAACAAGTTGAAGCTCGTATTGCTTTGCGTGGTGGACGTGCCCAGCGAGGCGCAGTTGGACGACGCCGCCGGGAACTGCGCGATGCCGCCGTTCAGTGTCGTGGACGAAGTGGCGGCCGTGGCGGCCCCGCCGCTGGTGTCGAGGTTGGCTTTGAGCGTGCAGGTCGACCCGTCAAAGGAGATGGCCTCGCATTTCGGGTGGAACGACGCACAGGCGACCGTACAGCCATCAAACGTGTCGGTCGCCGTCGAGTTGATGACATCGCCGCCCACGGCCGAGTCGCAGAGCAGAGTAAACGACTGCACGGAGCCGATGGTCGTGCCGTTGGTCTGTGGGCAAGCGTTGCTCGTCGTTGAGCTGCCACCACTGCTGCTTCCTCCACCTCCTCCACTTCCTCCGTCTCCTCCATTTCCTCCGCTGTTTCCATTGCCCCCACTGCCCCCATTGCCTCCATTTCCACCTCCACCGAAGGGCGGGAAACCGCGGCCGTTGCCATCCCCGTGTCCGAACCCACCCCGGAATCGTCCGCCACGTCCACCGAAACCACGGCCACCACCTCCTTTTCCACCACCTCCGCCTCCGCCTCCACCACTTCCATCACTGCCACTACTATCACTGCCACTGCTTCCATCACTTCCACCACTTCCACTTCCACCGCTGCTGTCCGCTCTGGCATAAACCAGCATCCCAGACGCCAAGTCGCTGCGCGGCAGGTGCATGTTGTCGAGATGTCCAAGAGGACGAACGAAGATGTTGGTCAATTAATACAAAGAAATAGGAAGAATGAAGTGTAAGAGAAGGTACGAAGTGAAAAGAAAGGCAAATTCAATGATTAAAAATGTTGTAGGTTATTGGGCGCCCGCCGTAAAAGTAAAACTGCCAGCAGTAAAAGTTGTAGAAATGAACGACATGGCGCGCCGCAGAACGAACGACTGGCGACGACAAAAGAGAGGGTGCACGATGCAGAAAGCAAGATGCAAAAGGACAAAAGGACGAAAGTAGAAAAAGGCAAGAAACAGAGAGACGAGAGGTGGGAAGGGGGGAGAAGAAAAAGTGGGAGTGAAAGAAACAAAAAAGACAGGCGAGAGGACGTAGAAGAGGGTGGGCAGAAAGGATAGCCGGCAGAGCAGCAGTGGGTGACCAGAGGGCGATAATGGCAAAACGGAACAAACACTCCCCTGACGGCAGAACACAAGAGTGATTGCACTACAGAGAAGTGACACAGGTAGTAGGTAGGGTTGACGATCAGGAAGGGACGTCTCGTTCAGAAGGGATGCGACAGAGTCGCACTTTGCGTCCTCGTCGAGCGCATCAGACTTGTCGATCTTGGAACAAGTGACAGGAGGCAAATAAGAAAGAGGAGGATGGAGGGTTAGGGGAAAGGACAAGGAGAATATGGAGAATAGGGAGAATAAAAGGCCGGGAGTAAAGAAACACGATCCGGCGTCGACGATGCCGAGCAAGAGGACCATGCTCCTGTTCGTGAGGCTTCGGAGGGAGAGAGGTGGAGAGGCACAACGAAAGAGGCAATTCGACCAAGAGCTGTCTCAGAAACTCTGTTTGACTTCATCGTCGCTTTGCCGCCAGCCCATATTCCGTTTGTCGTCTTGGCTCTCGCTCTGTTGTCGCCATCAAACTGGCACCTGTAGCTTTCGTTCGTCTTGTCAACCCCAGACTGTGCGTGCTCGTGGTCCACTCAAACAGTCAGAGCGGATAAACACCCACCATGTAAACATGAGACGACGGTCGCGGCTGGTTGTGCTGTTTCCAAAGGGCGATCACCACCTCCATGCCGCTGCACAGACACGTGAGATGGCCAGACAAAGCATAAGCGAGAGAAGAGGGCATTGTGGCTGAAAGTGTCTGTGTGTGAGAGAGAACGACACATTGCGCGGGTAACAAATGCCCCGACTGCGAGGCTAAATCTAGGCGGTGTCAAATGTTGCATTCACCCGTTTGCCGCCATCTTCGGTTTCGTCGACAAAACAGATGAAAAGAAGCCTGAAGTGCAGAGTGTGTATAGGAGGAGGAAGAGATGTAGGGCAATCTAAAGGAGACTCGATAAAAACTCTTCACAAAACAGTTCTGAAGCCGGAAATGGAAGCGTCTCATCGTAGAGTGCAAGGCCAGTTGGGATGCAATCGAGGACGTCTGACAATTGAGAGTACGGAGAGAAAGACAGGACAGAGACGTCGGACAGACACGGACGAGTCGATGAACAATAAAAGAACAATAAAAACACATCCCCCGCACGTTCCCTTCTTCATCGTCTCTTTGTCAATGATGTTCGGCGAATTCTGCGATCCATTCGACTTGAAAAATGGTCGACGATAGCAGGGGCAGGGCTGGAAGGTAAGAGACGGAAAGGTAAAAAAGATGGGACTAGACAGACGGCTTGCAACGCTGGCAGGGCATGTTCCCTGTTTGGGTTCGTCGTCGTTATTGCCTGCTCGGGGAAGCTCTCGAGAGTTTGGGGAACCCCCGTGGGACCAAAAAGTTTAAAATGCAAAATGCATAAAAATGCGCACAGAGCGCAAAACGAGTAATACTAAGCAGTGCATAAACCAGAGACGGCAGCACGCAGATCACGCAGCATGCAAGACATGAATCGAAGGTTGTGGGTGGTGAGGATTGAGCAATAAATGTAAAATGGGCACCAAAAATTGTTTTACAACTGCCGGAGATATCAAAAAAACAAAACAAATAAAAATTGCTCCAGAAAATGGTATTTGGAAAAATAGACAAGAGACACAAAAAAAAGCAGTGAAACGCCCTCCCGACATGTCTGCTAAAATATACAAAGACGCCATATCGCCCACATCCACAGGCATCGACTATCCATGGCGTACAGAACCTCTCCTCTCATCGTCTGGGATGTGCAGCATAGTCCCGTCGTGGGTTGCCGATGCCGCCCGGGCGTAGCAGCGGCTCTGTCTCGGCGGCGGCATCACTCTCCTGGCGGTCGATGATATCGGAAATCTCGTCGGGGGTGGTGCCGTAGTGCTCGGGGTGGGCGCTGTAGCGGCTGGGCGTGTTTTCGTCGAGGCGGGCGGAGCGGTAGGACAACACGCGGCGGTAGAGGGGCCGCGACGCGGTCTTGGGCGGGGCCACGCCGCCGTTGGCGCCACCGTTGGTGTTGCCATTCCCGTTCTCTGTTGCACCATAGCCGTTGCCGTTTGCGTCGGTATTTGCATTTGCGCTTGCGTTCGCGCTCACGTATTCATCCTCTGGGTAGGCCCGCTGCAGCTCGTAGTACACGGCCATGGTCAGCAGCATGCCCTGCATGATGGCCGTCAACAAAAAGATGCCCCACGAGCTCCAGCCAGCCCAGCCGAGGCGTGCAAACAGACTGCCAGCAAACAACAGGCCGCCCGGTGTCTGCATGCACATCATGGGGATACTGAGACTGCCGACGTGCTTGAGACGGTAGGTTGTGTAGATTTGTGGCAAGTACTGGATGGCAGCCAGCAGCGCCGCCGTCAGACCCAGCGTATTGGCCCAGCCGGACAGCGCATGGGGTGCGACGGCGGCCAGGACGGCCGTGACGACAATGACAACGAGGCCGTGCACGAAACAAGTGCAGGCCACCAGCACGGCCGTCTGCCAGCGGGGTTGGTCGTTGCGAATCTCTTCTTCCGGGAGGGGAACGGCGGCGTCGTCGTAGCGAAAGAAGACGAGGAAGAGCACGAGGATGAAGGCGAAGCACAGCCACTGCACGCCCAGCTGAGCGATGCCGAGAAGGCCGGCCAAGCAGTGCAGGGTGTCGAGCTCATGGCAGCAGGCGACGTCCTGGCGGGACTGGGGCAGGGTCAGGATGTTGGCAAAGCCGGACGTGGCCGAGGTGACGCCCAGGAGGACAAAGTAGGGCGAGATGCCTTCCGAGGTGCCGCGGGCAATGATGCGCCAGTGCTGTGGAAGGTACGAAACGAGCATGCCGACGAGGATGAATCTAAGCAAGTTAGCACCAGGGTAAAGAGACGATCGACAGCCGTCGCAGCCATTCGTTTCGGCACTTTCGAACGTACATGGACACAATGAGGTTCATGACGCCAGGGGCGCGCAGGTCGTCGCAGCGCGACGACAGGTCGGGCGAGCTCTGGAGTAATGCGTCCATGGCGATGTGAGACGAGGTAGAACGCCGAGTTGAGAGACAACGGCGAGGTCGTCTGTCGTCGGTGGTGTTGGGTGTCGTCGGATCCGGCGGCTATTTCGAGAACCGATGTGCTGCAGGGGCTGGCGTAGTCAGCTACTGGGCGAAGGCGGGCAGGTGGTTGAGGCGGCTGGGCGTTCGGCCGGCACCATAAAGGTGCGCGACGAGGCGTACAGGAGATTGCACTGCTCCTTGGAATGTCGGTGAATGATGCGAGACCGAGCGGGAGAGAGAAGCAGAAGACAAGAGAAAAGGGGAACGGAGAGGAGAGGCAGAAAGGAGGAGATACGAGAATCAGAATAAGTTGGGGATGGGGCAGGAGCATGTGGACTGGACAAAGGAAGGTGCGGGTGGGTTGAAACAAGCCCCAATCCCAACTTGGCAATGGCGGCTAGGCAGGAATTGCCCACCAAACGTCGCCTCGTGGGGTGCTGGGAGGAAGCAGCCGCTTTCGCGCGACAGAGTGCGACACAATTGCGCTACGAGTCTCTACAGTGGCTGTTTTGCGCAAATTCCAGTGTTCTTTAGTGGGCCTGGCCATGCTTATGTGAGCCGCTAAGAACGGACAAGCTCCGTATGTGCTCCGTAGGGCGGGGAAGCAAGGCTTGTTGTTGAAGGTGGCAGGCGCAACCGACAGTCACCCAAAATACATTTACGTTGAGAGATAAGTCGGTGACAACCAACAGACAAAAATACAAAAATACGAAAAGCCAAAAGAGACAGGGACTAAAAGACGGTCGCCTGGGCTGAACGACGGACAAGGTGGCTCAAGAGCCTCGGGACATCGAAGAATGGCATGGCAATGCTTTCAATTGTCAATGCGTCTGTCATATGGTCTTTGCGAGTGGCGTGCGTTTTCGAACACGACATCGTATGCAAGGAGCCGGACCATACCTTTGTACATCATAGATTTTGAGGCATACACGAGAGAAGATGGAGAGTAAAGGCATGTGCGTCGTGCAAGACCAGTTCAATTGGACGTTGTGAATGGCGCGTTGCTGTCAGGCTCTCATTTCTCATCCCATTTCGTCCACAGCTGGCCGAGCGCGCCGCTAAAAAGCTCCGCGCAAGGGCCTAAAACGATGTGATTGCCGCTAAAAAGGCAACTGCCACATGGCCTGTGACGCCATTGTGCATAGGAAACTTGGGGAAGGCACAAGGAGAATGAAGGCGGTGTGAGACTTTAGCGCCCGGTGCTGCCTCGCGGCGCTGAAACGTGCTGGAGCTTTAGCAGTCCCTGCAAATGTCACCAAACCAGGCCAAGCTTCAATTCGCGATCAACCCCCACTATCACAATGGAGGTCGAAGAGGATGCGCACGCGCCGGAGGAGGTGGCTTTGCCGCTTCGGTCACCGCGACGGCCCAGATCACCACGGAGGTCACGGTCATCGACGCCAATACCACAACTGGCGTCGTCCTCGCCCCAAGTGAGTCTCGTCGCCGCCGCCGAACTGCACGAGAACCAGCGATGGAAGCCCACGAGCCTCCACCCCGGACCAGCTTTCAAGACGATTGAGTGGTGAGTGGCGTCGGATCGTATTTCTGACGGCAATCTTGCTAACGCGTCCAGGTCCTCCGACGGAACAACCGTCATTGCGTCGACGGCCTCCAAGTCTATCCTCAGCTACGTCCTGCCCACCGACCTCCTCGAACTGCAGAATGACGACGCCGACAACAACGACAGCGACAGTAACAAACGCTCCTCCTCTTCGTACACACCTCTCCATCGCACCCTCACTTGCCATGGGCGGCTCCGGTTTGGTATCACACCCTCTGCTCTGGCCCCAGCACCCTACTTCTCCCTCGTCGAGCCCTGGTCCCAATCCGTCCTGGTGGGCTTCCGCGACCGGCCCATCCAGCTATACCCTCTCTTTCCAGGGGCCAATGACAACAGCGACGACGACAGCAGTGACGAAGACAATGTATACACCCGTCCCACTGCCCCGCTTGCCTCCTACTCCCTCATCAAGCTCGAAACCGAAGCCTACCTCCCGCCCATGGCCTTGCTCTGGTCCAAACCCGGCACCCATTTTGTCGTCGGCACGAACAGCCTGCTGGCCCTCTTTGACGCCAGTCGCACCAGCAACGACCCCCCCCTCCTGCGCGTGCCCACCGTGGCGCAGACCGGCGGTGGTTTCTCGCTGGGGCTGCGCGGCACGGTGTCGGCACTGGCGGCCGGCACGGGCGTCTCGCAAAACCTGACGGCGGCCGGGACGTGGACCCGCGGCGTTGGACTGTACGACCTGACGCGGGCAGGCACCTGCACTGCCAACTGGAAGGTCAGCGCCGACTCTGGCGACGCGGCCGGCGACGGCATCGTGCAGACCCTGTGGAGTCCCTGTGGCCGCTACCTTGTCGTCAACGAGCGCAAGTCCAGCGGGTTGCTCGTGTACGACATACGCGGCTCCGGCAAGCTCCTCTGCACACTCGCGGGACGGTCGGCCCGTGTCAGCCAACCCATACGGGCGGCGGTCTACGAGTCAAGCAACGCAAATGGCTTCGAGCTGTGGTCCGGCACCGACCACGGCGCCGGCGTGATGTACGAGGGCGTGGGAACACGAGACGGTGTCGTCGATCCCACATGGCAGTGGCAGGCCCACGGGTGCAGTTTGGTCGGCGGCACTGCTATGCACGTGAGTGGGTCGGTGTTGGCGACGTGTGCGTCGTCGCCGCCGGTTCCTGACGATGAAGGCAGCGACGATGACAGCGACGACGGCGACGACGGCAAAGTTGAGAGCAAGGAGAGTGACGAGGACTCGACCGATGACAGTGAAGCATCGTCTGCCGATTCCAGTGTGCCAGGTCGCGCTGCTCGTCCACGAACGACAGTGTCTGATCCCAGCATCAAGATATGGAGCTTGGTACCATTACAAGCTTATGATGCAGGCTCGTGAGGAGCCTGGTGTTTTGAATTGTATTATACTACAAGGGGCATTTAACAAATGGAGTTTTGGTGTGATGAGATACATCATTGGGGTTTTATTCAATCGAATTTTTCCTTCTGTAGCTATTAGTTTTAAGAAAGGATTTCTTAAAAAAAGTTGGAGAAAATGAAATTTTATTGATTGTCACTGCATACCTATGGCGAAGGAATTGGTCTCCTTCTTCTTCTTTTTTAATTAAAGATGTCAAGTATCTGGAAACTCTTCTACATCCCGCGAATTGTCGAAACTTGAGAGAGAACGCCTGTGCCAGTCTTGCGTGCTGCTATTTTGACTTTACTGTTTCGACAATGGTGACTCGCCGCGAGTAGGGACGACGACGTCACCAAAGAGCCTCTTGACGGCTGCGAGGGCACTTCGGCATCCTACCAAAATGCCCAGTCGCTGCAAGCATTCCTCCGTTGGCATCTGGATGATTTGGGTAACCGCGTGTATCCCATTCGAGTTATCCCGTCCAGTGGCCTCTAGTAGAACACCAAGCACAATCTGGGCGTCGTAGACATTGAAGCCGGCCTGTCGCAAGAACAGCTCCCAGCGTGTCTCCTCCTCGACAAGATACTTTTCAGCTTCTCCTGCCCTCTTTTGCTCCCCGTCGTTCTTTGCAGCTTGCACCACCAGCAACGCCACCCATTCGGCGACGGCCGGTTCACCGCCGCCAACATACGAGGCCGACACCTTGCACGGAAGGCTATGGATGAAGCCCTGCAGCTGTGCCAATGCTATGGCGTCCGATGGCGACAACTCCGGAAGGTCGTCGTGTGCAGCTGCTTCATCATTGCGGATCGGTCGAGCGTTGTTGCGGTAGATCAAAACGTGCAGCGTCTCGTACCGGGGTGCCACGGCCGCCACGCGGTTCTGGAAGACGGGACGTTTTTGCGAATCTGTCTGGCGAACGTCGACCATGGTGGTCACGATCACACCCGTGGATGGCGATATAACGAGGTTGGCTTCAAAGCTGGTGTCTATGCCACCGTACCCAGGATATGTCTGTCGGTAGTCCCGCTCAACAAACTCTAAGTTGGGAAGGAGTGTCACTAGCATGGATCGCAGGGTGCGCGGAATGGCCGTTGACAAAATGGCCTTCAGAAGGCGTGTAGTTCCTGTATAAATTGGTAGGATGACTGGGCCTTTCTGAATAAGCATAGTCGATGATTGTGTTGTCGACGACGGCGGCTGAACTGTATCATCATGGCATGCACCGTGGGATGTATCTTGCTCGCTCAGCTCCAATGGTGGGTCCGCGAAAGCCCGAAAGCCCAAGACAAGCTCTGGTGTCTTGATTTGGACCGTCTTCTGAGAAGTCGGAGCATTGGTGCTGGAAGCCATAGACGTGCCCCGTACGTGTTCCATCTTCCGTCTCTTGTGTCGGGCCATGAGATCTCCCCAAGTATCGCCAGTCTCCCGTTGTGTCTGCTCCTGGATTGACTGTTCTTTTAGAACGATCTGGCTGGACACGTTCGGTGATGTGTTTGACTTCCGCTGTACTGATCCTGAGGGACTGACTGGACCTTCCTTTGGCGTCATGGAGTCTATTGGTAACGCGAAATCTTCAGGCACAGTGGACTCGTTTGGTTGATCCCGCGGTACCTTGAGGGGCGCCTCGTTATTTGATTTCGGGAGAAAGACCACTGGCGTGATGGTGTTGATGAGCATTGACTGAACGTCTGGTACCGTTTTCATGAATGCGGTCGCTATTTCAAAGGTTTGTAAATCGACATCGAGTGTCTTTTCACAAATGTTGGTGAATTGTTTGCTCAACTCGTCCAAGTCAACATTGGGCAAAATGAACATGCCATCTTCCTCATGGAGAAAAAGTCCCTGAAAGGCTGCTTTTGCGTCGTTTATGATCCATTGGAGCATGTCAAGAGCATCGGCACCCACGCCGTGCCAACCTGGAAGACTAGACTCAATTCCGACATCAGGAAGGGGAACCTTGGCCTGAAGAACAACGTCGTTTTCTTCGAGTGCAAAGAGGGCCTCTTCTGTGAGCTCCTCGTAGGACTCATCCTGAATACTGTGATCGGAACGGTTGTCCTGGGTTTCGTATGAAGACTTTTGAGATTTTTCAATAAGATTATCAGAGAACGGCTGCGTGATATTATCCGCCATGCTGCCGTCACCCTTGACCATGGACTCGTTAATCCACGCACTGAAACGCTCGTCATCTTCGGAAATGCGCGGTGGTGCATTGTGCTGGGAAAGCTCCTTGAGAATCGGTGATAGCGATATGGATAGTTCGCTTTCTTGTTGATTCTGGACGTGATGACTAGGAACATGTGAGCAAAGTATCGCCATTGAATCGTCGAACGTGTGGTTCGAGAAGGCCGGTAAGCGTGAATCGACGCCCTCATCCGTCCAATGGTCTCCCGCCTGATTTGTGAGGAGGCGTTCTGCCTCGTCAAGTGCTTCACTGATGCCAGAACTAACGTCAGAGGCATCCGAGACAAGACAGACGTCGCCTTGAGGATAGTAGCATTCAAAGCCATCTATAGGCGGTAGAGGCGGCGATAGGTGTCTGGAATTGAAGTTCTGGAAACGTTAGACCTCATTGGCCCTCTTGTTGATATGGAAGGGATCTTACCGGTATTGGCGCCTGCTTATCAAGAAAAGCTGCCTGGTCTTGGGCAGTCCACTCCGTGCTGGCCATCAAAGCCACCAAAGAGCGGATGGACTGTTCAGAGACTACCATGGTCTCTGTGCGGATGCCCTCTTCAAGGAGTGATACATAAGCCGATGCATTGGCGGGAACAGTGAACAGCTCTTGTTCCTCATGGACGCTTTGGACCAATCCATGCTTCCGCACACAGTCTTCTCCGCAATCGAGAGCAGCTGTCGTGATCCTCTGCGACTCGGCATAGTCCTCGTCCGGGTCTGTCCGAAGAAGTGGCGGTTCGAGCTTGAGTGTGCGCGCTTGTTCTGTGGCCGACCGCACCGTCTTTGATTGATTGCTTACTACTGCCTCTTCACACGCTTTCAGTTCCTCCTCCGTCAGCCATCTACATGCCGCCTCCAACACTTCGGCTACACGACGTGGCACGATCCACAGTTCTTCGATCTTGGTGGGCTGCAGCACAAGCGGTGGGAGGTGGTCATCGGCCAGGGACCGTTCGGCAGCCGGAATGCGACGTTGCTCGTCGGCAGCAACACCGTAGTGGTACTGCAAATGGTCATCAGTCTCGAGAGCGAGGACGAGGTCATTGGCGCGGGCATATTCGTGGCTGTCAGTAGCCGCCTGGAGCTGTTTCTCCGTAAGGGGTTGTAGGGGATCATTCCATAGGACAGCGTTGTCGGCGCAGATCATGTTGTGTGCTTGAGACGATAATACGTCGATCAATTGGTACTGTGCGAGTCAGTCTTTGGGGATTAAATGATGATGACCCAAAAGGGGTCTTTGGGAAATCCGCCCCCTCTTTCATGATATTGCCAAAATAGGAAACTTCGATAGAGCGAAAACTAGCTTTTTAAAGGGAAGCCACGAGCATGTCTGCTAGGGAAGTCGCGATAGTACACATATGGAGGAAGGAGCAGTTGAGGTAACTACGATATTCACGGTATATTCAGTCTTTTTCGGATTTAAACCATATGATACATTAATTTGATTATCTGATTATTATATATTCTATCCTAATCGCTATTATGCGTAAATCAACGGTATAAAAGTGCATGTTTTGCCAACACCTATCTGTACAAACCGATAGACGACTAGGTGTGTGCTGCCATCACGACCACATGAGATTACGACTCTTCTGTCGGTTCTGCTGCCACAGAGGGCGCATCGGGGGTGAGTCCGGTGGCGACAGAGTCTTGCTTGTGCCCTCGGCACCGGCCGCAAGTGTCGCTGCGGGTGGACTGACGCTACCGGCACCAGGTAGTGGGCCATCGAGGGAGAGCGAGGGAGACGTCATGTTGAGGGAGAGCTGCTCGTTGTGGCCACTGTTGGTGCTGCTGCGATTATTCGCGTTGACACTGCCAGTGACACTTCCCCGATTACCCTTGCCGAGACTACTGATACTGTTGCTGGTCGTGCTGTCGCGCACGCTGCTCAGACTGCCGGTGCTGGCGATCCCGCTACTGCCTCCGCCACGCAAATTGAGGTCCCTCATGTTGCCAAATGAGGGCTCTTGGCTGGCAGGCAGGGCACTGGATGAGTCGCCTTTGACGCCGAGGCTGTTGCTAGAATTGACGATCTTGATAGAGCGAGAGCCAAGGCTGTCGTCGGTGCCGGCCTTGGTCTGGGCAGGTTTGTTGTTTGTCGCATTGTCGGGGCCGGTCAAATTGGCAGCACTGCCACTGTGACTCAGCTCACTCGGGTCCTCCTCACCGATGCGGCTCAGGACATCCTGGTAGCCGCGCGTAAATTCGTCAAACTCGCGGTTGAGGGGCACGCGATCGTGGTCAATCAGCATGTCATCCGGATGAGTGGGCACATAGTTGTTGTTCATGTTGCCATAGGTGTGTTGGGGCTGTTGGGGTTGCGGCGGAACGTTCCCGTTGGCGTCGTAGTAGGGCGACTGCTGGGAGACTTGATTGTATGTAGCAGCCTTAGAAGCGGCACGGGAGACAATGCTACCTGACACGGAACCAATAACCGGGGTGCCGGGGCCGGCCGTCGAGACGACACCGCGGTAGCTGCTCCGACGGGACATGTCGCGGGACAATAAGCTGCTGGCGCTAGCGCTGCTGCGCCGGTTTGGTGTACGTGAGGACGATGAAGCGAAAGGGCCGACGGCTGGTGTCGCCCACAGATCATCATCGTGTGCAGCAGCATCAGTAGCCCCAACAGCACCAACAGCACCATCAGTACCATCAGCACCACCACTTCCACCGTTGTTGCCTCCATTACCGTCGCCATTGCCCCCGCCCGGATTGAGCAGATTGTCGTTGCCACTCGGCGGAGGCAGCGGCAGCGGTGCCTCAACTGCTGACATCTGCTTGTAGGCCCCTGTGGCACCGGGACCCATGGCCATCTCCGGATTGTGGAAGCCGGACTCAAAGTCGTCTGGAATATTGCGCAGGGCCTGGAAACTACCGCTCCCAGAACGGAAATTCAAGGGACCCCTGCGGGTAGTGTACGTGCCGCCACCGCCGCGGCGTTTCTTCCAGCAGAAGTAGACGACCAGGGCAATCAGGGCAATAAGGCCTGCGACGGCACTTATGGTGGCACCAATAATGACACCTGCACGGTCGCCGCTGTTACCACCCGTGTCTACCTCGTTGCCGGGGTCAGTGGAGGAAGTTGCAGCGCCCGTCGGAGTGTGCGTGGCGGAAGACGAAGTGGAGACAGAGGAAGACAGTGTGGTGGATGACAAGGATGAGGAGCTAGTGGAGGATGAGGAGAAGGACGACGTGCTTGAAGATTTCGTTTTCGTGGATAAGGGCTTCGTTTTCGTAGAGGACGACTTTGTTGTCTTGGACGTGGATGTCGTGTCCGTAAATGTGCCGGTGAAGGTGATACGCTGGCTGGTAATGGTCAATGCCGACATGCCCGAAGCTGTGGCTGCAACACTCTGGCCTAGAGTACTGGCCGACCCGCAACCGTATTGGTAATATCCGCCGGGGAAGTTGTTCTTGTAGCAGAAGCTGCCTCCGCCGCAAGTGTACACATATGGGTTCACATCAGTGGCGTCACTGCCGCCATCGACACACCCGGTAAACACGCCCGCGGTACAGGAATCGGCCCCATTGGGACAACAGCCAACGGCACCATGCTCCGCGTCAAGGACACAGTGGCTCCCGGCAGAGCAGGTGGCGGGAAGGTCCGGGTCGCCGCCAATATAACCGCAGATGGTGTTGTCGTTTTGGCGGGGCAGAGCCATAGCACCTAACTGATCCATTTTTCGTGGCCTCTGCCGTCGACTTATTTGACCCTGCTCGTCTGCAAACGCTGTGGGAAGAGGCCATGGGACAACGTTGAGAGAGCGGTAAGGAACGGTTGTGAGTGGTGCAGCCTCTGGTGAGGACCCTGGTGCTGCATCTCGCGTTGGCATTGCGGTCGGTGCAGCTCTTAGCAGGCCGTCGAAAACAGCAGCTGCGGATGCACCGTCGACGAGATTGCAGGCCAAAATCAGAGAGAGAAGGAGGGATGTTGTAGGCGTAGGCCGGCGGTCATTGGAAAGGCTATGTGCCGCCATCGTATCTGATGAGTGCGGCTTAAGAGCGCCTGCTCTTGATGGCGAAATCCAAGCGAGTGGAAATGTGCGTATCGTGGCACTGAAAGTAATATTTGATTGTCGTCTCAGTCGCTTGTTGCACTGTTGCTGTTGTATTCTGGCCGTAGCGTCGTGATAGTGAAGGGAATGGGATGACAACCTATATAAACAAAGTGATTGGAAGGCGTAGGATGAAGCAGCTCGTGAGCTGTGACCTCACTCGGCAAACCTAGCCGACACCATTCAGGAACTGTGAAGGTCGACAAGTGGTAAAATAAATCGCGGGATGGCAGTTAATTTGCATTCACATGCATTGCATGCGCGCACGCCTCGTCCGTCGAGATAGATGTGTAAGAGGAGAAAAAAATGAGTGAGCAGAAAGAGAAAAAGAGAACAACAAAGTAAGAAGCGGTAGCAAACGCAATTGGCCCCCAATGATCTGAGGGATCGACAGTTGTTCAATTTGTTGGACTCTGCCTTATTTTTTGATGTGGGTTGTGTGAGTTTGAGAAGCATAGGTCTCTGTGTAGACTTTCTTTACTATTGAAGGCTGGCCAGGACAGTACGCAACGGAAAAAGGAACACAGGGGATGCCGGTTCGGTGAATTGGCCCGCACCTGTGCGGTTCAAGGTCGTGAGCTGTTGTGTGCTATAGCTGTCGTTATAAAACGATGTGTACCTATGAGGCTTTGTTGATTATGCCGTGTCGCGGGGGAAAAGTTAGCGAGGCGGGATGAGTTGCGAGAGGGTGTCAAGGCGGGAGAGTAAATAGATTGTGTGGAGAAGGAAGAGCGACTCGACCGGGAATGAATTTGAGCAAGGATAGGTGCACTGAAATGAACAAAAATAACACATAGAGATGACGAGAAGACAGACGAGAACATGCAAAGAAGACAATGAGAGGAGAGTCGGCAAAAGAGGATAAAAGAGATAACGAGAGGCGATCGCCGCCGTTTCTGTTCGAAGTAAACAGGATGTGGTGGCTGTGGTAAGGATGATCGAGAAGTGAATCGACGGCAAAGAAAAGATAATAATTAAAATTGTGACAATGGAGAAGGGAAGAGGTCCCGAATTTAGACACAGAAATAAGGAAAAACATAAGAAACAAAGGACCGAAAAAAAAAATGAAAACGCCCAACACAAAAGACGTCAATCATTGGGGACAAGACCACGAGTGGCGACACGAGATCGAAGGCGCGCCTGTTGCAAGGGGGTGTGCAGCTGGCCTTGAAGGGGACCGTAGTTGTGTGAGAGGATTGGCTGAATGCAACGGCCGGATTGGGATGAGGTCGAGCTGTGGACAAACCTGGTTGGAATGTGCCGCAGAAAACGAGGCAAAGGATGTCCAGTCTTTGCGACAGTATCACAGGACAGACAGTAGGCGACGGGTGATGATGGTGGTGTGTGGCATTAAGCATGGGATTTCAGTGAGGTTGGGTCGTTTGAGGGCTTAGCTGGCAACGATGCAAAGTTCAGGATATACTGGAATGTTGTTTTGATGCGGCTATGGCAACGCTTCGGCGATAGTTGTTGAGGCTGATAAAGTCATTTTGGAATGTGAGACATATTGTCCCAAAACGGCGTATTGGCCCGTCAATCTCGACTCGCGACACGCTCTGGAATGCAGGCCACGACGAAACTCATGAAAATGGCGGGCTTGGCGTTGAATACTCTATATAAAAGGATGTATTCGAGTGGACGTCGTATTTGTGTTCATAAAGAGACATGATAATGTCACAAGAACACAAGAATCGACAAAACACCTTGCATTGCGACTGCGCCGAGCATTGCAAGTGGCTTGTGGGAGGGGAAGGATGAACAACAGAGAGCGCGGCGTAGACATCCTTGCACGACGTGACCTGCACAAAGAGGCTTCTTTGTCCAGATGTGTCAAAACTCAAGAAAGGTTGCCAGGAAGAACATGAGGAAGACGAGAGAGAAGGTCAGGGGGCGACGAGACCCGGTTCAGTTCAGGTAGGAATGTCCATTTTCGGAGACTGCGACAGGAGCTCTTTCCTCATGCTTTACTACGCAAGGTTCTTTCCTTGTGTAGACAGAGATTGATAGGGATTGTATTCTGCAAACCAGGTACGACATATATTTGGCTAAATCAGGAAGGAACGACTGTCAGTCGAGGACCGTCATCGTCACGTCGCTTGATGTCGACCACGGACACCCGCCAAACGATGGCAAGCACAACAAGAGAAAGGACATGATCGGATACACCCTCTCAACAGCCTTCTTTACTTACCCGTTTTTATTTTAACCGCCAAGGCTTGCGACCACAGGATCGCCAGGGCAGACAAGGGGGCTGTGCTGGGGTAGGACGGCAAACAACAGAGGCAGGAACGCTGACTGGTTGCAAGGAAGGCACGGATGGCACTGACGATGAAGAACGTCCAAATAAAGATACAAGTGTGGTACGCTAAGACATTTCTATAAGAGTTTTGACACACTGTAACCGTACTGAAAGGGCTGCGTTTTGGGCTTCACAAAACGTCCACCTCAGCCAGGAATGCGCCTTCATTTCCCCACGGCAACTCCATCGATTGTGATGCATGAACATGAGTGACGCGGGACGAGATATGAGAGAATTATGAACGCCGCGGATGGACCAACCAAACGTTCAAAAGTGATGCCGGTACTTTATATGGACTCGGACACCACCCGAGAACGCTAAATTAGTCTGGCCAAGCTGCCGTAATATTCCTATTTCATGGAGAAATGGTGGGAACTTCAACCGTCGTCCTGCCACTAAGTTTACGTCTTCAGCCCCATAAAACCTCAGACATAGAGTCATAACGTGTCTATTTGTCTCATATTCTCGTACATGCGTGTCTCTATCGTGTTGTATTACCAACGGTGTTTGTGTGAGTGTCGGCATGTTTTGTATTGCGTTGTCCTGTCGTAGTGATCCGTTCCTTCCCAATCCGTTGGCCATGCAGTGCCACGCGCACCTGCCACACTACGGTCACTCTGGCTGCTCCTGCCTCTCATTCTGCTCCCTCTCCTTCTCCACCAAACCCGGGCTCCCGCACGTCCGACGACTATCGCTGTCGTGTAAAGAGGCATACTCGTTCTGGTCGTTGCCACGCTCATTGTCTAAGTCGAGATCGTCTTCTCTGTCACTGTCTCGCCTGTCCTTGTCCTTTTTCTCCATCTCTTCGCGCTGCAAGCCAGCATGCGCCACATCGTCAAAACCAGCAAACGGATCATCTCCGTCGATACGGCTGCCTCCGTGGCTTCGACTCTGGCTCTGACTCTGGCTCTGACTCTGGCTCTGACTCTGGCTCTGACTGGCTGCACGACTGGCTGCACTGCGCGAACCCCACGGCATGGCCCACGGCCCACTGCGTCCGGACGTCGATCGTGATGGCGAGTTTAAGAATCTGAATAGGATAAAGTTCTCTGTAGAGATCCGTGCCAACAGTCGTCGCGGCGTTCCACCAGCAGCCTCGTTGAGCTCGCCGGGAGCATGTGCCAGTGCAGGACGAGAACCGCCGCCAAAGGATTCGCGCGGTAGGGATACCGAGAGCGACGCCGAGAGCGACGAACGCGCCAAGGCCTCGACGACGGCTGGCGGCGAGTGGCGCGGCCGGAACGCATGTTGCTGGCGCTGTCGTTGTCGGTAGTGCTGCTGGAGGGCAGCCCTTTGTTGGAGGAGGACGTGCTCTGTTGACATGTGCCCAGCAGCACCGTCAACGACGGGCACAGCAGGCTGCCCAAAGTATTCTCGTCCACCCTCACCAGGACTGCCAACGTCGCGTAGGTCGTGAAGCGCGTCCCGTCGCTCGTCCATCTCTTCGTTGTCACCACCACCATCACCACCACCACCGACACCAACATTTGCTGGACTGTTGCTGCCACTGCCTCGGCCACCACTCTGCACACTTCCACGCTGGCTGGCACGGTGGCGCGCATCGTCGGCCGGCAGCGCCCAGCCCGCGTGGCATGCACAAAGCAGGAAAAGCGCCAGAGCCGTCGGCAGGGCGTCGAGTACCAAGGCGTACAAGGCATTTCGTGAGGCGGAGTCCGCTGCCTTTTGCTTTGACAGCGTTGAAGGCGACAAGGACTGTACCGACCGGCCCTTTGCGGCCTCCACGGCCTCCACCGTCCGGTATACCACCCGCATCGTCACCAGCGCCAACACGCCGTACGTCGTCCCCAGCAGCCAGATGATTTGCCGTCTCCGCTGCGGGGGGAGCGATGGCCGGACCGTGCCTGTCTCGTCACGCTCTTGCCGGCCGCCCTGTCGCGCCGGCGGGAGTGTTGCGTATGCCTGCGTGACAGCGGTCAGCAGCATCAGCACCACGATGCCCTGCCCGGCGAGTCCGCCGGTCCAGACCAGATCGGCCACCATCAGGAACGTTTGCGCAATTTTGTAAGTCGACGACGCCGTCAGCCCGCAGTACACCAAAAACGCGACAGCCACCGCCTGCGCCCCTGCCGCGACCATGAACAGCACCCACACCGGCCAAGCCGCCACCCAGCGGCCATTCGCTGGCCACGGCCGCCGCACTGCTTCGGGCAAACTATCGTGCGCCGGCAGGAACCGTGTGCGCGCCAGTCGGTTGAGCGTCGCATAGGACACGAGCGTAATGCACAAGGGCGCAATCTGCAGAAGGACAAACGCGGACGCCAAGAGGTACGGCTGCAGGTCGGTGTTGCCGTCGACGGCCGCCGAGGAGGCCACCGCCTGCAATGTGTACCCGGCGAGTGCCACTAGACCGCCGGCCACGGCCGCTGTCGCAACCTTCCACAGCCGGTAGTAGCAGCCCTGCACGAGATGTACAATGGCCAAGACTCCAAATGCGGCCGCAAACGCAGCTCCGCCCCGTTCGCTGATGAAGCGGCTGTTTCCCATTGCTGGAAACGGGGAGAACGAGATGGCCATGTATGGCGAACAGGGCCCGGGCCAGCATGTGGAGGACATTGCTGTGGCCGTCGCGACCGAGGTGGGATGCGCCGTTCGTGACGGCGTCGTCGTCGTGGGCTTCACCGTGGTCGTCGTATAGGTACGCAGAGAGGTTCGTATGTCGTAGGCGGCGGTTGTCGACGGCGCCAATACATGTGTAGTTGTCGCCGCAGCGGTTTCAGCCGCTACCGCCAGCGCCACGGCAAAGACGTCTGCTGGGGCCATGGGTTCGAGAGGCCGTCAGTCGATTGTGATTATGGGCAAAAGGTCGATTGAGAGGAAGCCAAGTCGCTAATCAATAAGCAAACGTGTGAGACATGTGCGACTGACAACGACGACCTTGTGAAAGGAGACAATGCGGTTCGGTGACTGAGAGTCCACGGATGGATGAGACGAGTAGCACAAACAAAGATGGAGTAAAACGAATAACGAACACAGACAACAAAAAGACAACGAACGTGATCCTCGGTCCGTGTCAATCTGGCAGCTCGCATGCTGTCATCGTCGTCTCTTTCGTCCGCTGTCCCCCTCCTTGCATCCCGTCCACTCGTTCTACTTGCTGGCTACTGGCTACTAAGTACTGGCATGCATCTGGTGTCTTGGCAGGTCTGGCAGCAATACGAGCTTTTGGTGGGTGTTTATTTGTCGACCACTCTGAGCATCGTCCGTCACTTTGGCAGTGATAAGACGGGCAGCGTGCGTCGTAAGTGAAACGCTACTGCACCCACTCGCCCACTCGCCCACTCGCCCAGTCATCCACTCCTCCACCCATCCACCTATCCAGCCTCCCAATCCACTCACCCACCGACCATGAACAACCTGAATCTGGACAGGCCTTGTCTTTTCCAGAGCAACATCGTGCCCCGGCAGTGCGGCTGAAAACAAGCTGTAGAACGAAGCCCAGACAGCTGTTCACTTCCTTTCCCGTGGAGATACCTCGTATTGTTCCTATTGCGGCCGTCTTGTCCGTGCTGAACCACTGCCCCAGCCACTTTGTTTCTTGTTGCTTTGTTTCTTTCCTCGCCGAAGCCTCCATGGACATGAGAATACGAGGTTTTGACGGGCGGGACCCGCAGGCCTCGGCACAGCGCTGAACCTCTCTGACGGATCTGTCACTGACGCCCGCTGCAAGAACCCCACATTTGCCCAGTTGACAGCCACTAACACGAGGCATAGTGTTCGGAGACCACTGGAAGTCGCCCCCAAGACGCTGCACTTTTGATTCAATCCGGCAGTAGCTTTATTGCCTAGCAGCCCACTAACAGCCGAATCCAGTCCGCCCAAGCTGTCGCTAATACACAACCTTTAAATAGAAACAGGCCTAATACGGCAAGACCCGTGAACATCAAGGACAAGCATTGCACTGCCGAACAATCCAGACGCCTCGATCATTGGCACTCACTCCGTCAGCTACCCACGCACCCACTCACCGTCAGAGTCAATACACCACCACGCCTCAAACAATGGCGCCCCTTTTTCTCGTACAGGAACTGCCTTCTCACAGTGTACAATTTCGCATCTTGATCGAGCATCCGTCAATCCACAACGAAACAGAAATAGATCGGCTGCCTGACAGAGTGTCAGCCTCAACCCCGGCTCCTATATTACGAGTTAATGGCGCTCACGTGGTTCGTGATCAGGCACGTCGCATCCGAGCTGCCGTAGTAGATTGTGTTGCCGTCGTCGGGCGACTGGCCCGTGCCCAGCGCGTCGCCCCACTGCCAGAACAGATCCGCGGCCAGGCCGTCGTTGGCCGCGCCGACAGCGGCCGTCTGCCACGGCGCCTCGACGGCGCAGTGGTCCGTCGTCGTGCCGTACTCCTCCAGCAGGCACGGCTTGCCGGCCGCCTTGCACGCTGCCGCATGGTCGGCGATCCAGCCGGGTCCGACGCTGTTGTCCACGCCCCACGACGACGGGTACATGTGGAACGTGCCAAAGTCGAGCGTCGCGATGCCCAGGTTCTTGACAAAGTCCACGCCCTCGGCGGTGGTGTATGGGTACGAAGAGGCGCCGTCGGCCGGGGTCAGGCCCATGCCCTCGTCGCCCAGCGTCACCATGCGGTGCGGGTCCAGACTTTTAATGTATTGCGAGGTCGACGTTGCCCAGTTGTAGATGGTGTCCGTCGAGCAGCCGTTGCAGCGCGGCTCGTTGGCCAGCTCCCAGGCAAAGATGGACGATGCGTTGGCGTACCGCGACACCACGGCCTTGACGTACGCACGGTACTGTGCCTGGGCCGCCGCGTTGCCGTACCACCCCTGGGCGGTGCCGCCAAACACGGAAGTGTACGCCGGAATGCCGCCGTAGTCGCTCCAGTTGTTGACAAAGTTGACAATCAGGTACACGCCGCGCTGGGCCGCCGCCTCCACCACGTAGTCGAGGCGCTGCAGGCCATTGGCGCCCGTGTTGATCTGGGAACCAGAGGACGACAGGTACTGAAAGTACACAGTGCCTTCCGAGGGCTTGGTGGTGACGTCGTTGAAGCCCCAAATGCGCAAAATTTTGAGGCCTGATGAGGAAACGTGGTCCAGGACCAAGTCGACGTCGGCCGTGTTGGACAGGAAACCGATCCAGTACGAGTTGGACCCGGCAAGGTACTTGGTGTCGCCGTCGACGGAAAACCGGAGGCCCTTGGTAGTAGGAATGCCAGAAGGAGCTCTGCTAGGCCTGGATGGAGCAGCCAAAACGGTGCTCGACAACAGACTGGTCACCACAGCCGCGAGGCCAAGCAAAGAAGAAACGCGAGGGAACATCATGTTCGGTAGTGGTTATCTGCTGGCTGGGGCTGTTTTGCATGTTTTGAAGAAGCCCGTAGAACTGGTGATGCATCCCTTCGTCGTCATCGTCGTCGTCTTCTTTGTCCTTTTATCTTTGGCGATGTCCACCTCGACCGTCGTCCATCTCCACCCGAACAAGCGACCGCGGAGGAAGCTCACCCTTCTGGTTAAAGCGGTTCATGACTCGGCTACTCTCCCGCCCTCCACTCGCCTTGCGAGGAGCCGTCCAATCCACGATGCCTGGCTCTTTTTGCCCCATCTCTGCACCATTCGGGACGACCAGAAACATGGCGCCCCCTAATTCAACTCCCCAATGTCAGCCTGCCTGTCACATCGAAGTGGATGTATATCGTATGTCATACATCGTTTACCCATCGCCTGGATGTGGTATTGTATTGTGTCCACACGATGCGGAAGATCGCCCAATAGCCTTCCTAGTTGGTCAGACTGGCCAGTACCTCGCGGAGGAGGCATCTCCGTGTGGTCCAAGAATGTAGTAGCTTTGGTAACATTTAACAGGGAGAAACCATGAATTACCCGGTTAGGAAAGCAAGGGACGGAAACACGATCTGTGAAAATGGTGTACCTTCCATCTGATAGCTAGTAAGGATTGCCCGCCGTCCCCCACATCGTTGCCCTGTTGTCATGGCACTGATGGCGGGCAGGTGCACTATTCTTGTGCCTGAATCGGTCGCGGCTTCCCCGCAAAACCAACAATCACAAGCTCCAAACCAGGCAACACCAAGCACAACCAAGCAAGCCAGGCCGGATCTGGACCTGCCTCCAACAGTTGCAAAACAGCCTAGAGCTCACACACCCCAGACCCCACAGTAGCACCTGCCAGCGCTACGCGAATCACACAATTCACAAAGCAGGAACGCAGAAGCCCTTCGAGAAAAGGGGGAGGCGCCAAGCTTTCCTTTCCGCGAACATCATCAATTCGCTGCCAACGGCCAAGCGTCTTGGCTTCTTTCTTTTGCGCCGTTAACTCCTCAACGCAATTGGCATTGCCGGGCCGCCCGACACTCGTTTCTCCACACGTTGCTTGCGATGCCCATACGAGTCAAGTCGCGGCCGCTGCAGCTGGCAGATGCCGACAGCGGGCTGCGATCACCGTCTCCCTTTTTGGGAGACGGTCTTCGATCCGGCGGCCAGCTGCCGGACGACATGCCCGACATAGGCTTGGATGACAGTTTCCGTGCTGTCATCAAGAAACTGTCTCTCTACATCGCCGACGCGGTCGTTCTGCCATGCACCTTTGAGCAGCTGCGCACCACCTCGGCCGGGGACCGTCTCCGCACCCTCGTCACACACCTCAGCATCACGTGCGACAACCCGGCCATTGTCAACGCTCTGCTAGCCCTCAAGTGGCACTACGGTGCGGCCAGTGGCGATCGCAGTTTGTGCGAGGCCCGCGCCAATGCCTGCGAGATTGTCGCCTGGCGGTTCTTGACACACCTAAGCGAGCGCGAGGCCGTGGATTTCTGCCTCTACGAGATTCCAGGCACCAGCAAGGCGCCTGGTGGCGTTGCTGCTGCGTCTGCTGCCGCGATTGGTGGCCAGGGCCCGTGTGGCAACGGCGATGAAGAAGTCGGCAGCCACGGTGGACTGCCCCGGGTCAGCAGCGCCGTCGACGAGTCGTCGCCGCTGCTCAGCCGGATTTGGACGTCAGCCACATCGGACCATGACCGGGCGGCGAAACGGCGTCCTCGTGCTGGCAACCAGCGGTATCAGCTGCTGCAGTCCATCTCCCGGCTGACCATGTCGATGCATCACGATCACCATGATAGCTCGGACTCGGACTGCGACAGTGCGGATGGCGAAAACGGCGAGCATCATCACCGTGATGGAGACGACGACGATGACGATGAAGACGACCCAACGGCGCCCTTTGTCAATCTCAACGCCCTCGAGATTGCTGCCGTCGCCGACGCCAAGCGTTTCCTCAGCCAAAACGTGGTTCAGAAGATTATTACGGGCATCTGGAACGGCGACATTGTCTTCTGGGACCGCCTGGAAGTCGATGCCGTCAAGAAGCCCCGATTCTACAACTCGCACACCGCAGATCCGTTTGCCCGGCTGCGCGTGCCCAAGTACCTCAAGATCTTCGAGGCCATGTACTTCCTGGCGTTCTTGGCCATCTTCTACCTGACCCTGCTGGAGCGCAATCCCTTCCGGGTCGGCCCCGCCGAAGTGCTCTTCTACTTGTTCCTGGCCGCCTTTGCCTATGACGAGCTCAGCGAGTGGATCGATGCTGGCTCGCTGTTCTATGTCTACGACTTTTGGAACGTCTTTGACCTTATCATGATCTGCATCGGTTTCCTGTTTGTTATGTTACGTATGTCACCTCCCATCCCCTCCCCCACCCTCCCATCTAGCAGCCACCGTTTATGTTCCATGTATCGCGCTAACTGTACAGGCACCATCGGTCTATCTCGTAACAGCGAGTACCTCATCGACCTGTCGTTTGACATCCTCTCGCTTGAGGCCCTCTTCATGGTCCCGCGCATCAGCTCCATCCTCAGTCTGAGCCCCTACTGGGGCACCCTCATCCCCTGCTTCAAGGAGATGACCAAGGACTTTTTCAAGTTCATGGTCCTCGTCGTCATCATCTACCTCGGCTTTCTGACCACCTTCTCGCTCCTCGGCCGCACCCTCTTCACGCTGCCGCACATGACCATGGTCCTCACTAAGATTTTCTTTGGGTCCAGCTACGTCGGCTTCGACATCATGGACGACATCGACCCCGTCTTTGGTCCGCCGCTCATGCTCGTCTTCGTGACCCTTAGCTCCATTCTGCTCATGGGCTCCCTCACGGGTATGCTGAGCAACAGCTTCAGCCGCGTCATGGGCCACGCCCGCGAGGAGTATCTGTACGTGTACTCCATCTACGTACTCGAGGCCTCCACCAGCAACCGCCTCACCCACTTTTATCCGCCCTTCAACCTCATCGCCCTCATCATCTTCCGGCCGCTGCGTCTCTTCTTGCCGTCCGACCACAAGTTCCGCGCTGCCCGCATCGCCCTCCTCAAGGCCACGCATCTGCCCATTGTCGGCACCATCCAGCTCTACGAGCTCGTTCGCGGCAAGATCCAGGACGCCAGCGACGAGTACTCTGCCATCCATGGTCCACCGGGTCGCCAACAAACGCCTGCCTTCTTTGGAGCCAGCACACACCAAGGCGGTGGTAGTGGTGCTGCTGCAGGCAGGATTGGTGCCACGTCGTCGGCCACCTCGGGGGCATTGGTGACGCCTAAGAAGACACTTGCCCGACCACCGCTCGGCCAGCGGCCGTCGTCATCGTCGTTCCGCCAGCAGCAACAACGACAACGTGACATTGGATCACCTGCACGACCCCTGAGCACATCCGAATACGTGCCGCGTTTCTCGCAGTCTCGTGAGGGTTTGGTGCCGGCGGGTGCAGCAGCAGCGACCGCTGACGAAGACACTGCAATCGATGCGCCAACGGACGTGGAGGTCCGCATCGCCGAACTGTCGAGCAAGATTGACAAGCTGACGGAGCTGGTCTTGCAGATGCAGATGGCGCAGAACAACAGTGCGAAGTAGAACTGCGTCACCCTGTCGGCCCAGTTTGTTTATAGATATGCTGTTCGTTACTTTCATTCTCTGTATACGGAAGACCCAAGTTGCCATTTTCACAATGTTCTCGCATATATTCGATAACTGTTGATTCGTTTAGAGATTTTCTTTGTGTGGTGATAAATGTTCAGCAAGGGTCCCTCCATGAAAATAAACCCAACATTGCCCTTCATTCACCATTATCATTTCATGAAACTGCTACTACAGCGAACTGAAAAACGGTCTATGACCAACCCGGTGCAACGGAGCTAGTTGATTCGAGTTGAGCAGTTGGTACACCGCCCCGAGTAATTAATAGGTGCGGCATAGGAACCGGACACTCCCGCGCACCGTTTGCCCTGGGACACGGCAGCCGAGCACCATGAAACGTCACCGGGTAACACTAGAATGTGGCCGCACGACAGGAATTTGTAGCGGTTCATGTACTGATAACACATGTTTGCGTTGTTTAGAGCAAACTGCTTATGCTGGAATAGAGGGGTTTTGTTTTCTTCGTTACTGGCAAACGGTGATCATTGTAGGAAGGTTGTGAAGTACTTTCTGCATGTAGAAAAGGACTACGGCGAAGGAGGTAAGCAGACCCCGTATTTATATAGTTCTCCTCAAGGCTACATTTTGAATGTTGGTAGCAACAGGTTTGGCAACGTTGTCATGAGACTTCTATTCGTTCTTTATTGACAGCTCGGAGAGCATCGAATCACTGGCATCCTGTCACCTATACACAGCAGGATACTGCTGATAGACGACCACTTGCTGCTGACAGTTCTGTCCAATGCAAATAAGCATTCAACCCGTCAAGCCATGACAATAAGCTCGACAAGCATTATATCGCCCTTGGTATGCAACGGGTGCGACATGGAACGGGATGAGGACCAAGGTCGCATTCACGTCGTTAAGGCCAGAAGTGGAACTCAATAATGTGCGGCACGGTCTGTAAATTGTGGTTATTTTCTTTCATATAAAATATAATACGAACGAAATGTAGTTGACGCAGCCAATACTTATATCTTTTAATACAGTATGGTATTTAAAAGGACACAAGTAACGGTTAACAATTTTGTCACAGATTCCTCTTGAGGTATGCAGTTATTCAACTCTTTGTATTAACGTTCGAAGAATTTTATTAAACAATCCTCGTGTAAGATGGCTATCAGTTTTACCTTCCTCGAACTCCGCCGTCAAATCCTTATTGTCGTTCAATCAAAGCTGTCCTTCCACGACCATCGTCTGGCATACACGGCACACATGCCCATCAATAGCAGCTTCGACACCGTCCATCGTACTCGATGGGCTCGCAATAGAGAGGGATGACGACCAGGGAGCATGCCTGGCCCTGCGACACGGCATACGCGCACCAAGTAATGTCCCCGTTGTAACTTTTAATGTGGCCACATTGCACGTATTTATACCGGTTTATGTACTGAGAACACGTTGTCTCCGCAGTGTTTTGACGTAAATAAAGAGTGTTTATGGCAAGCTTGGACCGTGGTCGAGGTTGTAAGTAGAGTTATATGATTTAAGGGAATCTGTTATTTTTCTACCAGTTTGCTACAGAGACAATGTAATGGACTGTGCCAGGCATCGCTCTTATATATCATTTTTCACCGGATGCATATTAAAGATGTTTGTAAGTGAATTGACAACTTTGTCATGTCATTGATATTTAGTGATTCAACAGCACAGTGTCAGCGCCAGCGCTGAACCACTGCCATTCGACAACTCTACAATCCTACGACATTCTTATTTCTCATTCTTCTCGTTCTTCACCGCCTCGTCAAAGTCATACTTGTACTCAGGTTCCGGGTCAGCCTCGTCGGCCTTGGCAACGTCCGCGTGTTCGTCTTCAAACTCCATCTCGTGCTTCGGCTCCCGAACACACTCGGGGCAATTACCCTCGACAGCTCCCACTTTCTCCTCATAGGACGTCTCGAGACACTCGTTCTCAAGACGCACTGCGTCCTCGCACTTGTTTACGACCGAGAATATCTTTTCCACGTGGTCGCAGTCGAAAACGTATGTGGTGACGTTGACCTTGCACATTTTGATGGTTGTTTTGAAAGTAGATGGGGAAGAAGTAGAGGTAAGGATAAGTAAGGAATGCAGGTGTATCTTACAAGTTCAAAGTGAAGCAGAGTTAACGTCGAAGATTGTGAGAGTGCCTTTGTTCCCTGCTCGTTAAGAAAACAATGTGTCGATGCGGTTGATTGTTTGTGTGAGTGATGGTGATTGAGAAAATGAAATTGAATGCAATCGGATGGAGAGACTGTCAATATATGTACAGATCTTCGGGGTGACTGAACAATCAATGTAGAAAGGAAATCGTGAATTGAACAGCACAATCGCGTTGTCCACTGCGACGCGTGCTCTTCGTTCTCCGTGTTTATGACCTACATTATACACAGTCTTGCTGTTCACAAATGGCCTTGTTCAGCGAAAACACAAAGCGACAAAGCGACGTTGCGGTCACAGTGAACAGTTCTCCATTGAAGAACTTCCCGTGTTCATCACCCATTGTAAGTACATATTGCCGTAAATAGTCATGTCGGTGTAGGTGTATTGCAATGACAGCGCGACTTCGGTCAATCTTGCAATGCGATTGTAGGGGCAGGAAGCCCTAAGAGCGACAAACAGAAATAGTTACTTCAATGACATATTCCTTCCAAATCAAGCCATGACACGAGCAGACCTTTTTATATATATATTTATTTACTTTTTTGACAAAAGTAAGTATCAAAAAGCATATTTTGACTAGTCTTCAGAGTCGGAGAGTTTCTTTTCCCTCTCATTAGGTTTACGCAACCGTTTTCCCCTCTCTACTACATTACCTAAATTTTTGTTAATTTCTACGGATCGGGCCGTTAACACAGGCGCTTATCCTGCCTACCAAATATGGCATTGGGACAAATGAATGGTAAGACATGTGGTAAAATTCAATCACAATTTCATCATTGGAAAATAAACTGAAAGGCGGTCTAATATTTGTTGTCGATGCAGTTGTAGCACTTGCCCGTCCGCGTCACTTTGCTGTACACGTCCTTCACCTTGCTGCACGCCGAAAACCCTTCATCAACAGCAATGGCGCAGTACTCAAAGTCGGCCTTTTCCGCTTCACGATGGCCACAGTGTCGTCATACACATACGTTGTGTAGTGCTGCCCGCACACCCCGGCGGGCGGTGTTTCAGCGAGCGAGAGACGTTTTGATGGTGTACGTCCAAAGTCGAAGTCCGTAATGTTAACGAAAGTCTGGTGGACAAAGCAGTGGGACATAAGTCTTGGGTGGACTTTGTCGATTTTATATTCACGATGTTGGTGTCAAGCACCACTTGAATCACAGATCCACGTTCCTTGTCACGGTTGTCAAAGCGTTTTAGTTAACGGTAAAATGACTGCATTCAGTGAGTAGCCACGCTCCTTACCATCTACATCCCTTACAGATGAAAACAAGGCGGCTATGTCCACTCTACAGCTCTTTTCCTTTTTAAGCAAACCGAACTCCCAAAGCCCATTAAGGTTACGTGAGAGGCACTGTCCACCAAACCGCAGGCTACTCTACCCTCAACGCCACTGAGTTTGAACACGCTTTGCCTTGAGCAGTAGCATCTCGAAGGTGGACTCTAAGACAATATGTCTGAAGGTCGGACATGTTTGCGGTCGGCACTATTCGGTATAGGCTTAGTGATATTTGGACGCTGTCTCCAAAGCCACAGGTGTACATTGAGGTCGACAATGTTAAAAGATACGAAATTTTTAACAACAAAGACGTTCAATGAACGTCACTGAAAAGAATGACCTTGAACATCGACTATGAAAACGAACAACTGTGCAATACCGCAAACACATGCTCTTGTTCGGCAAAAGGCAAGAAGTAGTATATAACGGCACTGTTGTATCTTACATGTTCGATTTGCCTGTCTTCTTTCTCGTCGCCCACAACAAGTCTCAAAGTCCTTTATTTCTTCCGTAACTACCCAAACACTCAAATACTCATCCTCAAAATGTCTGGTAGCCCGGTCTTCCACTTCAAGTACGATTGGTGCGAGTGTGAGGAGCAGAAGGAGGACTCCTACTCCTTCGATCTGCTGTTCTTGGATTTGGCTAAACGGCGTCGACCCAAATTCCGCTATGACATGGTGGACGACAAGGTCCACGTCTATGTTGGCATTGAAGGTCCATGCCCGGACTGCGAGCGCGACGCGGCCGAGAATGCCGAGGCCGAGGAGGCTGAGAAGGGCTCCGCTGCCAAGTAAGATGAGCAGCTGAGTTTCGTTTTGTACCATCTATTTTGATTGGGGATAATGGTTGGTAAACTCTTCAATGCTCTTCATGGGTCATCATCTTTTTTTTTTTTTTTTTTTTTTTTTTGTCCTTCTTTGTCTTTTTTAAACATAAATTTTAAATTAAAACCAAATAAGAATATTTTTGATTCTCTCAAGCTCCAATAATTTTGGATTTCAATGCTTATAGAACTAACATATGTCTAAAAATCAGTAGGTTAATAATCTTTTCGAGAGCTCACAGAACTCCTCCGGGTCCATCAAGTCTTTTGAAAATTGATGAACCTTGTCTCTATTTCATAACAGATGAAGTTCATAATTAGTCCTCACGCACGACAAGTTGATGTATCATCACGTGACTGTATTTGTAGAGAAAATAGATCGATCTCGACGTGGACAGTAATTCATTATCTCCCATTTCCAGAAGTAATCCAGATTAGTTTTAAAACCACCCAAATATGGACTGAGCGTTGTACAAATGGAAGTATTGACTTGTCCCCTGATTCCAAGTCCTTGGCCACACTTGACATGTCGATATGTCAACACGCTCGGGAGAATGCCCCACTTATTGATTGGCTGAGCCGTGCTCCAATCGCTCTTGCCGCCTGGAGGGCATTAGTCAAATTCCGGGTTTCGTAACAGAGGTTCTGGAAGGCGCTAAGAAGTCGCCGGTAAGACAGTGAAGGCCAGGGCGTGACAACCATCCAAACCGGAGGCCAATAGCACGACACAGCATAGGACGCCGACAAAGTCCTAGACATCCTCCGTACGCACGCCACAATCACGTCTCGGCGACGCAGGTACCCAAGGGACTGCAGACAGAGTTACGACGTATGTTCAGCTGCAGCGGCGGCGACAGCAGACGACCACACGACCCTGTCGACTTTGCAGTTCTTTGGCCCAATTTGTCACCAACCAAAACGATTATCTTCCTGTCCCAACAGCCGCCTCCTCACCAAACCACATTGCAACTAATCACGACTGGCATCCGATCTCGAGTCTTCCGCTCTCCACCGTCTGGCCGGTCCCGAAATATGTGGGTTCTTCGACGGGCCCCGACAACAGAGACGTCGTCCCCTACCGGGAGTAGCAGACGCGCCAGCGAGAACGAGAGTGAGAGCAGCCGCGACGGCACCACAAGTGCTCGCTGATAGCGAAGCAAGGCGGCCGAGGAGGGATACACTAGAATAACAGAGAGGC
Source organism: Sporothrix globosa (assembly GCA_001630435.1). NCBI lineage: Eukaryota > Fungi > Ascomycota > Sordariomycetes > Ophiostomatales > Ophiostomataceae > Sporothrix > Sporothrix globosa. The sequence goes on from LVYW01000001.1 coordinate 2,994,007, forward strand.
ATATAGACAGACAAGATGCCGGGACTACCGGGTGTGTATCACCGAGGAGAGCGTGCTGACCGCTGGACCGAAAACAGAAAATGCTGACCCTCTCGTCACAGCCTCCGTCGACCTCGACGAGTGCATCGAGCGCCTCTACAAGCGCGAGCTGCTTGCCGAGTCGCTCATCGAGGCCATCTGCGCCAAGACCAAGGAGTTGCTCATGCGTGAGAGCAACGTTGTGCACGTGCGCGCCCCTGTCACCGTCGTCGGCGACATCCACGGCCAGTTTTACGATCTCATCGAGATCTTCCGCATCGGCGGCTACTGCCCGGACACCAACTATTTGTTTCTGGGCGACTACGTCGACCGCGGCATGTTCAGCGTCGAGACCATCTCGCTGCTCGTATGCCTCAAGCTGCGCTACCCCAACCGCGTCCACCTGATCCGCGGCAACCACGAGTCGCGCGGCGTCACGCAGTCCTACGGATTCTACACCGAGTGCGCGCGCAAGTACGGCAACGCCAGCGTCTGGCATTACTTTACCGACATGTTTGACTTCTTGACCCTCAGCGTCGTCATCAACGACCAAATCTTCTGCGTGCACGGCGGCCTCTCGCCGTCCATCCACTCCATCGACCAGATCAAGATCATCGACCGCTTCCGCGAGATCCCCCACGAGGGCCCCATGGCCGACCTGGTCTGGTCCGACCCCGACCCCGACCGCGACGAGTTCTCGCTGAGCCCGCGCGGTGCGGGGTACACCTTTGGCGCCCAGGTCGTCAAGAAGTTTTTGGCCGTCAACGGCATGTCGCACATTCTGCGCGCCCACCAGCTCTGCCAGGAGGGGTACCAGGTGCTCTACGACGACCGGCTCAGCACCGTGTGGAGCGCGCCCAACTACTGCTACCGGTGCGGCAATATGGCGAGCGTGCTCGAGGTCAGCGACACGGGCGAGCGGTTCTTCAACGTGTTTGCGGCGGCCCCCGAGAACGACCTGCACAAGGACCTGCAGCAGACCAACGGCAACGCCGACAAGGTGGGCGATGCCAACGCGCTGCCCGACTACTTTTTATAGCCCCTACCCTTCCCCCTTTTCCTTGTGTTTTATATCCACGTTACGCTTTTATCATGTCTGGTCAGTTGTTTCATTTTATTCATTTTCCTTTTTTTCAACATAGTTCTGCATCCATAGGCCTGTATGATATTCTTACCAATATGACGTCTACATTTCCGCGCATTTTTCCACGCCCTACTGTAACAGTGATGGATATCAAAACTTGTTTGTGTTGCTATGAATGGTCGTAATGGAAGATATATGCAATCAGTTGTCTTCGTCCTGCTCTCTGTACTGTCGGGAACGCCACCGTCTACCCCCCCTCTTCCCCTTCTAACCAACGCAAAAGTCGTTAAATCGTGTTTTCGTATATGTTGTGCGTGCCCTTGGCTTGGCCGTGGAACTAGTAAAGATGTGCTCAGCACACCGGCCGCCTGCTGAGGTGTCTACCAGTCCTTGGCAATGTCAAAGCTCCACTCAAATGCCAGGTGCGTCTTCTTGTCGTCGTCCACAAAGCTCGACGACGCCACGTAGTGGCCGCGCGCCAGCATGCCGCTCGGTGCCTCGTCCTCCTGGAACCGCTTTGTGTACAGCGGCTGCTTGTCCGTGTTGGGCGCGTAGCTGCCCAGCATCTCGCTGTCCTTGCCCACGCGCACGCCCTTGCGCTTCACCACCTGCACGTAGCGCAGGCCGCTCAGCACCTCGTGCTGCACCTTGAATGTCGCCACCATCGTGAACCGCGAGCCCTCCTTGATGGTGAACGGGTGGTCCTTGAGCGTCGCCTCCGAGCCGGGCACGCTCAGGTCGATCGTTACGGGGTCGCGGCCAGGCGACTCGAGCGTCAGGCTCTGGATGATGCAGACGCGGGCATCCGACGGGTCGCTCAGGTCCTTGCCGCCGCCGAGGCCGAGGGACTCCTTGTAGCGCTGCAGGGATTCGTCGCCGGCATCTGAGAGAGGGGGGGGGAGGGAGAAGAAGAGTCAGCATGTGCAGTCTTTGTACTTTCTTGAGACGTCGTCTCGACCCAGGAAGCGGGACGGATGCATGTCGAGCCGCTGGCAGCAAGGCTGGTGACGGGAGACAGTGAGGCCGCAGTGGGAATGGGCATCCTTGCTGTTGGTGCTCTGCCCGCACCTGCTTGCTGCGCCTGCTCCTGTTTCTGCTTCGTTGCACGGCATTGAGGTTCGCCGAGCTCGCCGGGACAGGCAGTTCATTCACTGCTCCGTACATCGCCCGTGCTGCGTAGATCACCGCCTCTTTGATTTCAACCCCAGCACATTCCGTACGTACCCATTTGCTGGTAAGTCGCCAGGCTCTGCTTCGGCTGGGACAGCTTGTAGCCGGGCGTGCCCTCGTGGAGGTCGTCGTCGTGCTGCTGGGAGGCCATTGTGGACTGAGTATTAGTTGGACGGCGTTCGCTGACTGGTGAAGTAATTGGAGGACGAGTCGGTCTTGGTCGTCGGTAGTGGTAGTTGGATGGGCTTCGCAGGTTTGTGGGTGGAAAGAGACAAGAAGAATAAGCAGGTTCGTCAACAGAGACGAGGTTCAAGAAGTCGGTGGGCAAACGGGGTCCATTAGGAGTAGTTTAGTCCTGTCCATGCAAGTACATTGGTAGTCCTGTAGTCCTCGGCGCTCCTTCCCTTCCAAGAGGCCTGTAAACAAGGTAAAGAACAATTCGAAAACCAACCACCAGAGCTCGACCGTTCCTTCTACTTCCCCTGACTGGCTCCTTGGCCTGCTCTTTCCTCCACTTTCTCTTTGGGATGAGGGGCACTGTTTGGTGTAAGCGCACTCCAGAACTAGGCCTTGCCTCCTTCTACACTCTTTGTGTATGGTGGGGTTCCTGGGTTGCTTCCTCTTTGAGCAGCGGTAGTTTCAAGAACAACAAGAAAAGGGCCCTTGGGGGTGGGCTTGATCATAGGCGGTGAGTGACCGTTTGCGGGCCGCGGCTTGCCCTGGATTAGCCTCGTATCCATCCACATGAGTGTGCTGGGACTTGCACCAAATTACGTGCGCAATTCTAGGACTGCAGAGCTACGACATACATGCTCTAACGGCTCCGCCGGCGAACTAGACCTGTGTGAGGACTGTGCTGTTCAAATCTACATCGCAGTGTTGAGAATTCGAGGTCTCCAGGGACCGTTGACTCGTTGGACTTGGCAGGTTGTCTGGGTTGCTTGCTCTCCGGAACACGCCAGCCTTACAGCGCCTTCTTTACAGAGTAATATTCTGTTGTCACGCGGCAATGCTCTCTGCAAAGCAAACTCTCTGGATGGTGCTTGACTGGGACATTTGACGACTCTCAGCCAACACGCCACCAAGTGTGCCAAACCCGTTTCATCGCCTCTGCTGTATCCAATGGCTAGGTTGCTGGCTGGAACATGCACAGCTATCTCTGACAGGAGAAACAAAAGCCCCATCGAAGCACTACTTATGGGCGGCTCTGGCTTCCTTCCTCAAGCAACGTGCCTGCCGTTTGTGGCTATCTTGGCTGCCGTGCCGTTAGCCCGACGCGCCGCTCGCCTGGCCGCTGTTCCCCAACAAATTGGGTGTTGTCGCACGCTCCATTTGGTTGCGACTATGTCGAACACGAGGCCTGTGCGTTACTTTCCCGGGGGTGCCTGAGTCTTGCCCTGAACCGGGGTTCTCCAGGTGACCTGGCATCCCTGTGGCCAAATTGGAAGACTTGGAAAGTGGCTGCCATCGACCACGTTTTCTGTGCCCCTATTTGCACATACCCCACAGGGTCGCGCTGAGCGTAATTCCGTCGAGTCGCTCTTACCCTTCTTGACCGTCAGCCCCTGTCTCTTGCATTTTGCCTGCGCAGCTCTTTCCCACGCTACGGCCGTTTTAGTGTAGGCACAGTCACGCTTTCCCCCGACCGCGAACGATAAGATGCCCCAGCGCGTAATAGGTCTCAGGTGGCTGGACCGCTCAGTTCAGATACCCCCGTGGCGCCCACCTCCATCGCACCTTTCGCGCACACCTTGTTCCCCATGGCGCCTCCAAGCGACTACCAACAGTACATCTATGCACACAGTATCAGGCTTTTGTCGTAATTTCCCGCACTTTGGCACGTTCCCACGCCTTTGTAGCACTGGTCCGCCGATAGTTAGCCTCATCTCGCCCGTATTGTCCCTTCCTGTATCGTCTTTGAGTGGTTCAGCGCTGGTTTGCCGTGGACATTGGCACTATCTACACAGCCTCTAATTGCACATCTAATGTAGCAACGCCCCAGGCCACCCACGACGCTAAGTTCTCACCCTGAGAACCCTGAAAACCCACACGCGACCACCATCATTCCCTAATCTGCTCCAATGCCCGCCTAAAAAGCGCCTAAACACACTCCTGTCTTTCATTTCTCGCCGCTTTTCTTTGTCGTCGCGACGACGCGCCTTTTCAGCTCTCTCCCCTTCTTTTCACTCCCCAATCCCATTTACTGTCGTCAACACCGTCTGTCCGACCGAGGCGCGAACGAAAAGGTGATTAATGCGCTCTACTGTTGTATGCATTGTCCGCGGCGATATCAACAATCCCTATTGCATGGCATATGTGCTGTGCCGTTTTATTTCGTTTTTTGATCCTTGCTTGTTGGCTTCTTTTTCTTTGTCGCGCACGCGCTGACCACTTTCTGGGACACTATCGAACAGTTCGCTTTCTGGCTTGCCATACCCCGGAGACAATCGAATCCAAGACCGCGACAGCTGGGACGAAAACCCAATTTGATTCGCCCGAGAATTTCGTTGCGAACGGTACGAATTCATCATTGCATCGAAAGCGCGTCGTATTTTGTCCTCGAAAATCGATCGCATCGATTTGTGTCGCCTGACGAGGTTCTGGCGCGTCGCAGCCCAAAACATCCGCTAAACCCACTATATCGACAGGCCAACTGTCCACTGTCGCGGCTCTGCCTCTGACTCGTCCTCTGATACCATCAATACCCGCAACTCGCACCAACGCCCACATCCGCAATGGCCCCTTCACAGAGACGTCTTCCCGAGCGGAAGAATGCCCTCCTGACCGAATCGGTTCCTGAACGTTCGTATTACCCTGATACTTCCTATCGTCCACGTTCTTTGCGTCCTGTCATCGCCACAACGAGGCACTCGCCGTGACCACCTGGCGCCTGTGTGTTTAGCACTTTGGAAAGCGCGACGCATATCTCTCTTGAAGCGCGCCTCAACTAACTCGTTTTCCCTCTCTGCAGACGAGGAACTTGTCTCGCGCCGCCGCCTCGGCCAGACCCAGCTGTCGTCGCGCCTTGTCGCCGTCTCGCCCAGCTCGAATGCAGAGCGCAACAGTGTCACCGCGTTTGACTATGCCCACCTGCGCGCGCCTCTGCCCAAGGGCATTGTCTCGGGTATCTTCAAGCCCAGCCCGAACAGCTACTTTCTGATGCGCCGCAGCAGCGACGGCTACGTGTCCGCGACCGGCATGTTCCGCGCCACGTTTCCGTACTCGGAGCTCGAGGAGGAGGAGGAGGAGCGCAAATATATCAAATCGCTGCCCACTACCAGCCCCGAAGAGACCGCCGGCAACATCTGGGTGCCGCCTGTCGACGCCCTGGCCCTGGCCGAAGACTACGACATCCTGCCCTGGATCCGCGCCCTGCTCGACCCTGCCGACATCCCCGTGTCCGGTCCGCCGGCCGCCGACGGCAGCCCGTCCAAGAAGATCGCCCCGCCGCCCAAGTTCGCCCTCGCCCCCACCCAGCCGACCCTGGTGCCGCCAACACCGACCTCGCTGCCGCGCAGCGCGCGCTCGCGTCGCTCGGTGAGCCCGACCAAGTCGTCCACTGGCACCAGCAAGCGCGCCATTGCCAGCCCGCGTAAGCGCAGCACCAAGGCAGCCGCGGCCGCCGCGGCGGCCGCTGCCTCGCAGGAGACGTCGGTTGCGAGCACCGAGAGCACCCCCGCGCCGCAGTCTGCGGGCCTGACGAACGGCGACGCCAAGGACGTCCTCCCCTCGGTGGAGGAGGAGGAGGTGGTCAAGGACGCCAAGGACGCCAAGGAGACCAAGAAGGAGAAGAAGGAGAGGAAGCACTCCAAGAAGAAGTCGGACGCCTCTGTGGTCGCCGACAAGGTCTTCACGGCCGGCTCCGACGGCGACGTTCTCCTGTCTGGCCAACCGCTATCGGCCGAGGACTCGGCGCGTCTGCTGGCCGAGGCCAAGGCGATGGTGGCCGAGGCCGCCAACGACGTGGCCGAGGCGGCTGCCTCTGCTGCCTCTGCTGCCGGCGCGTCGTCCAAGAAGGGCAAGCGCAAGGCCGAGGAGCAGATCACCAAGGACGGCGAGGCGGGCAAGGAGAACGCCGGCGAGGGCGCGGCGACGCAGCAGCCGCGGGCAAAGAAGATCAAGACGGACGTGCAGATCCGCAAGGAGCGGGTGCGCAACCGGGCCCTGCTGGGCATCAGCGCGACTCTTGCTGTTGGGTAAGTTCAAACCGCTATGATTAACATATTTTGGCGAATCTTGCTAACAAAACTAGCGCTTTTATCCCCTACGTCATGGGCATGTTATAAGACGAGACGAAGGACATTGGGCGACCAGAGACAAACGTGTTTACACACTATTTAATCTACTACGAGGGACTGTAGAAAGGAGGGATGGCCGGCCTTGTTTTGGGGTCGTGTTGGAGAAGCGCCGTTTTTGTTTATTTCCCCTGTCTTTTTTTTTGGAGTTGTTCCGAACCGCTTCTCCTCCTCTTCTCATTCGCTCCCGTCTACTTCGGTGTCTTTCTTGGAAGCTGAAGTTGTTTGTCGTCTCTGGTCCTGTCTCCCTCCATCGTCTACGTTTCTGTCGTACACACCACCGACCTCAAAATCCCTCGTTTTCTTGGTTGTTTTCCATGTATCACCCTACCCCGGCTCTTTTTGGATGTTTCTTTACTTTGTTTCTGCGTTTATGTTTTGACCATTTTCATCGTTCTTTTACCCCCGTTCGGCACCTTACCACTGTCGTATTGATTTGTTTCTCTCTTCTTGGACATACCCCCCCTTTGAGTAGTTTCATGCTTGTTTGCTGCCGACTTGGAACCGTCGGGTGGACACAACTTGCGCCTGCTTGAATCACTGTACTTTCTTCACGTTACAATACTGTACTTCCCATTACAGCCATACGTGATTAGACTTGTATGTTGGTTAGGCCCCTGTATGCTGGCCACAGACTGAACATCGCACATGACGGGCTGTCAAAGCATGCCAAACCTGACGCACCTGTAAATAGTGGACTGTACTTGGGGGCATCGCAAGTCGACTGCAACAGCAAACCATATTGCCAAAAAAATTCGTACATGGCAAATACATCCGACTTCACATATCTTGACAATTTCGTGATTGTCAACTCACCAGCATCGAGCTGAGTATCACGTCCGTAACTGCCATCCTTCACCGCCTTTAGATGCGACTCTCTCTCAGACCCGTTTCCAGGCAATTTTCTCTCTGGAGCGACACCCAATGCGGACAGCTGCCCGCACAGAATAAATTAGGGAGTTCGGAGGGTAAAAAAAGGTGAGGGAAATGAGACTGCAAAGGCACATATACAGAGCGCCGAACTCGAAATTAAAGTTGAAAATTTCGCCCGTCTTGTTCTCTCCTGTTCCTTCCTTCCCTCCTTTTCTCACCAAAAGCACTTCTGCTTCACAATGTCGCGCCTTCCTGATTGAAACAGGAACAGTGTGTTCCCCGAGGGCAAGTGCATCCTCGGGGAAGCTGCTCTTTTTATATTCTTTTCCCTCCTACTTTGTCAATTTCCCAGTCTCTCCTTCCTCGGGTCTGGCGTGGTCGGCTCAGTGCCTTGGTTTAGGCCTCTTGGGTCATCTGACACGCCGCAAAAGCGCTGTCGGTGGCTATCTGCGCATGGCTCCAAATACCGACCTACTCGGCAATCTGCGGCTTTCGGAAAACAGTACCCCCTCTTTCTGCTTGTGGCTTCTGCGGGAGTCCCCAGGGCCGTTCAACCCCATATTCTATGCCCACATTTGACTATTCTGGACCAGTCCCGCGCTTTTCTGGGGAGCTTTCGTCTCTCCACAGGTCATGAGCTCGCTTCTTGGCCGGGTCCCTCTCGGTCCCTCGTGCTGTTGTTCCTGAACCGGAGACAGCTGCCATTTTCATTTCCAATTTCCAGGGACCTAGTGTATGAACCATTTTTCTTATTCGTGCTTGCCTCTTTCGTCAGTTGTCGCTTACCTCTTGCCTGCGAATCTTTACGAGAATTTGGAGATTTCGGAGCATCCAAGTGACGACACGAAATAAACCGCGACATTAAATCCTTTCTGTCGCACCCCCACTCACCACTACCCGCACAATGAGACCGGCTACGAGTGTACTGCGCCAGGCGCGCCTTGCGCATCCGACAGTGGCGGCCCGGCGGCTGTTTTCGTCGTCGCCGGCACGGCTCGAGCAGTACGGCTTCATCGGCCTCGGCCAGATGGGATACCAGATGGCCAAGAACCTGCAGAGCAAGCTGACGTCGGCAGACACGGTGCGGCTGTTTGACATCAACAAGGCGGCCGTGCAGCAGCTGGCGAGCGAGGTGTCGGCGACGGGCGCGGCCGTGGAGGTTGTGTCGAGCGTCGCCGATGCGGCCAAGAATGCGGTACGTTTTCCCCATCTTGTTTTATATTTCTTACCCCTCCACATGGTCCGATGATGAGTATGTTTGTATGATCTAAGTTGGGGCTGGTGTCAGATCTGGCCCTCTGATGATTATTAAATCTTTGAAAGCCAATCCTCTGAGGACTCTTGTTTCCTTTCGTTTTGTGTTCTCGCTACGCTCGCCGGTCCTTCACACTAACGACGGGCAGGACTACGTCGTCACGGTTCTGCCGGAGCCCGTGCACGTCAAGGGCGTCTACAAGGAGATCCTGGCCGGCGGCCTCGCCCCCGCGTCCACGCCGTCCAAGAAGCCCGTGTTTGTCGACTGCTCCACCATCGACCCCTCGACGTCCCGCGCCGTTGCCGCCACCGTCCAGCAAGCCGGCGGCGATTTCGTCGATGCGCCCATGTCCGGCGGTGTCGTCGGCGCCACGGCCGGCACCCTGACGTTCATGCTGGGCTGCCCCCAGAACCTGGTGCCCACCGTCGAGCCGCTGCTGATGCACATGGGCCGCCGCGTGCTGCTCTGCGGCGACCAGGGCGCCGGCCTGTCCGCCAAGCTGGCCAACAACTACTTGCTGGCCATCAACAACATCGGCACCGCCGAGGCCATGCACCTGGGCGTGCAGTGGGGCCTCGACCCCAAGGTGCTCGCGAGCGTCATCAATGTCAGCACGGGCAAGTGCTGGCCGTCTGAGGTCAACAACCCGGTGGCGGGCGTGGTCCCGACGGCGCCGGCAAACCGGGATTATGCGGGCGGCTTCGGCATCAGCCTGATGAAGAAGGATCTGAAGCTGGCGATTGCGGCGGCCGAGGAGGCGGGCGCGAAACTTGCGCTGGCGGACTCGGCAAGGGGTCTGTACGAGGCGGCGGAGCAGGATGAGTCGTGCAAGGGTCGCGACTTTTCAGTTGTGTACCGGTACCTGGGAGGTAGGGAGTAGGACGACGTTGTAGAAGAACAAAATTGAGGCGGCGTAAACGCTCCAAACCGTACATAGTTATGCATCAAAAATAGACGAAAATCAGTTTGCAATTTGGCACATTATCTTGTGTAGGAAGCAGCGGATCGGATAAGGAGCCGAACCACACAGAGTAAGTGGACACTGGAAGCTACAGTGAGCCGAGACCCGTGAAAAGCAATCTTAATAAACGGCGTCTAAGTCGCCCTAGACAGTGCGAACCCACCCGCTACAACATTGTATGTAGAATGCGGCCTAACTCCCACTGCGAGACCGGTGGAATAGTTAGTCCGTTTTGGCCGACAATGCTGACATTCCACATGTCGACCATGCTGCCAAGCAATTGGCACTGCACATGTCGCAGATGGAAGCCAACGACCTGCCAGTTCGGGGCATCGAGATAATAGCTGTTGGGTGTTGTGAGCTGATGTGGATGTACGGTGCTTTCTGTAGGGCTCGACAGTGGCTGAGCGGCCACACGTACAGGAGTGAAAAAGTCTTACAGCGGACCGCCACCACGCTGTCGCGTTCTTTGCACGTGGCGGATAGTGCTCTGAAATACGTCCTTCAGCGCTTTTGTGCCAGTCTCAGTGCACAAGTGCTCCACCCATCGCCGGAAGTGGCTGCTTCCGAGGCTAGTGTCCAGGGAGGGAAGGCAGGTGCGATGGATACGACGAGGGCATTCACCACACAAACACTGACGTGAGCATACTTTCGGAAGAGAATGGAAAAGACGAGGAGAACGAGGAGGTTAGGGAGGCCAAGGCCGTCGGAGGTTTATGTACTTTTCACATGTTTGCTGAGATGAAGATGATGTGGATGACAGTCAGGATGCGCAGGAGACACGGACAGACTCTCGACACCGTTTCGTTGCCAACATCGAGTTCTCGGATTTAGTCAAAGTCATCAGAGTGTTCATACACCGATGTCAACATGCCAGAAGCTGAGAATGTAGCACCGGAAATATGAGAACAGAGGAATGTTTACTACCGGTCCTGGGAGCTGAGACTGATTAATATCTACGTTGCTTTTCGATCTCATTCTTTATATTCCAATTTTCTGTGTTTTCAAAGCTCGACCGCGCTTTCTGATAGGTATGCCCGCCCTATCGTATTACTATTCCTTTATTACATTATGACTCCGTAGCTTGACGCTTGTTCAAATGCCCTATTTTCTCACTCTCACCTCTGGTCCCAGCCACTGGCTCTGGTTGGGCCCGCTTCAATTTCTACCTCCCAGTCTTTGCTACACTAAATCGATTCGATACGCGTACCTCGCTAAAACAAAGTGGTGCCGTCTGGTCTTGGCTTTGCTTGCTCACCCGCATCTGCACAGCGGGCTGCCAATGGCCTCGTACGGACCTGTCTTCCTGCGTCGACTTTCGGAAACTTTCTCCTCTAGCGAATCAGGTGCTTCCTTATACCAACATGGTATGTCTCTGCTCCGTCTCTTCCTTCGTCCCGCTGGCTTGGCTCACCTCGACGGCGAAGCGAGTTGGTGATGGACATATCTGTAATAATGCAACTGGCAAGGAATTAGGAACGGAAATTATAGGGGTTGCTGGCGGCTTGTGATTTTGGTTCCAGAGACCGCAAGAGTGAGCTGACATTGCTAAACAATACAACGCGGCGTACAAACAGAAACAAAATAAGAAACAAATTCTTTGTACGATGTAGCAGGCGCAAGCAGTCATGGAGTCCGAATGTAACCCTCGCTTCTAAGAGCCCCGCCAAGCCCGCCAGCAGGACCTCGCTTGCTGGGGCTCGCTTGTGCTTCTTCGTTGCTTTCGCTGCTAATGCTCCCTCGCTTTTACGTTTAGGCTTGGTTCGCGTGTGATCCCTCCAACGGTCCACAGTTTTCGTGTTTAGTGTGCCTTCGCTCTGCCACACTGCCCGGCCGTTTCCTCGTTCTGTCCGGCGCCTCTCTCCCGGGGCCCCCTTTCCCAATGGGTGTGTTTTTCTTTCACTTTCTTGGTTCGTACTCGCATCCGTCACTACAAAGCAAACTGGTTCCGACCGTTATTATCTTCTCCCACCTGTATCTTTTCTCTTTCCTCTTTTTTTCCTTTGATTTTCTTACATTCTTTTATCCGTGCCCCGTTTATCGTCGGATCGCACGATGCGGTAGATTGTCAACAGAGGCCCTCGACTGAATAGCCTCCTATTTATATAAACAATCCACCTCTTTGCCTAACAAACAACCCGACGCCTCCGAGTCGGACACGTCCACCACCATGACATCGACTGCCAACATTACGGCGCATCCGTTCAAAAACTGCAAAGAGGTCTCGCCCTCCTGCCCCGTCCAGGCTACCACTCTCGGCTACTATCCCAATGTCGGCATCAACGCCTTCTTTGCCGCCGGCTACGGCATTGCCGTGGCTGCCCTGCTGATCACCCTCATTTTCGGCCTGTTCCCCCGCCGCACCTGGAGCTATTCGTGCTTCATCGCCGCCGGTGCCGCCCTCGAGCTTGCCGGCTACGCCTCCCGCGTCCCGCTGCACGCCAACCCGTGGGATCAGAGCGCCTTTGAGACCCAGATCTGCGCCATCATCCTCGCACCCACCCTCATCTGCATCGGCATCTACCTGACCCTCCAGCACGTCTGCCTCGCCCTCTGCCCGGCCCTCTCCCGCATCCGTCCCACGCTCTACCCTTGGGTGTTCGTGCCGCTGGATATCAGCTGCCTGCTCATCCAGGCCGCCGGCGGCGCCATTGCCGCCTCGGCCGGGTACACCAACACCAAGTTGCTGAATGCCGGCAACCGCCTCATCATTGCCGGCATCGTCCTGCAGGTCGTCGTCCTCGCCTTCTTTGGTCTCGCCTCGCTCGACTACTTCATCCGCGTCAAGGCCTGGATCGCCGGCCGCGACCGCCGCGGCCGCCAGCCCACCGAAGCCGCCCTCGCCCTCTGGCACCACCGCCGCTTCCGCACCTTTGTCATCGCCGTCACCATCGCATACGGCTGCATTTTGATCCGCTGCATCTACCGTGTCGCCGAAATGGCCGGCGGCTGGGGCAACAAGATTATGCAGGACGAGCCGTCGTTCATCGTCCTCGAGGGATTCATGATTATGATTGCCGTCGCCATCCTGGCCGGCTTCCAGCCGGGCTACTTCTTCCCGCAGATGGCCAACGGCCGCAAGCAGCGCCGGGCGGCCGAGGCGGCGGCCCTGCAGGCCAACACCGGTGGCGAAGCTGGGTCGGAGGGGGAGGCGGCAGCTACGGAGACACCGGCCGCCGCCGCGGCCCACTTGAACACCGACACGGAGACCGAAAAGAACGAGAAGATCAACCCGGTCGCGACCGACAAGGACGCCGCTGTTGAGGCATCGAGGTGATGACTGCTATTTCAAAAAGTTGCGTTGAAACAAGTGGTATTACTTGACCGATACCCAGCATGCGTTTCATTTTGTTTTTTTCATTTTCCTTCTGATCTATTTATTTTCGTCGTTTTGTGCTCATACGAATCTCATCCAATCACATCTAGACTAGACTTACACTCGTTTGCAAAGGTACTCTTGCAACAATATACTCTCTTTACTTATGACCGATCACAGTGCGTTCAGTCTGTTTGCACATGGCATTCAGGCAATACAAATCTCGAATATTTTCGCGCCATAGGTAAGATCGTTGCATTATTGTGCCGCCCATAAAGGCAGCCAGGTAAATGGATCAAAGCATATTCGTCAATGTAAGAAAGTACTCCGTACACGGGTCTTATTATTAACCTTAATTCTTAGGTATTGGCATAAACGTCATTCTTGGCTCGTCGATTGACCGTTGCCTAGAATTTAGGGCTGTTCTCCAGATGTTTTGTGGCGTGTATTGCGCCGATTTCTTAGTCGTTTATTGGAGGAGCCTGCGCGATCTCCCCCACATCTACTTACAGCACCACGTAACAACACACTCGCACCTACCCTTTGCGTAAGCCGGCCGCATCATCACTGCAAGAAAATATGGTTGACTACTGTTGATCTGGAACATAAAGAAGGAGCGAGCGGTTCATGACCTCTTTCCAAAAAGGAGAGAATATTGTGGCCACTTTCGTATACGGAAGGAATAATTGAGAGCTCTTTCTTCAATTGACATCACGATTGCTGGCTCCTTTTTCTTTTCCTGCATCTCCCACCAACTCGCCCAAAATGGTTCTCCAGCAAAAACTCACACCCGAGACGTTTCTCGCAGCACCACAACGGTCGAGCGCCGTGCCCAGTCCGTCTGGCCGCATCGCCTATTTTACCGTGTCAATACATACTTTTGTCGACGATGGCAATATCAAGGGCACGACCAAGAAGGAGCTGTTCATGCTGGATGTCAACAACGGCAATTCGTGGCCCTTTGTGGTCGACAAATCGAACGATGCCAGCAAGCTAGGCGACATGGCCTGGATCCCCGGGTCGGCGGACGAGCTGCTGTGGTTACGGCCAAATGAGAACGGGTCAACAGACGTCGTCGTGGGCAAGGCTACCTACCACGAAATGGACCACCCGTCGTTCAAGCCGTACGTCGCCGGCCATGTGGCAGCCCCCATCAAAGCCCTCCGTCTCAAGGCCCTGCCGGATGGGTCCGTGGCCTTTGCTGTGGCTGGTCAAGTCGGCGCTGATGGACAGCTCTACAACGAGAAGACGCGGTTCCTTCCCAAGGAGACACCACCCGTCGACCAGCTGATCGACTTTGACTACGATCCGTCTAGTTCTGTCGAGCCCACCATTCCAGAGCCTCCTTCGCCTCCCCAACCAGGCAGCTCAGCCCGCATCTACGACACTTGGCAGGTCCGAGCTTGGGACCGTTACCTGCCGCCCCAGCCATACGCCATCTGGTACGGCTCGCTCACCCGGCGCCCGTCGTTGTCGACCTTGCCCGACGACCCGACCTTTGTGTGGTCCCTGAGTGATCTCTACAACGCCCTCCAGCATGCGCCTCCGCGCTTTGAGGCCCCCTTTGGTATCTTTGATCCGCTCGATCCGACCGCCTCATATGACATTGGCGCCCAGGGCGTCGTCTTCGTCGTCCGCGATCCGGCCCCGGCCAATATGTCCCACACCAGCTGCACCGAGGTGTACTATGTGCCGCTGGACAGCTTTGCATCGCCGACGGTGTACAAACCAGCACGCATCCGGGTGTCGCATACAGCGGCCAGCACCAGTCCCGCGTCGGCATCGGGTGGCAGTCCTCCCGGCCTTGCTTTCAACCCGCGCTTCTCGCCCGACGGCACAATGGTCGCCTTTCTGTGGGCCCCGCTCACCTGCCCTGCCGACCTCCGCGTGCATCTCGGCCACATTGTCTCGGGCGCTGTGCACGACGCGTCGATCGTCGTGGCCGGACCCGGGGAAGAGGCTGCGCTCGTTTCGCGTGACGGTCCCGTGCCAGACGCGTTTGAGTTTGCCCCGTCCGGCAAGGCTGTCTTTATCAAGGCTCGCGACTGCGGCAGAAGAAGCCTGTTTGTCATGGAGTTGCGGGCCGGTGCACGGCCACGTCGGATCAGCGGCGGTCGGGGATCCGTCAGTGAGTATTATTTGATCCGGCGCGAAGGCCGCCGACCCGACGACGACCGTTTGTCGTCGTACTCTGTCCTGATTTCTGGTTCGTCTATTGTCGAGAGCAGCTTCTTCCACATGGTCGACGTCGAGGACGACGGAGACACCGACACCTTTGAGCCGCGCGTTATTTCTACGGCCAACAAAGATGGTGCCCGGTTTGGTCTGTCGTACGACCACCAAGTGTCGGAAATGTACTTTGAGGGCGGTGGCTTGGACGACAACGACGGTGGCAACAGCGACGGCGGCAACAGCAACACAGCTGCGGGCTACTTTGTCCAGGCATGGGTGGTCCGACCATCCAACCACGGCAAACCAGGCTCGCCTGCCAAACTGCCCCTGGCCCTAGTTGTCCATGGAGGGCCGGAGAGTGCGTTCGACGACGAGTGGCACATGCGCTGGAACGCCGCCGTGTGGGCCGAGCAAGGGTACGCTGTTGTCATGCCCAACATTACGGGCAGTGTTGGCTTTGGTCTCGACCACACCACACGCATCTACAACAACTGGGGCGGCTCGCCGTACCACGACCTTGAAAAATGTATGCTGGCCCTCCGAGATGTTCCTGATATTGACTGCAGTCGTGCCATTGTCGCCGGCGGCAGCTATGGCGGCTACATGGTCGCGTGGCTGCTCGGCAGTCCCCTGGGCAAGCAGTTCAACGCGGCCGTCTGCCACGACGCCGTCTTCACAACCGAGTTTATGGGCCTGACCTCCGACTTATCCGATGGCATTGCCACGTTTTCGGGTCCTGGGTACGCCTGGGAGAACAACGACAACATCCAGCGGTACAACCCGGCCCGCCCGGACCGCATCGCTACCTGGAAAGAGTATGCCGCGCCGACACTTGTCGTCCACAGCGACCTCGACTACCGCTGCGTCGTCACCGACGGCCAGTCTGTGTTTCGCGCGCTGTTGTTCCAAGGCGTGCCGACACGCTACCTCAACTTTCCAGACGAAGGCCATTATGTGCTCAAGATGGAGAATGCGCTGGTGTGGCACCGCGTCGTTTTCGACTGGCTGCAGCGGTGGCGCGATGTCAAGAGGCCACAATCAGGCGCACCTGTAACGGAGTTGCTTTAGGGGATGGACGGTCTCTGATGGACTTGAAACTGACCTGACCCACGACAATCTATGCGAGCCCTGGCCTTTCCAATTTATATTGTTCAGATACCTAAATACGATTATTGTTATGAAATCGGTTGTCTTTTCGTTTCCGTGATCCTCCTGCGGTTCACCGCCGTACGCCGCTGTACACTCTTACTTCTTGACAGCCTTGACGATGGCCGCACCGACGCCCTTGGCGCTTGCCGGGTTCTGGCCCGTAATGATGTTGCCGTCCACCACGACGTACTCGCCCCAGAGCTCGTCGGCCTTCCCAAAGTTGGCGCCCACCTCACGCAGACGCGATTCGAGCAGGAACGGCACGGCTTTGTCCAGCTGCGTCGCGGCCTCCTCGGCGTCCGTGAAGCCGCCCACGCGCCGGCCCTTGAGCAGGTAGGCCTTGCTCTCGTCGTTGTCCACAAACACGTTGGCCAGCGCCGCCGGGCCGTGGCACACGGCCGACACGACTTTGCCGGCCGACGCAAACGCCGCGGCCAGCCGCTGGCTCTGCTTGTCAAAGGCCAGGTCGAACATGGGGCCGTGGCCGCCCAGGTAGAAGAGCGCGTCGTACGCCTGGGCCGCCTTGGCCGCGGTGGCGTCGTCGCCCGCGAACGAATGGAGCGGCTCCGTGTTCTGCCAGATGGATTTCTTGTTGTTCAGGAACGCCACCGACGACTTGTCCTCCTTGAACGCCTCGACCGACGACGGGTCGAGCGGCGCCTCGCCGCCCTTGGGCGAGGCCACGATCACGTCGAAGCCGGCCTCGACGAACTCGTCGTACGGGTGGGCGAATTCGGGCTGTCCATGTTAGCATGTGTTCAGTGGCGTTCAATTGATGACGAAAGATGACGAATCACAACGATTGACGAGGGAGCTCACCAAATACCAGCCCGTCTTCTTGCCGGTGTCGCCGAGCTTGTCGTGCGAGCTGAGGACAACGAGAACTGTGGGAGCCATTGTGATGATAGTTGTCAATTTAAAGTCAATTGGATTTCGAAAAGGTTATGCGAGGTTTATGTGGATTAAATTGAATTGATGCTGTTGTCTTTTCTCGACTTTTTTTATTTGTCTTTCTCCATCTCGCGGGGCAGGTCGCGGGGCATTGAGCTTTAAATACATCAGTTGCCAGGTCGTTGACGTAAACCTTTGGCAGCGGAGACTTTATTGCGGCAGTTTGCTACAATGACCAGAGCTGCAGAGTAGAGCTAGGTAGAGCTAGGCGATGTCCATGGTCTTCATGTCGTCTTGCTGCAGCTCAAGGAGCTGTTGAGACACTCCGAGGCAATATGTTGTACTGTGCATGAAGGCTGTTCTGGATCTTACTTGACGTCACTTTTGTCTTTTCGCCCCTAAACAGTACGTCGTCGATCACACTACAATGGCGTAACAGAACTGGAAAAAGGGAGCAGTGACTAAAGAGGTGCTCAAGGCCGGCACTAACACCCAGAGTCTCCCAGCCAGCAAAGGAAGCTATCGCCGCAGCCCGCAGCAATAATCCATGCTTGCCATCTCGCAACCTCGGTGTGACAGTGGGGAATCTCGAGATCGAAATCGGATGCGGACACACTCGGGGCTCATTGCAGACGACGACGTAGTACCGCTCCGGGCAAACATTTGTACTATTGCCGTCGGATTATGAACGTCTTTTCATTATCCCGACGAATTGCTGATGCCTCAATAAACATTCCCGAGTTTTCATCAGCAAACTCGTCTTTTCATGTCCTAACGACGTTAACTCCATAACGTCCGACCTGCCGTCAGCAAACTTGAAGCCAGCTCACAATGCCATTGTGAATGAGAGAATGAGTTCTCACATTGAGTCGTATTCCGTACGTTTGAATATGCTTATATCATAGCATAGTAGTATTTTCTCTATTAGTTTCAAACACCAATGTTAGAATTTATAATAAATGTAAAATAAAACTAATCAACAAATCGAATTATGCCACATATCCGGTTGATATTACGTTCTCAACTTACTCATTTTTCACGTGTTGATATCTTTCGATATACCATCGCTATTGAAACTGATTGCCTTGTCGAATACGTTATACTTCTGTACCGCACTCTCCTTCTGGTCACTCGTCCTATATTTCTTCCTGTGGGCAACGTCTTATTTACGCCTCCACCTGCACTGGGACAGGTGCTCCCTTGGCCATCGCCGCGGCCGGAGCCGACAGCGGCTTGTCCTCGCCGTCCTCCTTCATGCCACCGAGAATCATCGACTTGGGCGCCATGGCCTGCCACAGCTCTGGGTCCGTAAAGGCCTTGAACTTCTCGTCGTGCCATTGCGCCGCCGTCACCGCGCGGCCTTCGGAGTCGACAAAGAGCGTGTCGTCCTCGGCGCGCAAAAAGTAGGCGACGCTGTAGCGGTGCTCCGTCGGGTCGAACGGCACCACGCGGTGGATGCAGCTCTGGAACTTGTGCCCGCTGGCAAACCGCAGCGAGTCGCCCACGTGCACAAACGCACAACCCGGCTTGGGCGCCACAAAGCCCATCTCGCGCGTGCCGCAAGCACCACCGGGCGGGCGCACCTGGAGGCCCCACTGCTCGGTGAAGAGCAGGGTCAGCGTGCTGATGTCGGTGTGCTTCTGGTGGCCCAGGCGGTTCTGGCCGGCCAGGTCGGCCAGCGGCAGGTAGTGCATCATGGACAGCGTCGTGGTCGACGACCGCTCGTTGCGGTGGGCGTTCTCGAAGCGGCCGGCGCCGGTGAGGCCCAGGCCGGTCGAGAGCGCCGACAGGATCACCTTGGTGACGGTGTTGCAGCTGCCGATGGCGTTCTCCAGGATCTGCAGGTCGCCGCTGTTCTTGACGGGCGACGGGATGCGCGGGCTGTCGTTTTGGATCTCGTCGCGCGACACCTTGAGCATCTCGTAGCCGTCCTTGCTGCCGGCCGCAACGCCCGTGCGGCTGCCGACGGGTTCGTATCTGGGAGGCGTAGCATTAGCATGGGCATTACCATTGGGATTGGTGCTCGTACTGTTATGGGGTTGATCAGTGGTGTTATCGTCCTCGGCGGCACTCACCCTAGGTGCGACGACAACAGGCCAAACTCATTCTTCTCCTCGATCGGGGCTGCAAAGAAGCGCTTCATGAGTTCCAGCAACGCAGCATGGTCAGACAGTGTGCGTCGTCCGTCGAGACCGGAAAGGTCCAGGTAGAAGTAGCCCTCCTCGAGGCACGCCTGCAGCACGCGCTCGACCTCGCCCGGGTCCTGCGACAGCAACAGTGCATAGTCGATGGTCTGCATCGACCACACGGGCGTCGACTGGCCCATCCAGTCAACAGTCTGCGGAACGTCCAGGACAGGGGCCATGATGGCGTAAATCTGATATGTGCTTAATGTGTCGTTTGTAGAGTAGTTGCGGCGGTTCTGGTATAAACTGCAGAGGTTTTGTGTTAAGGAATCACAACTACAAATTCGGTAAAATGACCCCCTTTCTTATATAGATATAAGGCTCTACGTTTAGAATTCCGTCCGGTCTATTCACAATATTCACAAAGGTCTTGCATGCTCCCCCCATCCGACAACAACTGGCTTCCCCCACCCTTTGCATGACGCCGAGATCTGTGCCGCGCCGAGCGCTGTGCCGCGCCGACTCCGCATCCCTTTTTCCAAAGTGCACAGGCGTTGTTCCGCAGTGACATGACGCGAGAGAGAGAGTGGCGCCACGGCTGTTACCCCTCAGTTGTTGCGAGGAGATGTTGGAAACATAAATTCCGTCATTTGTTTTAGGCCATCACAGGATGCGATTGCAGCCATTGTTGACATGGTTGATTGATCTTCCCAACTACCGACATATCCACTCATCCTTGGCCAGGCCAATTGCTGATCGCTTCACTTGTTGGTTGTCAAATCAACACTCGGCAACACTTTCTTACAATACTACAGCCGACCCTCTGGACAACGGACCTACCTGCGATATGCACTTGGCGCTGCTCAACCCATCCGACACAGCACACTTAACACAACCTACCTGAAGGACACCCCCTCCGCACTCACTATCCCGTCGATCAGGGGAAGTGCATCTGCCGACGAATTTGTTGTTATTATTAGACGTTGTTCCCTCCCGTCCGACAAGCACGGCATGCTTTGTAACGTATTATTTTCGAGACACATCTTTTATGCACGAATCACCATCCATGGAGCCCATCCTCGCCGAAATCGACCGATTCATTGACGGCCTGGAGCCCGAGCTCTGGCCGCTGAATACATTCATTCACAGCCACCCAGAGCTCGCATACGAGGAGCACATGACACACGATGCCCTCTGTGCATTTATGGCGGCCCAGACGGGCTGGGCAGTGACTCGCTCTGCGTATGGCATGGCGACTGCTTGGTCGGCTGAGTACGACACCGGTGTTCCCGGGCCCGTCGTCAACTTTAACGCTGAGATGGGTATGTCACTACCGTGGCTTTGTTGGTGGTCAATCGCATACTCACCTTACAGACGCCCTTCCCCGAATAGGCCATGCATGTGGGCACAACCTGATTGCCGTCGTGTCTGTCGCTGCGGCTCTGGCAACAGCCGACACGCTCCTCCGCCAGAAGCTGCCCGGAAAGGTCCTTCTCGTCGGGACACCCGCCGAAGAGGGCGGTGGCGGAAAGATCCGTTGCCTGGCTGCCGGTGCTTATGACGATGTCGACGTCTCCATGATTTCGCACCCGGGTATCGCCAACAACAGTGCCCTCATATGCACCACTGCCTTCACCCGCCTCCGCGTCCGCTACACCGGCCGCGCTGCCCACGCCGCCCAGCAGCCCTGGCGTGGTATCAACGCCCTGGACGCCCTGGTCGTCGCGTATACGGCCGTCTCGGCGCTCCGTCAACAGACGCAGCCAGACGATGTCATTGGTCTGCATATTACCGAAGGCGGCGACGGTGGCACCAACATCATCCATGCCCATGCGGCTGGTGTCACTGTGCTGCGGGCCGCCCATGCACGCCGCTTGCGCGAGCTGCAGGGCAAAGTCGAGGGCTGCTTCCGTGCCGGTGCCGAAGCCACAGGCGCGTCCGTCACAATCGACGTCCAGCCGGGCTACCTCGACCACGTGCCGAACCGCGTGTTAGCTGCGCAGTACGCAACGCATTGGGCCGCCCTCGCCCCCGTCGACGACCTGCCGAACCCGCCGTTGCGTGCGGATGGCCCGACATGGATCAAGAGCAGCACCGACCAGGGAAACATTAGCTACGAATTGCCCAGCATCAACGTCAGCTTTGCCATCCCTCCGGCCGCCAGCGGTGGTGCACCTCATAGCCCCGACTTCGAAGTGGCCTCTGGGACACGTGCTGCCTTTGCACGGGCCATGCGTGTCGCAAAGGCCATGGCGGGGACGGCCACGGATGTGTATACGATGCCGGGGCTGCTGGATGCCGTGCGCGCACAGTGGCAAGAGGATATGGGGGAAACACTGTAACCGATACGGGGAAGGAAGGAGTGAGGCAACTGCCAGGCTAGTTGGTGGTTGGCCGGAATTGCATGTGCCGTACCGCATCCCGATCGGCCCGCAGGTGGGGCCGACTCGCGAAGATGACTTGCGGTTCTTACTCCCTCCACTACTGCCAATTATATTGGTACAGTGAAGAACTTGTCAGACTTTTTTTTTTTTTTTTTTGGCCGTACACGATTTTCTTCTCTCGACCCCCTTTCGTATCTGAAATTGAAGCAGACGGTTGCCTACGGAGAGAGGGAAAAGGGAAAGCGGGAGGGGCAGAGGCAGCAGGAGGCGTCCAACGGACCATCTTGATAGGCGTCGCAACCACCACGAAAGTCAAAAAGTGCAAAACTCATGGGTACCAAATACCACACACTCTCTGCTGTCCATAAGAACCGCCCAGTTGTCAGCACACAGACGCCCGTTGGGCCGCAACAGCACATGTCGTTTCTCTGCACTTCCATATTTTGCGCCCAAAACGTGCATAGTGTACGTCGTAGTTTTCCACGTTGTACAAGAGCCGCATGTGGGGGAACATGTAATGCGGATGCAAGGTTATGGCGGCCTGGAAGCAATAATTGGCTAGCAGAGCCGCAATTCTTCTTCTCATAGGGATTGGTGAAATCCTTTTGAAGGGTATGAAAAAGCACTGCTCTTTCTTTTCCTTCTCCTTCTTTTTCATGGAGAGGGGAATTTCAAACAACCACGCTTTTATACCTACTCGTTCCCGGCCAACAAAGTCGACATGGAAGATCCAGACGTGATTCTCTATTTGATCCCCTGCAGCGAGACAGCTCTTGATGTGGTTTATCAAGAGCAAAACCAGAGACTGCTTGAATATTCCTGGCCGGATCTGGACCACATCCCAAATCTTCGGCCGCACGGTTATGAATATCAACCGTGGCTCGCCGTCCGGTACAGTCACAGCCACAGCCCTGACGGATTTGTCGCGGGCAGCTCGCCCAACGCCGACATCGTCTTTCCAAACTACAGCTGCATCAGCAAGCACCATGTCGTCTTCACCTTTGACGAATACAACCGACTTTGTCTCAGGGACACGTCGGCGAACGGTACGCGTGTCGGCTATGATCATCGACGGGGCGACAAAAAGAAAGACTATAAATGGCTCTTGCACGCGCCCGAAGTGAGCCGCGACCGATATCTATCGCTCGAACTCCCACACTGCATCGAATTCAGGATGGTCCTGGGACCTGTCGACATCGATTCACCGGAACACATGACAAAAGTACAGCAATTCGATGCCAACGCCACGCGCCAGACATGCGTCCCAACGCAAGGAGCAAACGGCACAACGACTACGGCGACCCTCAATCGGGCACTCCCTGACCGTTCTGACGCGCTGGCCCCGTTCCGGGGCTACCATACCGGTTATCCTCCCAGTTTTGGGCCCGGGCCCGTTGTGGCGTCGGAATGGAATGTCTCCTTTCATTCGAACAGTGCTGTTTCGTCCGGCGGTAGCTCGGGCAATTTCACGGGGTCGCGCGACTTTGCGCCATCATATGAGGTGGGGATGGGCGACGGTGACGGACATGATGGAGATGTGATGTTGTACGACAAGTAGACAAACAATATGGTGGTTGCAAAATGGCCAATGTGGTAGCACGCGTTGTTCGTACAACGAGGAAGGAAATATCAGTTTGACGATACGGCTTGTGCTTATCTGTTCTCCGCCGCTCGTTTATTAATCATATCATCAAAAAGAGAAGTGAACGGATTTTTTGATTACCCCTATTTTATTTTCCATATTATATCCCTCCATAGTTGTTCCAGAAATTTCGTTTCGCGTTACAAAGTGGTCTCCAAAACCAAGCATCGAGAATGAACACATCTACAACTCAAACCCTTCCTTCAGTTCCCAGTCGTACAGGAAGCGCACCTCCACCTCTCTACCATGCAGACCCTTGACGCCAACCACGACTGTCTCACCAGGGACAAGGTCGACAAAGTTGTCATCAAAGACAGCATCGGCAACGCCCTCTGTCGGCGACACATGCAGAGTGACGCCCTTGGCGGGCGCATTGGCCGTCAGCAAGACCTGGTCACCGGCGTCGGACACGGTCGCCGTGACGTTCAGCTCGGGCGACAAGCGAACAAGCCGCAACGGCTCGGGCCAGGAGACCCAGCGGGCAAGGCGCGTGGGCGGCGCCGACGTCGTCGTATGGTCGTCCAGGTAGGCGACGACGACCGTGCTGTCGGCCTCGGGAATGTCCATCTGGCGAACCATCTCGGTCGTCTGGTTCGGCGCGAGCTCCACACGGCGAGTCGCCGCTACGCCGTGCGGCAGCGGCACCGGGGCGCCCGTCTGGATGTTGTAGGCGGCCAGCGTGAGCGTGGCGTGGCGGGCCGTGAGGGCGCCGTTGACGGCCCAGACGTCCAGGGCGTGCTTGTCGGGCGGATAGCCCGTCGTGATGTAGGGCGGCTCGCCGGTGACAGTGCGCTCCATGCCGACGACGGCCTGGGCGAGTGCGCGCTTGGTGATGTAGTAGGCCGGTTTCGGGCGCAGGTCCACGTCGACGAGGGCCCAGCTGGTGCCCGGCCAAATGTCGTTGAGCTGCCACACGAGCACGCCGGCGCAGTATTCCTCGCCGGGCCCGCGGAACTCGCGGCGCCAGCAGTTGTAGGCGTACCGCAGGGCCTCCGCCTGCAGAAACTGCGTACAGTACACAAAGTCGCGGAAGGGATTCATGCGGAAGCGGAAGTTCTCGCCCATGTACATGGGGTAGCGGCGAGCGTGGCCCGGGCCCTTGTCGTGGATGTCAAAGAGGCGCGACTGGGCGTGGCGTTCCGCGGGGACGGTGATGCCGCGCTCCATGGTGGCCATGGAGGCGCAGGACTCGAAGCCGAACTCGCTGACGAAGCGCGAGGTGTAGCTCTTGTAGTCCTGGTACGCCGACATCTTGCCGTGCCAAACTAGACGGTGTACGGTTAGCATTCTGTTGTGTCCATGTTCCTGAGGGAAGGACTGATACGAGACGTACCATCCCAGATGTGGGTGTCACCGACGGTGGTGTCGTTGGAGAAGGATCCGCCGTAGGGGCTGCTGCGCCAGTAGGGAACGTCGCCGCCCAGGGTTTCGACAATTTTGGGCAGCACGCGCTCGTAGATTTCGCGGGCCGGGAAGTTTGTCTGGTCCCAGGGACCCTTTTCGTCGCTCATGTCGAGGTCCCAGCCCCAGCGCTCGGCCACCATGTAGTCCTCGTTGTTGCCGGCCCAGAGCGCCAGGCTCGCGTGGTGGCCGACGCGGACCACTTGCTGCTCAGCCTCGTGCCGGACGTTGTCCAGAAAATCGTCCGAGGCCGGGTAGTTGCCGCAGGCGTACAAGAAGTCCTGCCACACGAGCATCCCCGCCTCGTCGCAGAGGTCGTAAAAGTCGTCCGACTCCACGATGCCGCCGCCCCAGACGCGGATCATGCTCTGGTGGCCGCTCTTGGCCAGCTGGATCCAGTCGCTGTAGCGCTGGCGCGTCATGCGCGGCAGCATAAAGTCGCCCGGGATCCAGCAGGAGCCGCCGCAGAAGATGCGGATGT
This sequence comes from Sporothrix globosa, assembly GCA_001630435.1. Classification (NCBI taxonomy): domain Eukaryota; kingdom Fungi; phylum Ascomycota; class Sordariomycetes; order Ophiostomatales; family Ophiostomataceae; genus Sporothrix; species Sporothrix globosa. The sequence goes on from LVYW01000001.1 coordinate 3,019,225, forward strand.
TGTTGACTTCAAAGACGAATGATGTGCCCTCGGCCTTTTTGAGCGGGTGCTGCACCAGCCGGAGGCGGCGCAGGCCAATCCTGCGGCTGGTCCTAGAGCTGTCGTGAGGCGACGCTGCCTTTGGGATGGCAACGCTCGCAGACACGGTGTACAGAGGCTGGCTGCCGTACATGTGTGGGTACCACAGCTGGGGAGTGTTCACGGTGACGGTCGTGTCAAAGGACCCGTCAGCCGTTGTCTGGAGGCTCTGGCTGTGGATAGACGTTCCGGATGGATCACTGATGTGCAGACAGACTTCCTCCTGGGCCTTCGAGACCGTCTCTACGCGGCCCTTGACACTGATGGTGGCGGTCGTCAAGTCGTCAGATACCTGCTGGCGGACAACTAGTCTGTCGATCCTCGTCTCGTAGACTTCGAGGTAGACGGGCTTCCAGGGTCCCGACGTGTTGACGGCCGGGCCCCAATCCCAGCCCTAGCGTATCGTATCAGCATTCGTTTGTGTTAACACAGGGCATAAGGAAATAAGACCAACCCAGTGGTACTGCGCCTTCCGCAAAAAGAGACGTTCCGGGCCGCCAAAGTGCACGTCCGTCTCGTTGCCTTTGTAGCCGATGCGCTTCTTCTCCTGTCGCGAATACGCGGGCGCCGCCTTGAACTGCAGCTCCAGCGACAACGGGCCGCTGGTTTGTTTTAGCAGATCGGTCACATCGACCCGGTGCTGGACGTGCATGTTCTTGCTCGACAGGACCCGCTTGCCGCCCAGAAACACGTCTACGACGGTGTCGAGGCCCTCGAAGCAGAGAACAGCCCGCGACTGGGGCGTAGGCAGAGGTGTCGCGGGCAGGGTCGTGCGGTAGGTCCAGTCGGCATCGTTTACCCAGAGACACTTGAGCTCGTTGTCGTCAATGTACGGGTCGGGAATCAGCCTGTGGTGCAGCAGGTCGATGTGGGCGACCGTCGGAAACTGGGCGACCGGCAAAAACGACGAGGCCGTCGCGTTGTTGAGGCTGCTGGCTTGTTTGAATTCCCAGCCTTGGTCGATTGCCACTCTCTTGAAATCTGCCATTTTGACTTTGCTATGAAGAGCGAGGGCAGCGTGAAGGAACAGTTACTTAGGAATTGAGAATTGGCTGGACACATCTACAGACAAGACAACAATCAAATAAATACGTCGTAAACACGTCCATAGTCTACAGTCTGAACGCCGATCATGGATGCCGGACTCTGTTCCTCCGTGCCCGGTATTCGGCCGCCTCGTCCCCGCCGTACACAATACAACACACGCTCTGCAGCATGACGTTGTTTGTGACTGACTCGACGCGAGTAAAGTCCGACTTCGGTTCGTCGGCCTGTTTTGGGCTGACGAGGGGAAACAAAGGGGAGAGGTCGGCTACGTCCATTTTAGGATTTAGCCGATCGTCTGGCACTAACACGCTGTGAACAGAAGACGGCAACGAATTCGGCGTCTGCCGGGATGCCCGTATATATGTACAGCTGTACAACGTCCTATGACGAAGAGGGGAAAGCTGTTGATTCCAGCAAGAGCTGTCTTGAATTTCTGCAGCTTGTGCTAAACGGCAATCCTCCCAGAAAACGAAACCAAGAAAGCAGCACCGCTTCGACCACACCACCCCTTCCACCTTTAACTTCTACACAATGGCCGGAATTGCCATCTTGGGTGCTGGCATCTTTGCCACCGAAGGTATGTCAAGTCCTATGCACATTACCGGGATGAGCAGGACACCTAACAACTGCAGAGCATCTCCCTGCCCTCGTCGCCAACAAGGCCATTGTCAAGGCCATCTACTCCCGCTCCAAGGCCACCGCGGCACCGCTTGTCGCCGAAGCACAGAAACTGGGCCAGGATGGCGTCGAGCTGTACTCGGACGACACACCGGGCCACGCGCTCGACGACCTTCTGAAGCGTGACGACATTGCCGCCGTCGTCGTGGTGCTGCCCATCGCCGTGCAGCCCGACATCATCCGGCGCTGCTGGGCGGCGGGCAAGCACGTCCTCTCTGAGAAGCCGGTGGCCAAGGACGTGCAGACGGCGCGGCAGCTCATCAACGACTACAAGACCACGTATGCCGGCAAAGGTCTGATCTTCAGCATCGCCGAGCAGATCCGCTTCATGCCCGAGTTCGAGCTGGGCCGCCAGTGGGTGGTCGACGAGCAGGCGCTGGGCACCATCACGCAGCTGCACCTGCGCATCTGGCGCAACCAGGCGGCCGGCGGCAAATACTACGAGACGCCGTGGCGCAAAGTGCCAGAGTACCAGGGCGGGTTCCTGCTGGACGGCGGCGTGCACCAGACGGCGATGCTGCGCTACATCGCGGGCCAGGAGGTCGTCGAGACGCACGGGTATGCGCGCCAGGTCGCGCCGCACCTGCCGCCCCTGGACACGGTCAATGCCGGTCTCGTGCTGAGTGGCGGCGCCACGGGCACGCTGTCCATGTCGTTTGCGTCGACGCGCCGCGCCACGGAGCTTGTCATCATCGGCACCAAGGGCAGCTTCTACCTGACCGACGGTCCGGACGGCTATGTGCTGACGCTGGAGCTGCTGTCGGGCGAGCGGCGCACCGACACGATCAAAAGCAGAGGCGTAGAGCTGGAGATCAAGGCGTTCCTCGAGGCTGTCGCCACTGGCAAGGCGCAGTCGCGCGCCGGGCCCGAGGAGGCTCTGAACGACCTGGCCATTATCGAGAGCCTGTGCCAAGGCGGCGGCAAAGTTGACCTTTACTAGATGTGTAGACAAAATACATACACGATGCAATAAAACAGATGTGCTTTGGGTTCATTGTATCCGTGAACGCTTTGCGTGTTGTGTTGAATAAACTGTACCGCCATTCGTAGCATCTTGCACAGCGAGCACGGCTACCACCGATCGACCGACCCCCTTTGCAAATACATTTCTCTTTGAAATCAGTATCAGCCCCGCAGCGGCACATAAATATGGCTCTCTCCGGCAAGACACCCCTCATTTTCTCAGTGGCGCACTCTTCAGTTTTCAAAATACCCAGCCATACTTTTCCGGGCAGTTCATTCGAAGACTTCGTGACATATTCATGGAAGTGCCACAATCAATCCATGAGGAAGTCACGACCAAATATCTATATCCAAGCAAAGTAATCTCTCTCGCAGCCAGGCTCGGTTCTAGAGACATCTAGTGCATCTTGGGTGCCCAGTCCTCGAGTCAACAACATCAAACGTTACTGCCAGAAGACGCTGACAAAGTTGGCGCACGAATGGGTGCGGTCGTGTATCCTCGCGATAAGGAATCTTTAACAGATATCCATCCTGCTGAAGAATGACGAGGCCCGGGGAAGTTGCCGTTCCTTCCGAGACGAATCTTTTTAGGACACTCTATAAACGTTTATACATCGAACATCCTGACCTTAAGACACTTTTAAAATTACAAGACAGTGTACGCTCGGCATCTACAACCTTGGCATTTACTTCCTGATTATATAAGCTAACTACACTACATAGTCAGACGTAGCAAGTGCTTACTATGACTCCCGAATCATCTGTCAATGATGAAGGCCAGGGCACACACGCAACCGTATGGCCGAATGATGTGAACAACCTAGACGACATTCTTGCCCTTTTAAAAGACTACGAGGGCCGGTACGAGATCGTGAAAAGCAAGACGACCGGAATAACCACTTGCATTGGTGTCGAGAATCTAGACACCTTCACCATTGACAAGCTACAGCGCAGCGTACGTCTCTTTCTGTCATACGTTTACCAACCAAGAAGTTAAACTGACATTACCACTTTAAGCCATCTGTGAATTTGGCATACTACACCGAAGCCTTCCACCGCCATTACCCCGTGCCTGAAAAGATTGGCATAATTCTGACTGACGAGTCCGCAACTCGCATGCCGGGTCCTGCCATCACGGTCGAGGAGTTTCTCAACGAAGAGGGCGCCGGGACTAATGCGTCCATCTGGCCTCGCAATGGAAAGATCACGGAAGAGATAATGTCTCTCCTAAAGGACTACGAAGGCCGATATCACATAATAGGCTCTATGGAAAGTTGCAGTTTCATCATTGTGGAAGACCTTAACGTCGACACGATTGTCAAATTACAAAAATGCGTACGTCATTCTTAAATCTCCTTTGCCAATACTCCAGTACTGTTCCTAAACTAAATCAATTTTATATTCACAGCCCGATGTCGGCATGGCGTACTATATGAGTGCTATGCTTCGCAAGTTTCCTGATCCGGGTGATCCCGTTGCCCCGCTATGAGATGATATGTCTGTTCTGATGTTGTTTTATTCTTGCTCGCCAGGATATCTGGACGGGCGGGGTCTGGTTGTGCATTACGTCGTTTGAGAACCGGGTCTAGCCGGGCGTTGCGCCAAATTTTTAGGAGCTGATTGAATTCGGCTACGTTTTGGGGGAAGATCTTTTCTTACTCACAGTCAATTTGATATCGCGCCCGCATAATGGCCAATGGCTCGCCAAATGTACAATCTCTCATCGTCCTCCACCGCCCGTTAATTTAATCTACGGCCTCTCGGCAACGGTGGAGATGAATAGGACACAATACGGCTGTTGGCTTCTAGATCGCACACAAATATGTCATGGGACCGGAACAATCAATCCATCTGGTAACTAAAAAGAATTAGCTACTGACAGGGAAAGGAAAGACTGGTTAAAGGGCCTGACCGACGAAATCTTCCTGTTATACACTCGTTAATCGAATGGCAGCGGCGCAAAGAAGAAAATTATTTGCAATCTAAACCTAACAATATCTGTCATGCGAATAAAAAAAAAATGCCCGACAACCGATAACGCTGCATAATTCCTCCACTAAATCTTGGGGTCTTAAGAAAATTCCAACAAGTCGGTAAACTGATTATTTCCTTCCAATAGAAAATAAAACGCGTACCACTACGTCGTAGGCCACTGCATATCGGCAATTTCAGGCAATCCATGCAATCCAAACTCGTCATAGGTTGGAAGCGCTGCTGGAGGCGTTGTTGAACATACTCATATTGTCGTCTACCGCTTGGCCAAGCCACCTTGGCGCCTTTGCCCGTTACAGACATTGTACTACGCGTGTTCTAGCAGGACCTATTTTCGGGCCTTTGTGGCTTACGCACTTGGGACGACTACCCACTGTGGCGGCCACAACAGTGTGTTCTCCTTTACAAACTAAACTAATACGCCATCCGGTGGCACAAAATTCATTCCTTGGATTTGGGGGCGTCAGCCGTAGCCCCTTCGTGTGGGTCCTGTGGGCTTGTGAGCGGGGAAATGGCACTGTCTCGTGAGGAGAAACATAGAGATATCCACTGGTAACCGGCTCTACATGAATTGGCTCTCGCAACTGGGATCTACGTCTGTTTTCATCTTTATCCTCGTCTCTTTTCTGAATATGGCGCCATGGCCCCGACACGAGAGGTTTATAGGCGAGTTCGGACCGGTGGGTAGCATTCGTTTTCGGTTGCGTTGTGTTTTCGTGTTCTGTCCATTGCTGACACCGGCCGTATGTAGGTTGGTAGGTGGACTCTTTTCCATGTGCAAGGATGCAGGAGGCATTGGCTGTGGCCAAGGCAGGGACTCAATGCTGCATGTCGTACTGACAAGACAGCATTACCTGTCGCAAACGGCATATGAAATGTACGTCTATATCGCCAGTGGAAGAACAGTGAAAGAACATTACGAAAAGTGCACGACTGACTGCGCAAGGTGATGAACGCAAACCGACTTGTCGACATTGTGACATAGCGAGTCGAGAGTGTCGTTATGACGTCTCCGAGACGGCTGCCCGTCGCTCCGAGAGCAACGGCGGCTTCCAGTTTGATGCCAGCCACGTATGGTTGGACACGCCCGAGGGTGAGCACGCCTCGTCGTTGCCTTTCCAGTAATCCAAAGAGAACGTCTCTGACTCTGCACTCTCAGTCCGCTTCGTACACACCGTAGCCACGAGCACAGACGACACAGACGCAAACACCGAGAGCAACACAGCATCCAATGTCTCAACGCCCGCCCAGCCGTCACCGGAGGCGGAACCCGGCGTGTCTTTTGACGAAGATGGCCGCACGCCTATATTGGCAACAGTACACGCCGTCCACCAGCCTGTCCCGGAGCCGGTCCCGGAGCCCGTTTCGACTCCCGCGTTTCCCGTAACAGCCCCCACGCCGTCGCACAATGCAACCGATTTCGCTTCCCCGTACTCCACAACGAGCGGCGGCAGCCCCGACACCATCGTGGATCCCATGCAGTCTCTTGTCCGCATGCGCGCGTCCGGGTCCGTCATCTACACGCCCGGACCAACGCAGCCGCTGCGGGATCCACAAATTGCCGTCTTGCTCCAGCACTACACGCACAACCTGGCCGGTTGGTTCGACGTCAACGACCCGCACCACCAATTCGAGACATTCGTTCCGTTTCTGGCCCTCAGCTGCCCCGTGCTGCTGCACGCCGTGCTCGCTCTGTCCGCGTGCCATCTCAGTCGGCGCAATGGGTCCCGATATGGGGCACACAACGGCGCACACAACGGGTCCCACGATAAGCTGTATGCCTCGCAGTTCCACGACCTGTGCATCCAGGACCTCATCCCGGCGCTCGCCGACCCGGCCACGGCGCTCGACAACGTGCTGCCCATATCGACGGTCGTGCTGCGCATGTACGAGATGCTGAGCTACGAGAGCGGCGGCGGCGAGAACGAGGCGGCGGACCGCGAGACGGACGCCCAGCGCAACGACCTCCACCGCCGCGGCTGCTCGTCGCTCTTCATCCACAACCGCAAGAACATTGGCTTCCGCGCGCTCAAGCGGACGGCCTTTTGGACGTACTTTCGCGAGGAGATCATGGTGGCCCTGGCCTCGCGCCGGCCGACGGCCATCCTGCCGCGGCACTGGAAGGTCGACATCACCTGGGGCGGCGACTACGACTACGTCAAGACGGAGCAGATGACGATGCTCATTGCCGAGGTGGTCGACTACTGTTTTGGGGGGCAAGGCGACGACGACAACGGCGACGACAACAATAACAGCAACAACAGCAACAACCACACGATCGGCGACATCCACCCCCGGGATCGTTGGAGCGACCTACAACGGGAGGTCTCGGCGTGGAAAGAGGCGCTGCCCGAGTCGTTCCAGCCGCTGTCCGTCTTGGACGACGGCGGGCCGTTCCCGCACATCTTCTATCTGTGCACATGGCACATGATTGCTATGCAGTTCTACCACTTGGCCAAGGTGCTGCTGGCGCTGCACAATCCCCACCCCGTGCGTGGGATTGATTTTCTCGGTTTTGCAAGAGCCGTCGAGGTATGCGGGTGTTGATGTGTTGTTGTGTTGTTGTTCGCAGATCGGCAGATTGTGTTTATTTTACATCCCAAATCTGACAACGTCCACAGACAGAGATTCTCGAGCATGCGCTGCAGTTGTGCGGCATGACCAAAACAACGGGAGACAAGCACCCGGGTGTGCTCGTCAACGCTGTGCAGCCTCTTGTCATATGTACGTCTCGCAGAACGCATCCCGGCTCCATGTCCGTTTCTGGATGTTTACATGTGTACGAACTAATCATTTTGCACGCAACCAACTCACTCCTTAGGCGGTCGTATTTTCAAGAAACCAGACGAGCAAGCGGAACTTGTCCACATGTTACAGCGGATCGAGGAGGTCACGGCTGTCAGCACGTCCCAGGGGATACAATCGCTCAAAGAAGCGTGGGGAATGGGGTAGGGCTAGCAGTAGCTCGTGTGGCTAGTGTCCACGGATGACTTACTCCGCACTGCAACACATGCACGAATTCCATCCCCGCTCGGCTAACGCGGCCATTTAAGACTTCGTATCCGACGCCGAAACCACCGTCTAGCCGGTCAGGTGGTCGTTTAACAGTTCCATGCAGACAGATGTCAGCGTCCTTGCGGTGTTAGTGGAGCATCACAGATTCGTGACCGTAGTCGGAACACGTTCTATCAAGACGAACGTCATATACGTTTCAACTCTTGGTATGCAGAAACAACATCGCAGCCAAATGGGAGATATAATAACAAGAGCTGTCCTATTTTGCAAAGAGTAGAGTTTGCTCTCGTCCACCTGCTTCCTTGTTATATTTTATTATTATTTTTATTTTATATTATTCTACTTCTTTGTCAACACTCCATCATCCTCACCATGGCCGCCCCCGTCCCCTTTGATCCTCTCATCTTCACAGACGACTACCTCCGGGTCCGTGCCGTCCCAACCTGCCACACCTCGACATTCGTGTGGTGCCACTCTGCGGCAGACAAGGGCGCCGACTGGCAGTTTATCGTCGACCCGCTGCGCAAGCTCGGCCACTGCAACCACATTGCCTTCATCTTCCCCTACCTGGACTACAGCGCCCCCAACGACCCTGCCATCCGCGCCAAGAACGAGGCCCTCGTCCAGAAAATCGTCGACGAGGAGATTGTCAAGGGCTGCCACCCAGACCGCGTCGCGGTCGGCGGCTACAACGAGGGGTTGACCGTGGCCCTGCTGGCGACGCTGGCCGACGACAAGAACACAATCAACGGTGTCCTGGGCATCACCGAGCGACTGGCCTTGCCGGACCTCGCGGGTGTTCGCAAAGAGGCCAACGCCCAGACGCCTGTTTTTGTGGTCGACCGCTCTGGCGCGGACGGCAATGAGGGCAAGAAGGTGCTGGAGGCGGCGGGCCACCCCGTCCGCGCTGTTGTCGACGGGAGCAAGAATGCTTCGTCTGGCGCCAATCCGGTCACACAAGAGGTAAGCCGCGGTCCCATACTTCCCATTCTGTGGTTGAGAGAGAGTGAGACTAACGGATTTTGTACCAAAGGAACTCGAGAAACTGGACAAATTCATCCACGAGGTGCTGCCCGTCGAGTTTGCAAAGAAGGAATAGACAGATATAGACAAAATCAATAGACTGCATATCATCCGCTCAAATCTAAATGTACACATACGATGGGGGTCAACAAAAGCAATGAAAGTTATTTCCCAGTGTCTCTATAGTAATGTTTATTTTGATTATTATTACAAAGTGACGTTTGCTGCGATTTAGCAATACTTGAACCATGTTTCATTCGGTGTTTTTATTTCCATTCCATACACATCCCATGGTCAAATCCAATGATTCCTAAACGACTTTATTTACGCATTTGGAATCACCCGTCACTAGTGAAATGAAAGAAAATAAATGGAAATATACACTCTACAACGAGACATTCTTAACCGTGTCATGTTCTCGTCAATCGTTTGAAACATGCGAATTTGGCAAACTAATGCATCGCACGCAGATATAAGCGATCATGTGACCGGTTGAATCACCATTTCGGGACAAACGCCTGCCAGCAAGAGGAACGGCCTCGATGCTTTTGGCATAGTCGGTGGGTGACATTATTTTAGTGTCCCAAGTTATGGACCCCAAAATTACCCAATGCAGGCACCGTAATTTTCTGGGGATATTTCTTTTTGAGGGGTTGCAGATCTGGGGTTGTCCAGACGGTCTGTGGGTCAGCCATGTGTGCCCCCGGAGGCAAGAAAAAAGAAAAAGGAAAAAAGAACGAGAAGTAAGGAGAGAAAATAGAGAAAGAGCAAGACGAGAGAGAGAACGCCGAGTGTCAACGACACGTGTATATATGGACAGCCTTCCCGTCCTCTGCACTCACCTTGACCACACTCACCTTGGAGAGGATCATCACCTGTCGTCACCACCACTGCCGTCATCACCACCGTCATTCCCACCGTCACGATGGCTGATTCAACAGCAAAGCTTGCCACGGCTACCTCCCATCACGAGGAGGACAGCCACAGCCTGAAGCATGCCACAACGCAGAACATCATGACCGAGTCGCGCATGCAGGCTGCTCTGTTGCGTGAGAACCCGCGCCCCTTCCGCAGGAGCTTCCTCAAGCTGTACGGCTGTATTTTTGTCGGCTACCTGTGCTGTGCCACCAACGGTTTTGACTCCAACACGTTTGGTAAGTGGGGAGGACGGTGAATTGTTCTTGATACAAATAATGACACCGTGACATAAAGACAAACACTTACTCACACATTTCTCAGGCGGCCTGTCTGCCATCCCCCAGTTTACCAAATATTTTGGCATCACCACCAAGAACCAGGGCCTGGTCGCGGCCCTCTTTGTCATTGGCAACATTGCTGGCTCGCTGTTTGCCGGTCCGTGTGCCGACAAATACGGCCGTAAAGTCGGCATGGCCCTCGGCTCGGCCATTTGTGTCGTCGGCGCCATTCTCCAGACCGCCGGCCAGAACCTGGCCATGCTGGAGGCCGGGCGCTTCATCCTCGGCGTCGGTGCGGTGCTGGTCCAGACGGCCGGTCCTGCCTACGTCGTCGAGATGTCCTATCCCAAGTACCGCGCCCAGCTCACCGGCGGCTACCAGGCCTGCTTCTTTTTGGGGACCATCATCTCGACGTGGCTCGAGTACGGCCTCAACCACATTGACACGACCCTGTCCTACCCCTGGCGGCTGCCTCTCGCCGTCCAGGGTCTGCCATCGGTTATCATGCTGTGCGCGATTGCTTTTATCCCGGAAAGCCCGAGATGGTAAGATTCCTTTCTCTGTTCATGTTTCTGTTACGTTTTCTTCTTTCTTTTCTTTACTTTTATTGGCATCTACAGTTTTCTAACCTTCGACCAGGCTCTACGCCCAAGGACGCGAGGAGGAGGCCAAGGCCATTCTCATCAAGTACCACGGCGACGGCGACCCGAACGCGCTGGTGGCCAACCTCGAACTAGAAGAAATGGCCGAGGTCATTGAACTCGATGGCACAGACAAGCGCTGGTGGGACTTTCGGTCGCTGTTCCGCACCCGCGCCGATCGCTACCGCATCTTTTTGGTCTCGTGCATTTCGTGGTTCGGCGAGCTGGACCTGCCTCCGACCAGCTATTACTTTCCATTGATGGGTAAGCCATACCGTGCTGTGACACTGTTACATTTCTCATCTTTATTTCGTTGTTTGTTTTCTCCCTAAAACGTGTGTCCTGACCGCACCAGTCAAAACTGTCGGCATCACCAGTGTCTCTACGCAGCTGCTGCTGAATGCCATCCAAACACCAGTCATGGCCGTGGCCGCCCTTGTTGGCCTAAGTCTCGTCCACAAGTTTGGTCGACGGAAGCTGCTCATGGTTTCCAGCGCCGGCATGACGGTTTCCATGGCCATCATCACGGCGTGCACGGCCAAACAAGCAGGCCGGCCCGCCGTCGGTGGCACCGGCATTGCCTTCCTCTACGTCTTCCTCGTGTGTTTTGCCTTTGCATGGGTAAGTACTTCTCCTTTTCCTTTTTCCGTGCGCCACAAACTCTATCATACTAATATCGTTTGCTCCCGCTCCCCTTCCCTAGACGCCAATGCAGTCGCTGTATCCTGTCGAGGTCCTCGCCTACAATGCGCGCGCCAAAGGCATGGCCTACTTGGCCTTTATGAACAATGCCGTCAAGGTCTTGAACACTTACGTGCCCCCCATTGCCATTGCCAATTCCGGCTGGAAGTACTACTTACTCTACGTCATCTGGGACGCCTTTGGCATTGTCGTCATCTACTTCTTCTTCATTGAGACCCGCGGCTGGAACCTAGAGGAGATCGAGGCTCTGTTCCATTCCAAGAACCCCGTCAAGGCCAGTCTGGCCAAGAAGAAGATTAGCGTCGCCGAGGACGGCACCATCACCAAAGTGGCGGGTCCAGATGATATTTGAGAGGCTGTTGTATAGACACTACAACGTTTAATTCGTATTCAAGTAGCACTCAAATAGTAAAATAGAAGAGAAGCAAATTGGATGTCCAGACTGAGGACGCGGCACTCCTACCATCTGGTGGCCCGCAACGACCAGCAAGAAGCGTGACGTGTCCTGGCTGCCCTGGCGCACTCGGATTGGCAGCAACCTTGTCTCGTTAACTATGTCTATGCCGAGTAGCTGAGACGGTGCTAAGGTTTGATATGTGTGCGGACGGCGAGGCACGTTTTGAGAGGTGGGCAGTGACTGTTTAGCTTGATGTTAGCCGATCAAGTCGTGACGGTGTGCGAGTGGCTGTGGTGATAATGGAGGCCGAAGAGGGGACACTACAGTACCTGTACATTTGGTTGTCGAGTTAGCTTGTCATTCGTATTGAAACATCATGTCGTATTAGCAGACAATTGTGATTCACAATCGAGTAGAAACTGCATCCCACGTCGATTCCAGTGACATCATGTAGTCATGTGTTTTGTAACCTTTTTCGGTGTGAGGCATCTCTTGCTGTTCCTATAAAAGGTTACGTCGCCCACCCAGTTGTTTACCCTCTCTTGATTGTCTCCCAACATCTTTTCCTCTCAGACACACTCTACCTCACTGGGAGGGACGGGACCAAGCTGGGATTACAACTTTGCCCATCATCACATTATCAACATCATCCAGCACAATGTGTGAAGATCACTTCGAGATGGTTGTGTGGGATTGTGGCCACTCTACGAAACGGTATAGTACCTCCGTGGGATGTACGACGGCCACGCGAACGGGAAAGAAGTGTTCGATCATCAACCAGGTGATCCTTTCAACTTCTTACCAGAACGTCCGCTGCTACAGTTGTCTCCAACCGAAAAGCGGCTGTTAAGTGGTCAACAGTCACATCTTGGACGGAGAATTCCTTTGTCACTTTCTACTTGATATTTAACAAGCAATGAATGCGTTGCCTTTCCAAAATTGTTAGCTAGTTGACTGTGCGGTGATGTTAGTAGGTGGAATGTGAGGCTCGGATTTTGTGTAAGATGAAACAATGCCTTTATTGTTTTTGTCGTGTCACGAATACAACCACGTCCACCTCGATCTTGTCTGCGAGGTTGTAAACCTACTCAAGTTTGCCTCAACGAACTTAACCTCAACCATATTTGTTTCGATGGACTTCGCATCGACAAACTTGCATCGACCGACTTTACTGCAACATCAGAAACGATATAAAATGTGCGAAGTCCACAATGTTTATGGAAACGGCAGCTATTGCCGACGGTCGCGTGGTAAAACATATAACAGGAGATGGTACTAGCTGTGTCTTGGGCATCTGCCAGCTAACAATGAATCGATGATTTTCCTTTTTCAAATTTCTCTACGGCTGTTACCGAAGTGAGTGCAGCTGGCCATCAATTTGTTTGATTGTTAGTTGTGTGAAATTTTTTTCAGAATATTGCGGCATATTTTACTTCGTTAAATTTCCATCATAATTGTCAACAAAAAACGGAAATATACCGCCTCAAAACTTTCCCATGCCTCATTGTAAATATTCTTTCTTCAGATAAAGTTGTATCTAACATTTTTATTCCCTTCTGCCTGTATTATTCCCTTGTCACGGTTTATTTACCTTCGGCAGGGTGCAATTCAGGGACAAGATCTAAGATTAGTCATCCAAATGCAAGTCAAACGATCTCCACTTTATGTACACGTGACGGACCCGCCCGGTCAGTTGTCGCTTCCCCGTGTTCCACTTTTCGCCCTTTCCGCGCCGCTCCACGCTTCTGTCTCGTCTCGCTTTCCAACTCCAACCCCAACTCTCACTTTCGCTCGCGCACCTCCTCGTCCCCGATTGCGCCCCCGAGGCACAACGCCGCAGATGCTGCTGACGCCGCCGCCGACCGATGACCCTGACGCCGTCTACTAACGTTTACCCACCCGATCGACTCATCTACCTGTGCGCGCCTCTGGCTAGCTTGCCGGAATTGCGCGAGTCCGCCAAATCAGTTTGCTCCACAGACGCGATTCCCACGACATCTCTCGCTTCGCGGAACGACGACCAGCCGCAGCGACGCACTCGGACGACCGCTACGCTTGAATCATACCCGCATGACCACTACACAGTCGTATCTGCTCCGTTATCGACCTGTGTATGCGGCTGTCGGTGTTGGGACGTGTTGGCGCATTGTCCACTGTGAACGGAAGCTTCCAGACGAGCGTCGCATCGAATCCTCGAAGCGACAATCCTTCTACGTCGAAGCAGTGTCGTCTTTTGCTTCCTCTTGTTGAGCTTTTCCTCGTTTCTGGATTTACCCTCCTTTACCCCCTCTTCCTCGTCTCGTCGACCACTGTCACCCAACGAATTTCACTGCGCCGCTCTTTTCTCACATTATCACGTCTGGTCACATCCATATCCAGCATCCCTGTCATTTTGTCCTCGCTTACACTGCATCTGCCTTATGATCCTTGTACACACAACGACCACCTGCAGTCTCACCTCGGCCCAGTCCGCACGTAACTGGTGGGGGAGCTGAAGGAGGAAGAACATGGGCGACCGAGCGCCGGAACAGGACTCATTTCGGAATGAGCCTCAATGCTACAATTGCGGCATCACCGGCCACCAGACGATTGCATGTCCAGAGCCAACCAGGGCCGTGCCAGCGTGAGTATCCGCAGGGCTGTGTGTGTCGACTGTTTCTCGTGATTCTGCTAACACCCGAAAAGAGGCCTTGAAGCTCACCGCCAACGGCAGGCGTCCAAGGACTACAACGGCATCAACAGTAGCAACAACAACAACAACAACAACAACCGCAACAGTAACCGTGGCGGCCGCCACAGTTTCAGCAACCACTCCGGCCCGGCTTCCTCGCAGAACCGGCATGCGAGCGGCATGGTCGTCACACGCTACCCGCCGCCTCCGGGCCCCAGCGGTCCGCACATGACACACTACTCTCAACCATCGCAGCCTCCACAGCCACCGCCGCCCATGACACATGCTCCTCCCCCTCCGCCGCCTCCTTCTCTTCCTCCACCTCCACCGCCGCTGCCGTCCGGTGGCGGCGGCGCTCCGTCTTACCATCATCAGCCGCACCATCCTCACCCCTCGCCATATCATGCCCAGACAGGCCCAGAGTCATGGTCATATCCTCCACAGCCGTCGGCCTACAATGGCGGCCAATACCCACCGGGCGGCGGTCCCCCCTCTACACCGGCATCGGCGCCGCCCAGCTTCCCGTCGTACGACCCGTACAACCAACATCAACAGCAACACCACGGGCCGCCTTCTGGGCCTTCCTCTGCCGGAGGACCGCCGCCTCCTCATGCACCATACTACAACCAACATTATGGCCCGCCACAGGCCGACTACTTCCCTCAGCCTCCGCCAGGCGTGACTGGGCCGCCGCCGCCGCCATCGTCACAATACGGCGCCCACAACTATCACCCGTCTCTCCCACCACACCCTTCTCACACACAACACGGCTATCCTGGTAGTCAGTCCGGACCACCAGGCTCCTACCCACCACCGCCAGCTTTCCATTCTTTGCCAGGAGGCGAGCCGGGCCAGTATCCCGGTCCAGCTGTGTTGTCGGCACCCGCTGCTGCACCAGCGTTCCCACATGGAAATGGTGGAAACGGTGGAAATGGTGGAAGCGGGGCCAATGGCAACAACTCGTGGCGAGGAAATAACTCCAACAACAAGCGTGGTGGGGGCAGCTTTGGCAGCCATTACAACAGCCAGAACAATCAGAGCAACCGTGGTAACCACCGAGGCGGTGGCTTTGCAAGAGGACGCGGCGGCCGCTTGCCAAGTGGACAGTTTCACTCCAGCAGTACACCGGGTGCTGGATCACCGCCTACTACTGGTCTGGCCATACCGAGCGGCCCAGGTAGTGGTAGTGGTGGTGGAGGCACACCAAACGGCGCGAGCCAAGCGGACAAGTCGCCATCACAACCCGACACAAACCACAAGCCAGCACTGCCACCATCGAGTTCGAGCATGGTGCACAAGCTGCCGGATCGGCCACCTGGTATGCCCGCCAAGCCACCGACGCCCATCTCCATGTCCCATAAGGGTGGAGGACGGCCGGGTGCGGCGAGAAACGAAGAAAAGCCGCATGAATCGCCCAGCACGAAATCCGGCACCGACTACCACGACACGAGTGCGGGCCTCCTCCACCAGAAGCGCGGCCGTGACGACCACTTCTCTCGAGACGTAGACCGTGGCGATGCCAAAAGGACGCGCCCATCACCGGCCTTTGGCTCGCCTCATAGCCATAGCCATAGTCATAGCCATAGCCACAACCACAGCCACCAAGGTCCCATGACACCGGCATCACCCACAAACGACCGCTTCGTCAACAACATCCCGACAGGGCCACGAAATGGTCCAAAGGGACACCCAACCTTGTCGGGGCCGAATGGCCTCGCCTCCAAGCTACCTAGTGGTCTGCCGGGTGGTGTACCTGCCAGTCTGCCCGCTAACCCGGTCTGGGCCAATCGAACCATCAACAATCGCATTCTGAGCTATGGCCAGAAGCCGGGAGCATCCGGCCCATCCGGAGCGCCTGAGCAGCCTACGCCTTCAACAAGTGCGCCCCACCACGGTCACAGCCACGGTCACGGTAGCACAAACGGGACGAAAGCGACTAGCATCCCAACAGGCCCCCGCCTTCTCTCGGCCGGCCCCGTCCCCAGCAGTCTGCCCTCCCGCCCACCGCCGGTCCTGAAGGGCGTCGTCGGCGCCCATGGCCGCAGCACCAGCACCAGCGCCAGCCACAGTGGAGGCACACGCAGCCGCACCTACTCCCGCAGCCGGTCGCGGAGCCGGACTGTGCAGGCAGGCGACGACACCAACACCAACGACCGCGGCGGTCGTAGTCGAACACGCAGCCGGAGCCGGACGCGTAGTAGAAGTCTCGACCGCAGTCGTAGCCGCAGTCGCAGTCGGAGTCGGAGTCGGAGTCGGAGTCGAAGCCGCAGCCGCAGTCGCAGCAGTTCACCGCTCGACGACCTGGAGCTGGCGATGCTGGGTATGGCGCCGTCGGCGGCCGACAGCGGCCACACACGACGCAACGGCAGCAGTGGCCGACGGGCACGTCGTGGCAGTGTCGACAGCGATTCCAGCGACGGGCGATCCCGCTCCCGGTCCCGCTCCGGGACAAGGTCTCGCTCTCGCTCTCGCTCCCGATCCCGCAACCGGGACAGTGACGACAGCGATGACAGCAGAAGCCGTGCGAAGAGGCGGATGCGCAATGTCAATGGACGCATTCCCAAACGGCGGCAGCCCAAAGAGTCGTCCGTGTACAGGTCAGTCTTCCGTTTCCTTGAAATCAGGTATCATGAATGTCGTACTAACACTGCTTTAGTCGTCGCTGGTAGAAACTGTGACCGTTGTTTGTGGATGGACGTCTTTCGTTTCCATGCTCTGTGGTCGTGTTTGGTTTAGCCTTTGAATTATCTCATCGTTTTTTGTATTTGGAGTATTCCTTCCATCGCTACTGCGTTCTCTTTCTCTTCCATCAAAGCGTCATATACTGAAGAAGCATTTCCGCATGACTGTCGGGCTTTTCTCTCTACTGTACTGTAATGTATTACTATTAATATTATTTTATTATTGTATTCCTTTCTTTTTTCTTTGAAATCCGTAATCTATATTGGTCATCTTTATACGCATCAATTTGCTGTCCGCATGGACGCAAATTCTCTTTGGTCACTGATAGATACTCCCTTGCGTGCGTGTCGCCTTCCCTGCACCACATTTAACCGCTGTTGCTTGAGCAAAGAAAAACGCTTGGATCGGACCGTACCCGAACACGCATCTAGTACAATTGATGCAATTGATACCTGTCGTCATGCACGCTGGTTCTGAAAACAAGATGGCTCACCTGTTCTCGTCCTCAACACTGCCGACGAGTGCAACCACAAACATGCACGCCGCATATGTGCCGAAATCAACCAACATTTGGGTGTTCATCGTGTCAGCACGCCGTTCACGCCGCACAAATGGAGGCGTCCAGAAATCTATAAAGCCGTGTCTTCCCTCTGGCCATGCCCAGCCTGATCTGCTCCCAGCAACTTCTACTTTCTAACCACAGATCAAACTTTGCTACCTTCTTACAACTAACACAACTAACAGAACTAACACAGCGTCCTTTAGTCCGGACCCATCTCGAAAAGTCAAGATGGGCGCCGAGCAGTCAATCCCCTCCGCTTCCTCCCCTTCTTCTCGCCGTCATTCCGGTTCTTCTCACTCTTTTCACTCTTCTCGGTCTGGTAACTCGGCTCACTCTACTCGCTCTGCTCATTCGCCTCCTGCTGCTCCGTCTCTTACCCGCTCCCACGCTGTCCATCGCCATACGCCTCCGACTCCCGCGTCTGGCTCCCACCGTGAGTTCCTCATGCTCCAGGAACAGCTCCTCCAGATGGCCTATAACGAACCTATCAACGCCGACTCCGACATCTTTGGTGATCACCACGGCTACGCTGCCCGTTTCTCGTCGCCTGTCTCGGTCTGCCCCTACAACCACTACTCCAACAGTAAGTCCTACATCCCCATCTCCGCCTGCACTTGCGACGATCGTACTGGTGCGCCTTCTCCTTCCCCACCCCGGCTCTCCCGTGCTCGTGCTATCCACTCTTTGGCCAGCCCCTCGGCCCGTCCTGGCTCCCGCCGTGATATGATGCTTCGGAATGCTAACCCAATCAGTGATCCTCCTGTTTATCGCCCGGACGACTTTTCTTCTGCGGCGACGCCCTCTGCTCCCTTCGCGCCCTCTCGCTCGGCTACCTCCTACTCGTCTTCCATGGTCTCGTTCGAGGACATGGGCTACTCGGCCCCTGTCGATCCCTCGCCTGCTCCTCAGTACTTGGTGAAGCCCAAGGGGAGCAACAGCCGTCCGGTCAAGAGTCGTTTCCGTGAGGAGTTTTAAAACGCCTCGGCTCAATCGTCATACGTTCCGGTCATTCGTGGCTTTGGCAACACTACATGGTAAGTTCAAATCGCATCAAAACACAAAACTCACAAAACTACAGGTTCTTTCGTCGAGTCGAGCACTTTGGTGAGTAGAAATCGCCTCAAGTTGCTCCTGACACTATGTTCATAATGAACAGACTCATCCTTGTTTGAACAATATGATTGTCATCAAAGATATAAAATATTAAACCAACTCGTTGTTCATGCTCGGGACACCCTTGGAGCAGTAAGAAGCAGCTGTAGTGAACAAAATGAAATAAATTATTCGAAAAAAAAAAAAAAAAAAAAGGATGCATTGCCTTCAAATTGCCGTGACACATATGAACATGTAAATGACTCGTAACCGTAATGTTAAGGAAGAAAAAGATCCCGATACAGACCAACTAAACAACTAAACAAACGTCTAACCAGATATTTACATGCCCAACGGTTTTACTACTGCCCACCTCAGACCACTCAACACAAAATATTCCAGCTTGACCTTGTCTGTCTCCCGTAACCAATCAACTGTGCCAATATCATGCACTGCAGCACATTGCTGCTTTAACCGCTAAGATCGCATATTAGTCACAGGCCTGAGCTTCCCCGCAAATAGGGCTGAGAAATGGCATAGCTCGGCCTCAAACGGCGCCCCACCTCCGGTTCGGTCGCTCTTTCCCAGCCCAATTGTCCTGCACGTCACAGGCAACCACAGGCGACGCACGCCATAGCATCACCAACGGTCCTTTTGCTGCATATATCAAACCCCAGCGCCTCACTTGAGTCAACGTCAACAGTTGCATCCCACAACATCCGCATATTCATCACATACATCGCCATTTCCATTCGGCATTCCAACCGAAGAGTAGTTATCGCATCTGACACCGTCTACCCCGCATCCACCAGCCGTGCAACCATTGTAACGCATTGAAATCAGACTACATCATACCAAGACTCTGGTCACGACTTTCTTTTCGCCACCCATCGGACATCCCTCGGAGCATCACAACATGACCCTCAAAAGTCAAGCCGAGTCGTCGGGCACGGACCGCCTGCTGTCCACCATGAATGCGGTCCTGCCTGCACCCCGCGTCGGCAACACGGGCGAGGTCTTTACGCTCTTCGTCCACGCCTTTCTCGTCAACGTCGGCTTCCACTTCGAACACATCTCACGCTACAGCAGCCGCGATGGCTCCTGGCTAGAAGGCAACAGCACCAGCCATGACCAGGACCAGGCCTCCAGCTCAACAGCGACACCGTCAAACAACCGGCTGCCGCCCACATGGAACGCCGGCAGCGCTGCTTCCGTAACCGAGCTGGTCTACACGCATGAGAATCACGCCAACACAGTGTTTGCCTTCCGGGTCCACGTGTCTGGCGTGCATGTTCATATCGTGGGCACGTCACAGCCGTTGTCGGGCTCTGTGGCATCCCCGCCTGTGCGCCTCACCCAGGTCCCACCCGACGGCATCGCCAACAACGGACAGCGCACGGCCTCGGGCCGGTTTGTTGCGGCAAACTATTCTCTGGACATTTCCAGCGGCCAGGACATTGCAGCCGTCTTCACCGACCACGCTGCGTCCAGCCTAGCGAACGACTTCCAGTTCTACATCCTACAGCGTCTCGTGCCAACGCTCCAGCACGAGGGATATACGCGTCTAGAAAGCCCTCCGTCTGGGACTGGGCCTGAGGCTGGGGCAGGTGGCGAGAAGCAGGACACACACGCGATTGTCACCGACAGCGCCCAGGCCCGACAATGCCTTTGTGGCGCCTCCCTCCCTGACACTGGAGCTGAGCGTGATCCCGACGACGAGCCCCCCACGCGCTCACTCCTCCAGGAAGGCCAGCCCCAGCAAGCGCAGCCGCCCCTGCTCCCTGAACTGGCCGCGTCCACGCCGCTCGGCCCCATCATCGACGACTTCACGCCGCCGCCGCCGGCTGCTGCGCCCCGTCCGGGTGGTCCCGCCCATGTGCCCGGCCCCACCGCCGACTTCCCGCCGCCGGGCTTTGAAGACGAGCACCAGATGCTGCGGCCCACGGGCCCCCGCCGCGGCGACTTCAACCCTAGCATCGGCG
This sequence comes from Sporothrix globosa, assembly GCA_001630435.1. NCBI lineage: Eukaryota > Fungi > Ascomycota > Sordariomycetes > Ophiostomatales > Ophiostomataceae > Sporothrix > Sporothrix globosa. Next base: position 3,039,946 of record LVYW01000001.1, read on the forward strand.
CCGACGACCTCAACCCGCCCAGCCTCGGCCCACACGACCCGCTGCGGCCGTCCCGGGGCATCGGCGGTGTTGGCAGTATTGGCGGTGTTGGTGACGGCAGCTTTGGCGGCATGCACCCGACCTTTGACGACCCCTTGTTTGCCGGGATCCGTGGACAGGGTGGACGCGGTGGCGGTGTCCGTGGCGGTTTCCCGCAGAATCCGCCGGGCGCACGCTGGGACGACCCCGGCCCGGCGGGTATGGATCCGTCCGGCATCTACGACGAGTTTGGTAGTGAGGGCATGCCGCAGTTCCCTGGCGGTCGTGGACGTGGCGGTGGATTTGGTCCTGGTGGAGGGTTCGGTGGAGGGTTTGGTGGCGGAGGTGGATTTGGTGGATTTGGCGGTCCAGGCAGCGGCGGCGGCAGCGGTTTTGGAGGTTTTGGCGGAGGCGGATTTGCCTAGACGAGTTCCGAGTGTTTGATGGTGTTGTAGTGTTTTAAACCCCAAATTGTCACAGTTACGGCCTCCATGGCGGAATATTTGGTAGTCGATTTGTACTTGACAGTGTTCAATAATTCCAAACTTCAACCACCTCGACCTGACGCCAAACGTCACCATTATAGATGTGATTTCCACGCCGTGCTTATTCATATATTCTTGTGTTATATGTGTGCTTATGATTCATTCTGGCTTTGTGCCATCTGACTTTTCTGTCAGTCGTGACCCTCTTGCTATCTCGTGCAATCAACAGCAAAACTAAGTTTAAAAAAGAGGTATATCCACCCATTTTCTCCTACATGCTGTGTATCTTACAGCTACCACAAATCTCCCCAGCAACATTCATTCCACTTATGCCAGCTCGTTCAGCTTCTGCTGCTCCACCGGCGTGAGCTGGTCGTACCACCCCTTGAACCCGCCCGTGTCCTCACGCGCTGCCCGCAAGAAGAATTCTGTCAGATACGCTTGCGTTTCGTCGTCGCGTGAGCGGCGGTTGGCCGGGCCGCCGTCGAGGTACGAGAACAGGTCGTTCTTCGTAGCGCCGAGGCTCAGGTCCAGGATGTCGTCGGTCTCGTCCTCCCATCCAGAGTCGTCCTCGTCCTCGTCGTCGCCACCGCCCTCACCACCCTCGCCGGCGTCCTTCTTGGCCTCCTTGCCCATGGCCTCTGCAGCGGCCGCGGCTGCCGCACTGCCGCCGACCTCGAGCGAGGCAGCGCCCGACTTGCCCTGGGCGGACGTGAGCTCCTCAATGAGTAGCTTCAGTACCTTGAGCGGAGCCGGAATGATCGTGTACTGATCCGGGTCTTTAACAGGCACGGTGAAAAAGTCAGTGATCGGGAGCGGGACTAGCAAGTTGCATTTTGTATTGTGTGAGCGCAGAAAAAAGGAAGGGAGAAGGGAAGAAGATGGTAGACAAAGGAAAGAAAAGAGAATACGCACTCTGCTTTGCGCGCGACCGCGTCATTATCCGGTCACTCGTGGGCACGATCAGGTCGCCCTTGACCTGGGTCTGGTTGATTAAGGGGTCGTTGAGGTCATACAGCTTCGATAGAGCAATAACACTGGAGGTGCGTTAGTATACAGTTAGGGTTAGGGGGAAGGATCATATAGCCTACTTTTGCCGAATCTCGTCGTAGCCAGCAAAGTTGGCCGAGTTCTCCAACCACTTGCTCAGCACCACGGCTAGGCCATTCTCTTGGCCGACGGTGATCTGGCTCAAGAAGGCCACCACCTCACCGGCAGCCGTCAAACAGAGACGAGCAAACACGAGGATCAGCGACTGGATAAATGGCGCCGTCTGTGCCGAGCTCAGTCGGGTGGCCACGGCCTGCAGCAGACGCTCGAGCATGCCGTCGCCCAGACGCTGGTGGCCGGCCTTCTCAACCAACTCTGCCGCGAGGCCGCCCACCTCAGATGCAGAGTTGTCCTCGACCGCCGGGCCTAGCAGCCGGTCGATGATCTGCAGGCACACAACCAGGCCGCTGTTTCCCAGCTCATCGTGCCACTCAAACATCTGGTGGTGGTCGTGGCTTAGCATGTACTTGAGCGCCTCAGCACCGGGACGCAGCAGCTCGCCCTCGTCCGACTCCATCAGCAGCTTCTTGAGCTTGGGCGCCACCTGGGCTACAAGACCCGCTGGAAGCGGCTCCGTGCCGCTCTGGAGGAGTACGGCAATGAGCTCTGTCGCCATAGTGATAAGCGGCTCATCCTGGGTCAGGTCTGAAAAGGTGAAGAAGCCGTTGAGCGTCGGGATCACCTTGGCGCACAGGGCCACGTATGATGTGGGATCCGAGAGGGCCTCGACAATCTCCTCGAAGCAGTCGTTGACAATCAATGTTACGTGGAAATTGTTCGCGCCGCAGCGGGCAATGGCAAAGAGCAGGTCGATCGACGGGATCGTCTCGTTGGTCAGGATGACACGGGGTTCCAGGCCAATGGTGCGGCGCAGCGTCTCGCAAAACGTGGCCAGCAAGTCGTCGGCGTCTTCAATGTCTGCCGGATCGCGTGCACCGAGGAAGTCGTTGAGCGCCTGCAGGATGGGCACTTGACGCTCAGCGGGCGCAACAATACCCTGGCCGGGCTGCGGCGGGCGAGCTTGAAGGAAGCCGTCCAGAGCCTTGATGCAGGCCACCTGAACGAGCTCCGACTCCGCCTTGGTGATAGACAGGATGGCATTATCCAGGTAGCGCAGACCCAGCGCGTTTGACTGGGAGATGAGGCCGGCCGCCAAGTAGCCACGGGCCACCAGCAGTGACTCTTGGTCGGCCGCAGTGGATGGCTCGACGAGGGCGAGGTAGGCGTTGGTAATCTCCTCGGGGACGGGGTTGCCGCAATCCAACATGTCACCACCAAGCATCGTGAAGAGGTACAGAGCAGCCTCCTTGGCGCGCCAATCGCCACCACTGGGCTGGTCGGCCGCGAAGAGGTCGCGCGACCGCGCATAGAGGCCTTCCAAAGAACGCTGACCGAGCCACTCGCCCAGCTTGATCAGCAGGTCGCCGCAGGCCGTGCGCGCCGTGTAATTCGCCGTGACTGACGTTTCCTCTGACAGGTACAGCGACACATCAATGTCCCAAAGCTCTTCCTCCTCGCGCGTAATGCGTGCGTAGTTGAGCAGCAACGCCATCAGCTCGGCCAGCCACGGCGTGTCGTGAGCAGCAACGCCGCTGTTGGCCAGCTCCTCGTTGAGCTGCTTCTGAACTGGTGGTGCACGGATGCACTGGTTGAGGAAATCAAGCTCCTCTAGCACGAGGAAGTCGAGCGTGTAAGGCAGGCCGTCGGCGTCCTCGAGACGGCTCTGGCTGTCCTGGTCAATGTAAAGCTGCGCGTAGGCACCCTTGAGCAGGGCTAGGTCCTGCCAGGTCTCCTGGAAGAAAATGGGGCTCTGGGGCAGCAGTAGCGACGAGAAGACAGTCTTGATCTTAAGCAGGGTCTTGACACACTGCAGCTTGAGGGCCACCAGACCATTCCAACTCTCAGACTGCTGGCCCTCCTTGGTTGCAGGTTGGTCGAGCGGCAGCTGCAGCTTCATGACGTCGTGGAAGAAGGGCAGCCACCCCTGCAGAGCCTCCTGCGCAAACGCCTTGACCTCCTTGAGGTGCTCGTCCTTGACCATGTCCATCAGGTCAAAGCTGCTGCGGAACACCGAGACCGCGAGAGCGCGCAGCAGCGGCTTCCGGTCGCCCGACACAGAAACCTGGTACAGCACCTCGACAATGCTACGGGCCGCAGCGAAGAACTGCATCTCGGTCAAGCCGTCGTCAACCAGGTCGCCCAGCACGCGCAGCGCGCCGTGTATTTGTGAGTCGGTTCCCGAGCGGATCACAGCCAGGAGAGAGTCGAGCAGATCGGGCCAGCGCTCCGGGTAGTCGACACCGGCGATCTTGCCCACCACAAAGCTCACTGCCGCCTGAACGCGCCGTTCGCTCCCGTCGCGCGTCGCCAGCTCCAGCAGCTGGACGCGGATCTGCTGCTTCACATCGTCGCCAATGGGGATACGAGAGGCAGCGGCGCTCGCCTCGTCTTCGTCCTCGTCGTCGTCGTCGCCGCCTAGGCCGCCGGGGGTCCAGTTGCGCTGAATAAATTGCCGTAGCACGGTGAGGGCTGACTGGCGAATCTCGGCCGGGTAAGAGGAGGTCGCGGCAATTGCGGTCAGCAGGCTCGGGAACGCGGGATTGCTCTGGGCGCTCTTTAGCTCGAGCTCGGCTCGTTTCCGGGGCTCCTCCTCGGGCCGCTGGGTGTCGCTCAGGAGGCGGACGAGCTCATCCATCGTGACGGAGAGCTTGTTTTTCTAAGGGTCGAAGTTGGTCAAGAGAGGGAGCGGTTTAGCGGTAGCTGTCGTGGCTCGATGGTGTGTTTGGGAGTGGCCGAAAATCGCGAGAATCTTGACTAGTCTGGACTTCCACGAGCCAAAAGAACAACAATTGGAGGTGGAAGAGACGAAAAGAGAGGGGAAGATGACACGGAAAGGAAAATGGTCGCAGATTGGAATGGCCAGTCGAAAAGAGGATGGAGAGCAAATCGGAAACCGAGGAACCTCGAACCCAAAAACTGGACCAGGGAAGGAGCAAAAAAAACATGCGAGGGCAGGCGGCAGCTACGACCCATGGCGGGGTGTCTTGCCAAAAGTAAACAGCAAGAGCGACTGAACCCCTGTAAATATGGCGGGGGAGCCGTTGTTGTGACAGGCGGTCTGTGCGCTGTGCAGCAGGTGCCTTCCAAAGGCTAGCCAGGGAAAGGCAGAACCCAAGGCAGAAGTGGTGGCCAGACACCACTAAAGCGGCGAGGGGCAATCACGTGTTTTGGCGTCTCGCACAGGCGTCGTTAGTGAGCAACTTTCCCGAACAGGCCTGTAAGTCAAAGGCTAACTGCATCCAACATGACAGGGATCACGATGTCCTGGCAAAAGCATGCCATTTTGCAGCCTTCGACAACGACGCCAATATCAACATGTCGTCCCTCTCACTAGACGAGGCTGCACGGCTGTACAGCACTCTGCATCACTTCTTTGAGGTTGCAGTGCACGCCATCCTCTACTACCGACGGCTGTATCCTGAGCGCGCGTTTGCTTCGGCAACCGCGTTTGATGTGCCTGTCCACCAAAGCCGGCATCCTGCGGTGTGCGCTTGGGTTCGAGCGGCAGTCGGGCAGGTCATGATACAGATTGCTGGTGGAGAAGTGGAGGAGAACAATTTGCCTGCGGACAATGTCAACGCCGTTGCCGTGGTGGTCCACGCACCGTATAAGACATCAGCCGGCAGTGCACAAGCGCACAGCCTGCCTCCGGGCGCCGTGCTGGAGCGCTGGGTCTTTGATGTGCGTCATCTGCCGCGCGGTTGGCCTGGCGGAGCTGAGGCGCTGCATCGTACGCAGAAAGACACCGATAAACGTGGCCGCCAAGATGAAGAGCGCGATCGAGAACGGCGTGGTCGGCGACGCAGACGAATTTCACCAGACAAGGCTGCCACAGACGGAATGGAAGAGGGCCAGGGTGTTGAAAGTGGAGGGCGGTACAACTACTACGATGAAGAAGAAGAGCTTGCCAATGCCGAGTCTGAGGCGGAGCTGGACGAATCGGGATCCGCAAGCGACGGAACCGGAGACGAGGACAAGAAGACGGACATACCACAAGCAGGCAGTGCCGACGCAATGAATTGGAAAGACCTCAACGACCAACTACGGGGCGTTCTACAACGACTGGCCCAGGCTGGGCAGCAAGTCGGCTCGCTCCCTAATGGCTGTACGTTTACTATGGCCATCGAGCTCGGTGAAGGAGACCGGGCCGAAAAAGATTCCAAAACGCGAGATGTGGACGCAAACTGGGTCCCAGAGGTGGGCTCGCACAAAAGAAAGTTTGGGGGCGGATCGACAAGCGGCGTGGGTGCGTCAACAACATCCATACGTTCCGTTGACAGTTCGCCGCTGTTCCTCGAATGCTGGGTAGAAGAAAGCGCCGTGAAGAAGGCGGCAGCAGAAGGAGCACCAAGTGCTAAACTAGCAGCCACAGCTCAAGGTGCTGGAGATATGCAGCCTCCTCCTCCAACCGCGTCTACTTCGACGGCAACATCCGACGGCTTGTTCGGCTTTGACAAGATGATGGTATCGCACAGCTCCATTAAAAGTGAAAGCACACCACAAAAGAACAAGGGCAAAACGGTATCGTTTTCTTGATCACTGGTAAAGGACGGAAAATCTCACGTACAAAATAACATGCGCCAACGATACTTGTATAACTCCCAGCAATGCGTCCAGCCCCTACTCGGCGGTGATCATATTCTCCCAGAAACGCAGTCCTGCAATACCCTCTTCCCGGCACAGCGCGCCACGCTCCTCGGCCATCTCCAGCTCCTCCTCGGCCACACCAATGCTCCAGCCAAACCGTTCGGCCGTCTCTTGCGCACTCACGCCGCGGCCAAATGCCTGCCAATCCCAAGGTACAGATGGTTCACCACGTTCTTCCGGCGGCACCGCACGGATGTCACGCAACCAGCCCCGCAAGGCCCTGACTGTAGCCTCGTCGGTACGATCGCTTCCCTGGACCACCAAGACGCCGCTCCGCTTGAACGTGCGAAGCCGGACCGGCAACCGCAGTGACTCCCACAGCTTGGCCGCCTTGACCAGATCCATGGGACTAACCAGTTCCACGCCACCACGGGCACGGTTGAACATTGCCCACAGGTCCACAAGACTCATAATGCCGCCAGCCTTCCTTAGCACGCCGCGAGCATCATCGGTCAAGAACTCTGCCAGGTTGCGTGCAAGCTCTGATAGGTAGAGCGACTCACGTCCACTGCTGCCGCCACCGCCGACAATGTCCTTGGTGGTCACCAGTCCAAGCTGACTGCTGGCCGATTCGGCGAGCAACATGGCATCCGACGACGACGACGACGATCCTGTTGTACTTGTTCCCGTCTGACGTGCTAGTTGCTCGGCTAGGGCGACAATTTGCTTGGCCGACGCCATCAGAGCTTCCAAGTCCTCAAAGGCACCGCCAATGACGATCTCGTTCTTCTTGCGCATGTCCACGCCGCGCTTCTCCAGGCCAGCAATACCCGCTGTTTTGACAATCCGTGGTCGCGGTTCGTCGAGTCCCGTGCCGCTCAGCGACGACGATCGGTTGAGACCGTTGCCTGACGAGGAGCCCGATGCATCTTGTGACCCGCCGCGGCCGCTCAAACTTGGGATGGGCGGCGCGTTGTGCAGCAGCCACTTGCGCTGCGCAATCGAGCCTTTCATCCGCTCGTAAAACATCTTCTCACCGCCACCACGGAAGGACAGCTTGATACTCTCGGCAGCATCGGTGCCTGTCTGGGATGCTGGCGAAAAACTCGCAGCAACCACGGGGCCCGGTGACTCGGTGCGCAGCTGGTGCGTCTGTGTAAGCTCAGCGGGGAGATCACGCGACACTAGCGGCGCTCCGCACATTTCGCAGGCCATGAGCGACGGGTGGTTCAGGAACGTGCACCGTGGGCACTGGAAGGATGCATCTGGATCAGTGGCGCCCGTCTGTACCGCTGCTGTCGTTATGTCACCGATGCTGCTTGCTGCCTCCAGAGACGAGGCGTCGGGTTGCGATAATGGCCGGGGCCGTGATGGCAGCGTTTGGGTGCCGCCGTTGCCGTTGCTACTGCCACCCGAGACCTGTGGGCGATTGGCAGCGTTCGAGATCACCGCTTTCAGAACATGGGTCAGTGTTGGTGGGATGCCACATGCCAGACACGGCGGCATCTGCGTGTGTGCATTCAGCGACTCTGGGTCAAAGTTGGATGGCACCGGGTTGGAAAAGCTGCAAATAGGGCACACCCAAGTCGCTGCTGCGGCCGGTGGCGGGCCGCGCCGTGCAGATCCATTGCCTCCACCGAGTGGTGATGCAGTGCTGCTGCGCGCCGGACTCGATCCGACACCCGATGCCGATCGAGCATGCTGTGAAGCTCGTTTGGCGGGTTTGGGGTAGAGTGTGACTTTTGGTGATGATTTGAGAAAGCCGGCCTTCACGAGTAACAAACGTTAGTCGTGCATCCTGGAGAGTGCGGCATACCACACACGATACGTACGGGGAAACCAACATAGAATTCAAATCGCTCGACGTCCTTGAGCTCCACCGCCGCCGAGTATCGTCGCGGGTCTTCTTTGTCGACATAGCAGATGCGGTGCGAAGTCAGGTAGACCTGGCCATTCTGCTGGTTGAGGATCTTGTATTTTCTAGACCATTAGATTTAATTACTGTCAAAACAATTCTCACAAAAGCGTCGGCCATTATCACTCACCCCTCATACAGTCCGACGTTGTCTTGTACGAAGAGCAGGTCCTCATCCGGCAGATACAAGGGCCGCAGCGCCGTGGTGAGGTCCAACTGCTTTAGGGACATCCGTCATATCGCTCGAGGGCGCTCAGTCCCGGATATTTCGTCGTGTTGGCGGTGGACTATGCCGATGGCCCCATTCAACTCGTCGTGTGTGTTTTTTTAATATTAATGTCTGTGTGTCGATGTAAGGTCGCCGGATAGCTTCCCTGATGGCGGGGCCGCCTACGCAATACAGCCTCAATTATTAGCTATCTTGATTATGTCATAATTGCATAGTCGCATACTAGATAATATATTCTTATATGCAACTTCGCATGCAGGCGCTTTTACCGCTTTTTTTCGTCTCTTCCCACATCTCCCTGGTGGACGCCTAAATGAACTCTAAATTCTTGCCTCTTCACAACCACCCTGTTTTCACACAACGCTTGACTTCGCTCCCCAGCACAGTCTACCACCGTCATATCGCCCTCTAAACTGCTACTAACCTTCAAGTGATTGATTGATCCGACTCTAGCCAACGGCCGACGACGTCGCTGCCCTCCACTATGGCGTCTTGGAACTCCGCACCGTCATCTGGCGGTGCGCATCCGCCCGGTTATCCGACATATCCAGGTAGGCATCACCAAACATCGAGACCGACCATAACAACACATCTTCCGATCTATACTGACTTTTCGGCAGGCACGGCGTACACCGCTGTCCAGGTTCGCCAGTCCTTCGGCGCTCCATCCCCATACCCCCCAGCACCCTATTCCGTTAATGGTCCTCCTCCACCACCGCCGCCACCCGCTGCTTCCGAAGAAAAGAAGAAGATCGACTGGCCGGCGTCTGTCCGTAGTTACGTCCAGCGATCGTTTCTGCCCCAAAACCTCGATCCCTCTGTGTCACGACCCGAAATGGAAGTCAAGTTAAAAGAAACCATCTCCCACGCAAACGATACCAACGTCATGTACACGATCGACTGGGACAGCATGCCACTTCCACAACAGTTGATCCGCGAAGAACGAGCGCAGGCTTTGTACGCGGCTGCTGCTTTAGTACAACAGACGCAAGCCGCCACTGCCGGGTCGTACTACAACATCAATGCTGAGGGCCACAAGAGCAACAGCAACAGTTACGTAAATCCGAACCCCAAGAAGCGGAAGTCCAACGACTATCAAGAAGACGACAGCTCAGGCGCTCTGTCGTGGAGGAAGAATGCTGCACCCCTGTCCGATCGCATCCAGCGTTCCGAGACGACAGAGCGGCCTAGCAAGCTAAGCAAGAAGGAGAAGAAGGAGAAGAAGGAGAAGAACGCGCAGCAAGGGAATAGCAGCAGCAGCAGCAGCAACAACAACAACCACAACGGAATCGCCCAGTCCATCGATATGCCAAAGAGTAAGTTTCAAAAGCAGCTCGAAGAGCGCAAGTCACGATTCAACAGTACGGCCTCGTCAAACCGCCAGTCCTCGCCTCCTCGATCTTTGACACCGGACGCGACCGGCGAGCCAGCGGGACCCGTGGTAGGCACTTCGGAAAAGGTCGAGAAGTCGTATTTGCGGTTGACGTCAGCGCCCAACCCGGCGCTGGTGCGGCCCGAACGCGTGCTGCGCCAGTCTTTGGACCTGCTCAAGAAGAAGTGGCGGCAGCACGGCGACTACGGCTACATTTGCGACCAGTTCAAGGCCATGCGGCAGGACTTGACGGTGCAGCGTATCCGCAACGACTTCACGGTGCTTGTGTACGAGATCCACGCGCGCATTGCACTCGAAAAGGGGGACCTGGGTGAGTATAACCAGTGCCAGACGCAACTGATGGCCCTGTACCGGCAGGGCCTTAAGGGAAACCCTATCGAGTTCAAGGCGTACCGCGTCCTCTACTTTATCCACACGGCCAACCAGGCGGCCCTCAGCAACGCCATGGCCGATCTAACCGCAGACGAGAAGAAGGAGGAGCCCATCCGCCACGCCCTGCAGGTGCGGTCGGCACTGGCGCTGGGCAACTACCATCGCTTCTTCCAGCTCTATCTCGCCACGCCCAACATGGGAGCCTACTTGATGGACATGTTTGCGAATCGCGAGCGTCTAGTCGCCATGTGTAACATATGTAGAGCGTGAGTATCCCATTTCCCTTTTGTTCTTCCTTGTGGCAGAAGCATTGTGTGCTAACTCGTTGCAGGTACAAACCCGATGTTCGGTTACGATTCATCACTGAAGAGCTTGGCTTCGAGTCAGACGTTGATGCCGCCCAGTTCATCATCGATCACAAGGCCCAAGAACTGCTTGAGGAGCGCGAAGATCACATCGCGTTCCTCAGTTCCAAGGGCCTACAGAAGTTTGATGAGGCCCGTCAGGCCGCGTTCCGCAGAATCAAGACGCGGAACGAAAAGTAATAAGCAGTACCGTCTCCGAGTCCTTTCCGCCGTCCTTTCTTCCGGCCTTGTCATCTCCTTTCTCGCCATTCCCAACTCTACATCAGAAACGTATACCGCCGTGTAGATTGCTCCCCTGTCCTCTTTACCACGTCCCCCTCTTTCGTCTCTCTTCGACCCCCTGCGTCACTTTTCTCGCTTTCAGATTTCATGCATCATCAATTGGGTGATGCTTTCACCCATCCTTTGCTCTGTTTCCTCCTTTTCATTCCAATCATATTTCCCTTCTCGTTTATCCTCCCTGTTCACATCGCTCCTTTTGACCAACGACTCGTCGCCTTGTTCCAGCTGTTAGACATGATTCCGACTGAACACCGCGGCTCTATATTCCTTTTCCTCTTCGTCCCTCACAAATACTTCTAACTTCGTTCTCATGACGTCCCGTGGGCTCCTTTCTCTTATGATGGCGCATTTTTTTGCGTATATAATTAGCAAGCCGTGCGTCTGACTCGTTTTAGCGTTGTCAGAAATGGATTTTTGAATTCCACGCGCTGCATTTGCGTCGAGATTTTTCATACATGGTTGGCGTTGGTTGGTTCTTTTCGATTCTTCGGTTTGCAAGAAAGTCGCCAATTCTGCCGGGTTACGCGTCATCCTCGATATACAGCTTACAACCGCTACAATTGATACTATTTCTGCATGGCTTTGTCCAATCCATTTTGCCAGCCGCTTATTGAGGAGATGCAGAGATTGGAGTGTGATCCAAGTGCAAAGGGATCATTTTGTTCGACACTATCGCCACGTTGGGATGATTCCGGGGGTTCCGGACAATAACCAGGCCACATGTTCGTCATGTCCGAAGCTCAAAACATGACTGCCGTCGGTTCGTTTGGAAGCTGGTCATGCTATGGCTTCACCTAGAACTATCGAAAGCTGGGCTTGCACTGTTGTTTCACACCGGGCTTCCGATTCTTGTCAGCGAGCAGTGGGTGCGTCTAGCTCCGGCGAGACTCGTTGGAGCACCAACATCAGCTTGGAACACGTCGTGGTTCCATCAGATATCAATAATGGAAATACGTAATTATGATACCGGTCGGTTTTGTGCAAGCAACAGGTTACTGGTTTGTTCGTTTTTTGGAAGCTGATGCTACCCATAACATCCTATGCCGGTTTCTTCCATGCTGTTATTGACTTGTGTCTGTTGTCAATGATATCGGCATGCCCCAGTCTGCTTGTTGTTGCAAATGTCGTCCGTTGCTTGGAAACGGACAGCACCCTCGGGGGTCGTGATAATACGCAATAGTTTTCAGAGCAAAGTCGAGCGTTTTCTTCATAATGAAAATTATTTAAAATATGTGCAAGTTTCGTAAATAAAAGATCTCCTCAATCAATGTGATAAGAAAGTAACTGTGAGCACGTCTTCTTAGATGTGCTGGATAAGCGTCTCTGCTTTTCAACACATACAATTATCAACAAGCATTAAATGCCTTGCAGTATCTTCGACTTCAATCTCGAAACGCCCAGACGAACATGAGTACCACTGTTTCATTGAGGCAGTGCTCGTGGCTGCTCGGAACCGTCATGATCCGAAAAGCCAGCGAAAATATCGATTTGCAGCGAACACCGCGCAAATACCGACCGTTTCTTTCGTCACCCAGTAATAAGGAGAAACAAGACAAGAATAGAAAGTGGCGTGTGGTGCTTGGGCACGTCGATCGTGTTGTCTGCACACCATCTTCCCCTTCCACCGCTCGCCTGGCTGGCTGCCCCCTTCGTTTGCTTTAGTCAGAGCCAAACTCGGCACTGAGTCTCAGGGAGAGTGGTGTGGAGGACGAGAGGCAGCAGCTGGGCCCCAGCCATTGTTTGCACAACCACTTCAAACGTGGGTATTTCTTAACGCATGAATTTCGGTTCATTTCCCTGTTCGTCTGTTTGTGGGATTTGGAATTCCGCCGATCCTCTGCCGATTTAAATGTTTTCTTTCTTACCGTTTTCCATAATTTCGATATCAACAGCACCGCCCGTGAAGAAAACAAAGAACATAGTGGTCGTCCTTGTGGTAGTTAGCTGCCACTGTTCGACAAACTGTCCGCTTTCATCGATTGCATTAATGTGTGGCGAAATGAATATAGATGTGAAACGGCCCTCAAAATGGCGTCACTAGTTCGTTGTGCTGGTGTATTAGTGCCATCTCTCTATCAACGTCAGTCTCTTTCCTCACTTCTTCCCGTAACCTCAGCGCTCAACGGTGAGACATGCGCAAAAAGACAAACGAAGGGTTTTCTCTCCCTGGTCGGTTCGGTCGTCGCTCTCCTATTTTTCCACCTGTCGGCTATCCGCTTCGCAATAAGAACACCAGTCTTGGTACTTTTGTTTACACCTTGTAAGTCGAAATACCCTATCGTTGACCCACGATTTCGGCCCTCGCCATTGTGCTCCATCTTTTCGTTGCCCGAAAGTACCACATTGGATGTGATGTGTTATGGCTCGGCCCCATGTCCCTTCACAGGGACGGGGATTTTGGAAGCGGCTAGGGGACGATCAAGGGGACGTGGCCGAGAGTCTGTTCCCCTAGTAAATGTTTTCGTCGACGTAAGAGGTAGGGAAAGGGAAGAATAGAAAGTGGGTTTTGCCAGCCTCGCGTGCCGGGGATCTTGGCGGGGGTTGTGCATTCCAGAACAGTTTGAGACAAATTCATGCCTTGTCCGCTGCTACGTCACGGACATCAACCAGGACGATGGTAGACAAGGAGTCAGGGGGACTCGTTGTCATGTCTAGTAGCTGCGTTGGCGGAGCATGCCGAAGTAATGTGGCTTTTGTGGGAGTTGGAGACGTGGCAGGGAGCATTCGAGCATTCGAAGAGATGTTCGAGAAAGAGAAAAGAACTTAGCCGGCGAACAGACTCGCGGATGCCGAGATACAAGTGCTACATCAAGAAAAAGGTAGTCCTCGGCCAGCGGCTCGTGTGATTGACGACGCAACCTCCACAAGTACTCTCTGCGCTGAGAAAATTCAAACGCGGCGATATTCTTTAGGCATCATCGAGAGAACACGAGAATGTGGTCTGGGTTATGAGACCAGAACACAAGATAGCTGGCCAGCAAATGAGACCCTCACATCTTGACGGGCGCTCTTGTCGACGAAACAAAAATGGCCCGCTGCGGCCGGCGTCTAAAGGCCAAACTAGCCAACCTCATTGCCAAGGACTCGAAGATAAAAATCGAGGAAACAGGAACAGGGCAACTTCAAGCACCACCTGGCTAAGTGTACGCGACGGATGACCCAAAAGGAAACAACTTAACACAAAGTTAAGCGCCGGGCAGTGACTTATAAAACAAGGTCAGGCAGGCATTCTTGGTAATGTGCAGATGGGCACAGAAGTCGATTCATTAGATAAGTCAGCCAGATTGAACCGAATAGCTCTCGGCCAATGCGATTGGAGAGACTGGCAACTATGCAAGTGGCGTCCAATCCAGAACAGCGACCTGAATGCAGATTTGCAGCCTATTTCTTCTCATCCTAAAGCCGGCCACGAGAATGCATCTTCGGTTTGTTCGTAGTAGGCGGCGCCCGCGCGACATGCAAGGGCATGCGAAAAGTGTGAATTTTTTTTATTTTTCGGCAGGGGGACGATGCAAGTCAGATGGCCGGTTGTTTCTTGCCCTTGCCTGGCTCCAGTTGCTTGTCCACCTTATTGCTATGAAGTTCGTCAGGTCTCACGGATGTGTTCTCGTCCCCTGCAGATACCCCGCTTCTGCATGGTCTTCCTGGCCCTGCATTTTTCAGCCCTCACCTTTTTTTCTTTCTTTTCCATGTCGCTAGCCTCTAGCTCCCTCTCATCCGCGTAACCTGCCCTGTCTTCCGTTACGACACCATGCCACATGGCGAGGGTGTGCAGCATTGTGCTGCGTCGCTGGTATCTCGACGGTGCTCCGTTCTTGTGCATGTACATGCATAGCTGTACAACGGGCTGCGCGGCGGCCTCTTCCTTTGGTGCTTTAATCTCGAGGGTTCTTCATGTCCACCCCAGCATGTTGGAGGACGTCGAGGCACAATGGTCTCAAGAGTCGCCCACCAGCGTAGTAAAGGTCATTGGCAATGAGCAACAAGCCTTGCTGGTCGGGGCTGGACGGGTTTGAAACTGGACAGTATGGCCAAAGGCTTGTCTCGTTTCTTCAGCAAGCCAGGCCTAGGCATGTAGTCTATCCGACCGGGAGCCCAGCGAACCGTAGCTAAGCCTGGTCTAAGCTGGCCCATCGCTGGAGAGCTGCAATACAACTGGAGCCCAAAGAGCTCTGGGTCTCGTTGAAGTGTCTCTGGCCAGCGCGGCACCTCACCTGTCCTGAAAACTTACTTGCTTCTGGAAAAACGTCAATGCGGGTCGATCAGAGGTATTCAATGCACCAATATGCGCAGAACGCACGTCGGAGCAGTTTGGAGGGGTCCGTGCCAGCGGATAAAAAGAACAAAAGACCAAGACACTCGAAGAAAGCTTGTCGATCGGTGGGGTTGACATTGGGGTCTTGTTCACACAGTTCTCGCCTTCCTTGGTGCTTGGGTGGCCTCCTCTCAACCCCTACCTCCCTTCCAAGGATTGGTCAACTCGTGGAGGCCTTATAGGCTCTTCAGCTTGGTCTACCACGACTCCCACTTTGTTAGTTTGTTACTTGACTCTGGTTATGTGGATATGGATGACCTCAGAAAACGTCCGTAGTTGGGAGACAGAGGGCAGAGAAGAAAACAATCATGCCATCGGAGCTGGAAGTGGATGGTTTTGCAGGGCGAGTCGGAGACACTCGCGTGTATGCCGTAGTTATCGACGGATTAGATGGTGTAGGAACAGACGCGGCAACAGTAAAAAGAAGAAAATATGTGATGCTGGTACATCCCTAAATAAGTCGATGGTCGTGTTCAACAAATATGGAAACATGTGAAAGTTCTACAAGGGACATCATGCAGCGCACGCTTCCCGCATCCCCTGCGTGGAAGGCACGATCCGCGCTCACGGAAGGCACGATGAGTTCGCGGCCTTGCGCTCCTGCCTTGCCGCGAACCGATGTCCATCCGGAGAAGAGATATGGGGTAGCGCACAGAGCACAGCAAATCACTGGTCATGCTCTGTGCAAATAGACAGGGCGGAAGACATGAGTGCCGCTGAAGTTCGATGTTTACTGAGGAAGCGACGATCGTGAATTGCCCCGCCCAGTGCACCCTGCTCCTTTTGCATTGCGGGCGCCTTCCCCTTGCATCGCCAAAAGGTGACAGCACAACAAGTGGCAGCCACTATAACAACAACATCGTGATCGCGGTTGCGACTACCCTAACAAAAGAAAATGTTAAATTAGCCTGAGGTCTCGACGCTCTGTATCACCTCATTCAAAATTGAGCGAGGGGCACAGGACACGCCACCGAGCCTTCCTAAAACGACAATGCGTTGCAATTGCCAGCTTAGCGCCAATAAATGTCGGATTCAATGTTCGTCGGCTTGCTAGCAGTGACTGCTAACAGCGACAGTCACAGGCCTGAACGCCTAACAGGCGCTCAATGGAAAAGTCTTCACACCACTACGCGACACCACAACAACGGCGTGCCACTAATGGCAGGAGGGCGATGTGCAGACAGGGGTCCTCTGCCGTCGACAGCGAAAAGACTGCCTGCCATCCACCAAAGAGCACCACAACGCCCAAAAAGCCCACAATCGCCCACAGCTTCTGTACTCCGTACGCCCCACCAAAATAGGGACGAAAACTACGCAGAAAACCGCTCTAGCTTCTGTGCCTCTGTGAATCCGCGTTCACCCTTTTGACGACCCAACCCGATCCTTGTCCCTCTCTCCCTTTCCCACGCCCCTTTCTTTCCACCTTTGACAAGTCGTTCCTGCCCTTTCTGTTGCCTGCGACAGGGGTCCCGCGTTCCTTCCTTGTCCTAGTCTTCCCCTCCAGTCCCCTCCTTCCCCATCAGCCGGCGCGCACACAGTAACTGCTCTTCTAGTCAGGCCTCTGGTTCTGGACGCTCCCTCCCAATTTGGCTCTTTCCCCCCGATCGCCCAAGTCCCAGAAGCAGCCCCATTTCCCCCCTCGTTTTCTGCTCTTCCGCCGATTAAGTCTCTTTTTCAATCAATCGCTTCTTCGCTTCTTCGCCCTCCTCTTCTTCTCACAACTCCCTCCCCCGTCCCGTCCCTTCTCTCTTCCTCCCGACTTCTTCTCCCCTCCAAACGACTACCGCCGTTCTCGTGGCTTCTTTCGCATTTCGATCAAACGAACGCTCCACGCACCTTGCACCGCCGCCGGACGCGACAAACGACTTCGATCCTTGGACGAGCCGCATCTGCAGCGACCGCGAGCCGTTTTCTTACGCTGCAACTCTTCATCCTCCCGCGCTCTCCTATTGACCTGCTCCACCTCCTCCCGCGTTGTGCTGCCAGTCGACATTCACCATTCTCCGAGACTTAAACAAACGAGTCCCGCCAAACGATTACAATTTTGCTCATTGAACAACCCATATCGACAAACGGCTTTCTTATCGGGCGTCCCGGCAGCAAATAAGTCACCAGCCATTTCGTCATTTCGCTCATTTCGCCCACATCGCTTGCGCCTCGAAGACTTCGTCCTCAACAGTATTTAATACCGCGCAGTGTCTTGTCTCGCAGCGACGCGCAACCACCAACACCAGAGGACAAGCGCCGTCTTCCCAAAAAGCCTCTTGTCGCATTGCGCCCTGCTTGAATACAACATTCCGGGACGCAACTTGACACCCGCTCAAAAAAAACAGCGTGTGTCGTTCAGTCAGAGTAACCACCAGCAGTCTTTCATCGCACTTCTTCAACACGTCACAAGGGGTGCACGCCCACCCTTTCCAACTTCCCACGCCTTTTGCCTCCTCGACTGTGAAAGTCAACTGAGTCGGCGTAACCTGCACACGTCTACCATTCGCCGTTCCTCGTCGCCCACTCACTCATCATCTTCTTCGTCACACCCGCGCGGCATACATCCTCATCGCTGCACGGTCTCGCTGTCAGTTCACGCGCACGCCATTCGCAACCGCTAAATTTATTCTGTTATCACTTCTTCTGTGAATCCTGCCAGCCTCGTCGAGCGAATAACTTTGCGCAGATTGTCGCACAAATCACACATTCGAGCGGCAGCCTTTCCATTCAACAAGCTGCTCCAACGAAAGCAAACTGCCACGTTGTCGACGCGACCAACGGCCGAGCTTTTACAAACTACGATCCCAAATCAGAAACCATGAAGGTGCGTCGTAAAGTTTTCTTGCGTGGACCAACAGATGCCAAGATGCGAATCTCTGAGTGCTGGGAAGAGCGATACCTAAGCTGGGGCACTCCATAATTTTCTGGTCGTGCATTTCTACCCACTCTCTGCGCTCGTATCATGTATCGCCGCTGCCCCGCCGCGCAACACGAAGCTGGGGGTGGCTCTGCGATTATAATCTGTGGCTGTCGCCTCCCGTTCTCACTCATAATGATTTTTAAAGATAACAAAAAGAACTCAACTAACTCCCATGTCCGGTTTACAGGCCTTACGGAGGTCAATCAAGGGCGAGAAGGATGCCAAACCTCACAACCCAATCGCACCAAAGTCTGCAGTTGCTATTGTCCCCCCGAAGAAGGTTTGCACACCCCTTTCCTACCAAGAACCGTTCATAGCCCTCGCTAATACGGTACCCTTAGGTTATTCGTGCCCTCTACGACTACGAGGCCCAGTCTGCCCAGGAGCTCAGCTTCTCACGCGGCGATTTCTTCCACGTCATCGGCCGCGAGAATGATCCAGATTGGTACGAGGCATGCAATCCTGCGCTGCCCGATGCCCGTGGTCTAGTTCCCGTCGCATTTTTCCAGTCTCTTGGCCGTACCGAGAGAGACAGCGCACAGTCCGACTCCAGCCGCTCAGGTCAAGTGCCCGGCAAAAGCCCTGACCACGACTCCGGCTACGCAGAGACTTCCGCTCCTGGCACCGCTGGTACCGGTAGCTCATCCTCCATGGCCGCGCCACCACCTGCTCCCGGCATGGCCCCTGCACCTGGCCAAGCCGGCAACCGAGAATCGGCTCTCGGTAAGAACAGCCCCATGGTCTACGGTATTGTCATGTACGACTTCCAAGCCGAGAGGGCAGACGAACTTGAAGCGAAGGCTGGCGAAGCCATCATCGTCATCGCCCAGTCCAACCCCGAGTGGTTTGTTGCAAAGCCCATTGGCCGTCTAGGTGGCCCAGGTCTGATTCCGGTGTCGTTTGTGGAAATTCGTGATATGGCCTCGAATACCCCTGTTCCCAACCCCCAAGATGCAGTCCGTCGAGCAGGCATCCCCAAGGTGGAAGAATGGAAGAAGATGGCAGCCGACTACAAGAACAGCAGCATCACACTTGGCAAGTTCGAGGCTGGCGGAAGTGGTGGCGAACAAGGGATTGCGCAGGGTATGGAAAGAATGAGTCTGCAGCAAGGCAGTCAGGCCGCCGGCCGTATTAGCCAAAACGGATACGTGAGTTGTTCTCTCTTTCCCCACGGTCTCCATTCTGGACTACTCGGTCCACATTTACGACATACTAACACCCCAAGCAGCCACAAGCAAACCCCGGTTATAACTCGCAGAGGAACACTCAACCGAACATGCAGATGCAGCAGCAAACACAGTCGCAAGGACAAACGCAAGCACAGGCACAGCCCCAGACAGGATACAACGGCAAGAGCACAACGTCACAGCTGTTCGCACCACTCTCCGCCCATATCCCACGATACTGCTATGCCGAGGAGAAGTACTGGTTCGTCATCGAGGCTGCTCTCGAAGACGGTCGGCATTGGGAGCTGTCGCGCTATTACGAAGACTTTTACGACTTTCAGATTGCTCTGCTCAGAGAGTTCCCAGTCGAGGCTGGCAACGGCGGCACGAAGAAGCGCACTCTACCGTACATGCCAGGCCCGGTCAACTACGTCACCGACGCAATCACCGAAGGTCGCCTACACAACCTCGACGCTTATGTGAAGAACCTACTGGCTCAGCCGCCGTACATCGCCCGGTGCGAGCTGGTTAAGCAGTTTTTCAACCCCCGCCAAGGTGACTACGAAATCGACCCGGTGGCCGACGACGAGCAGCATGTCCTAAACGGCTCGCAGCCGTCCACGACGGACCTTGCCGGTGCCGCCAACATGAACGGAAATGGCGCATATGCTGGCCAGCAACAACCGGCTATGGCCCGCCAAGCATCCTCACTATCCCAGCCCTCGCAGTCGTCCCTCTCACCAGGCGTTAACCAACAAGCGGCGCAGGCGATCAAGATCAAGCTAAGTTTCAACAACGAGCTCATTGCGATCCGCGTTCCGTCCGACATCCAGTTCCGCGACCTGTGCGACAAGATCCGCGACCGACTCAAGATTTCCGTGGCCGACCAGATGCAGCTCTACTACAAGGACGACTCGTCTGGTGAGAAGCCTGCTATGATTAGCAATGGCGACTTGGCACAGGCAATGCGGCGAAACGAAAAGCTGCTTGTCTACGTCGAGATTTCATGAGACAGCCGTTGTTGCTTCTCTTTCTTCGCTTTTTCATACCATTTCATTTTCGTTCCATTTTCTCAGATCCCCATTTTTAAAAATTCTACCTCGTCAATTTTACCCACTTTTCATTTTGATGGTCTTTGTTACCCTTTCTTTGTTCTGCTATCTTTGGGGGTCTTTTGTTCTCACGCTCATGACGTCGCGGGGCTTTTAGTTTTCCTTTCTTCCATTTTCTATATATACATTTCCTTTTTTTATCCGTTCTCCCTTTTCTGGAGAAATTTGGATTTTATGGTCTTCACGCTCTACTGCTCCGTGTCTTTTCCATTTGTCGATTTATTTACCGTATTTGTTTGTGCTGGGTTACCAAAAAAGAATTTGCTACGCCGTGAGGCAAAAGGGGTGAAGGGGTAACAAGAACAAGAACCAAAGGGTTTCGATGTGAAGCCCTTCAATCGTATCAATGTCTTCTGTTTTCTATCTTTTCTTTTCTCGACCTATTCTCTTGTTCTTCTTCTTTGGAGATGGCGTCTTCGGTGCAATGTAAGCGGCGCGACGTTGTCTATTTTCTTTTTTCTTTTCTTTTTTCCTTTCGCTCTTACCGGGTTGTGGAATTTTTTATTACCCCTACGTGTCATTACAGTATGTCAAATCATTTTATTCGTTTATTTATTTCTCAAGGCCGGGGGTCAAGTGTCAAATCTATAACATGAGGCATCTCGTCTGCTACCATGGTTGTAAACCGGGTTACCTGTTTTTCTGGTTTGAATATGTCGTAGGGCGTACTTTTCACCAATCTACTTATTTTATCTTATTTCACAATCTCGAGCCAGTCGTAGTTTCAGTATTCTCTTATTCACTTCTTTCGCAAGCTTTAATAACCATTTTTTCTACAGACGATAAATTTATTGAAAACAATTGTATTTTAATGCAAAATAAAATAAAATGGTACAGATACAAGTAAACATTATTTTACATAATTACGTACGGAATGTAGGTAAAAATACGTCGCATTAGACCAAAACATGACAGAGTGCGACCTTCATCATTCGAACATGTTGAGATGACACTGTACAGAATGGAAGGTGTAATAAATTAAACAATAAAAATAAAGGTGCTAACTGAAGAGAAAGTCAACAATGGCCAAACCAGGGCTACTTTGACGAAACAAAAAGACACAAACTTGAAAATGAAGAGTAAAGGAGACCATATAAATATAGACGAATGCATGCCACAACGAAAAGGGGGGGAAATAGGGAAAATAGAAAAAAGTTCCAAGTTCTGTTTGCCAGCCGCCGATAGAAGAATGGAAGAAGAAAACAAGAGCAACCGACAGAAAATATGCGAGGTGAGTATAAACGAATGCAGACAAATAAAAACACCAAAATAGAAAACACCCAAAGATTGCTCTTTAGTGAAGAAAGAATCCTCGATTCCTTTCAGTCTTTCTCTTCACCGTTCCCTGTAAACCATTTCGCTTATCAAATTGTGCCCTGAAAGATCCCGCAATATCGTAAGACGCGCCTCGCTGGTCGTTCGTATCCTTCTCTTCCTCGTCCCCTTTAATTTGTCCTCCTCTGATGTTTTTCCGTCTTCACATGACAACATGTGTCGCTATATGATCAACGGCCTCTTTGATCGTTCGCAACATCCGGTTGTTCACGCAGAACGGACACCTCCGTGGGGCGTTGTCCTCTGTTGAGGTATCACCCACAGCCGGTGACGACGCTGCCAAGCCCAGTGCAGACCGTGAAGGCGTTGCTGGTGGCTGTTGCTGAGCAGCTGCAGCTAACGCTTCGGCTGCCGCGGCCTCAGCATCCTCCTTCTCTTGCAACTGACGCAGCGCATTTTGAAGCACAATCTCTGGGTCCTCATCAGGATGTGGGTGATACACGGAGCCGCCACTACCGTTTTCGTTATAACCGCCCTGTTGCGTATCGGTGGACAGCGTGCCTGCGTTTCGTGTTGCAGCATTGGCAGCAGCAGCGGCTGCTGCTGCGACGGCGGCGGCGGCGGCGGCGGCCGTGGCGGCGTTGGTATGTGACTCGGAAGTTGCGTTGCCAAGAGCGAGTGCAGACGCTTCCCCTGCGGCAGCGTCCGCATTATAACGGGCAATTTCGTCGCGGACCCGTGTGCAGGTGCCAATAGACGGCTCTATGCCCAAAGAGTTGATGATAGTCTCGCGGATCGCAACAGGGTTAGTGGTAGTCGTGATGCCGTTCATGTACCGCGGCACGACTTCAACCAGGTAGGGGATGTCATTGGCAGGGTCATCGGACGTGCCACCTGTAGCGCCGATACTACCCGACTGGCGTCGTTGACGCTTGATGAGTAGCCCGTATCGCTTTTTGAAGCGGTGGATCCATCCTGGAGAGAACTCGGGTGGCTCGTCGCCGCGATGGCGCGGCAGCTGGGAGAAGATACTCTTGGCCTTCTCACCGAGCTCTTCGTTCGTGGGGTGGCGGCCGGAGTGTGCCATCTGTTGGTACCACAACAAGACCAGCTTCTCAACCTCGGGCCAGTTGCCAAAACGCAGGCGGCTACCGGACAGCGAAGGCTCGCCATCGAGTCTGGCGTACTTGGGTGACAAGCTGTGCGACACGGTGGACTGCGATATTGTCTGGTGGTATTGGTTCTGGAACCACTCTATACATTGCTTGTGCGAAGGGCGAGTCAGCTGGGCATTCGCCCAGCTGCGAAGTGCACGGCGCTGGTCGAGGGTGAGGGAGTGGCGCTCCTTTTGCGGCGTTGATGCTGCGGAAGACGTTGGTGGTGGCGGTGGAGGTGGTGGAGGTTGTATGGAGACATTCGTCGCGCTGCTTATGCTGTGTTCTGCGTTGTTGTTGTCTTTGTCGTTGTTGCTGTCGTTGTTGTTATTACCGTGGTCGTTATGGCTCTCCTCGTTGTTGACATTGCCGTCGTTTCCATACTTCAGCTGGGTATCATCAGCGTCCACCATCTCATGGTCCGCCGGTATGCTTGCATCGGTCTTGCTGTTGTCGCCGGCATTGCTGGCCTTGTCTCTTTCGCTGGCTGCGTTGGCAGCTGCAATGACAGTGGCAACAGCTGCAGCTGCGGCGTCCGCCGCCGAGCTGGGTGACTGTGCCGAGTCCGGCGCCTCAACGGCGGCCGCCCCTTCGGACATTGGGGGCGGGCAAAGTTGTGTGTGTGAGAAGAGCCGGAGAAGTGAAAAGGACAGCCGAAAGAAGGGGAGCAGTCTGTGGAAAGACTTGGGTGTGCCCGATGACTAGATGTGTGTGGTGGCTGTGGCGGGAGCGAATGGGGAAGACTATGTATGCGCGTCGCCTCGTGTAGTGTAGTGCGCGGTCTGTGAGAAGGGAGAGGAAGAAACCCAGGAAGGTAGAGAAGAACGCTGGACAGCTAGAGAGCTAGACAAATGGGGAAGCTTGCCGTTCCAACAGCACGTAACGGGTACCGTATAAGGAGATAAAAGAGGACAATCAAATAAAAAAGCGACAGGACAAAATCGAGGACAGTCGGGTATAATAACGAACACGAGCGAATAGCAAAAGCGAACGGGGCGTGGGAGAAGACAGTCGCTCTGGCTATGCGAGGGAAGCAGAATCGGTTGTTGAAGGAGCCGGGAAGCTGCCTGGATGGTGGACGTCAGAAGCACGCAAACACCAGCGGCCGTAGAGAGACGGCAGAGAGCCAGAGGAACTGGGGGCGTGAGGCGAATTGGCAGAGGCGGACGTGAGGGGATGAAGATGGGGTGTGTAGGGGTGTGGGATGAGAGGAGGAGGGGGGAGTGCCAAACTCGCTTTTAGAGATAATGCTCCGTATACGTTGGAAAGTTACTCGCAAAACGAATGGAAAGAGCGAACGGCAAAAGTGAAGGAAAGAGCGACCGCACGCGTCTAAGGAGGAGGAGAAGAGACGGGCAAGAGAGTGCTCATCTAAGAGCAGCACGGAGAAAGCAACTGGGTGGAAGGTGGGGAGGAGAAAGAAAGCACGAGAGAGGACGTGATAGAAACTGTTGACGTTGTCGGCTGGTGTTTGGTGACAATCATTGGGGCGGCTGCGAAATCGCATTCGACATCGCTCTATCGAAGCTTGCCAATTGCGTCTGTGGTTCGCTGTTGCCGTTATTTTTTTTTCGGCTGTGCGAGCTCGAGGTGTGTGTGGGCGGGCAGGCGCGTCAAGCAAATCGTGGGCTATGAAGGAAAGAGAAGGGAAAATGAAGGGACACGAACGAAGGAAAGATCGGTTAAGAAGTTAACAGAGTTTTTTTTTCGCGTTTTGGTGGCGGAATTTGGAGGAAACAAGCAAGAACGTGGGGCGTGGCGCGGTGGATAAGGAATCGTTCTAGTATTAGTGGTGTGAAGAGTAGGAGAGGAAGGACTAAAAGGTGAAAAGAGCGTAAAAGGGAAAGCGCGCAGTGGGGCAACTGCAAACCTGGGAGGAAATTGGGAAGGCTGGGGTTGCAAGCGAGAGAAGGAAAGAACCATGGAAGCTAGGGAAAGAGCGTGTACCGTTGATGCCAGAAACAAGCCCTTGTTACAGAAAGGTGCAACAGCGAAGGGTCTAGCGCGTTTTAACGACGTAGATGGTTTAACCCCACCTGTCAATACACAACCTTTCGCGGTGGGAGATGTTTGCTGACTTCTCCCCTTCTTTTGCTGAAGTTCGCCTGGATGAAGCTCATAACTGGCGCATTGGAGGGCCGCTACAATCCTGTTCCTCTGTTCCTTCCTCGGCTGCAGCATGCAGTCAACACAGACGTTCCTGCCTGCTGCCGAACCTTAAAACGCCGAATGCAGTATTGCGGTTGACCCCTGCTTTATGCAGGTACTGAGTTCAATGACTTCGTTTCTGGCTCGATCGTTGCAGCTCGGATTCAGGAGCAGTCATATGCTTTTTGCTGGGTTCCTTGTGCCACTTGCACATTACCGGTGGACATCGACAGATTGACAATTACCCCTTGCTCCCTGCTCTGTGTTTTCTTTTCTTAACTGTTTATCCTTTCAGGACAACAAGGAATCGACGAAGCTCTTGTTCATTGACTGTCGTTGCTATCTGTCCTATGTCGTGGCAAGCTGAGCCGAATATGCGCTATTCATTGCCAGCGCAGGCCGTGTTTCACGCCGAATGGCCCCTGAGAGGCAGGACGGTGGCCGAGTAGAACCCTGGTTCGTTTTCCGTATGTCTCAGTACGCTGTGATGAGCGATGAGGGTAGCCTTGCACCATTCTGCTTGCCGAAAGCTTTTATTTCTTTCTTGTTTACGTGCACTGTGCAGTGGGCAGTGCATGTTTTGCCTTGGTTATGAGTTTGCGACCGGGAAAGTCTGCTATCCTGCTATTGTTCTCGGCGGGATCCAGGGCGTGGCTGTATCCCATGGGTTGGAATCGAAACATACCACATACAGCGAAGAGAGACGGTTTAAGACGTGAGATTTGTATTTCTAGCAACCGAGCCGCCCGGGAAAATACAAAAAAAGCACAGTGCAGTTACATTGAATCCAAAGTCTGTTACCTATCCGAATACGGTATTTCTTTCTTTCTTTCTTTCATTTTTTTTATTTTTTATTTTTTATTTTTTTTTATTTTTTACAAAAATAGAGGCTGTGAATGAAAACTCAGCAAGGCGACTTCAAACTCGAAAAATGAAATAAAGTAAAGACGACACTCAAGACAAAAAAACTATTGCGGTTAGGAGCCAAAAGACATGGCCGAACACCAGACGAGTGAAAGGACGAAAAAATGGTCGGAAGCTTACGTAGGGAGTATAGACACGTAGTAAACAGATGGGTATACCGACTTGCAGAACTACAGAGGTGTAAAGCATCAATGGGGGACGGGTGCATCGTACACGCGGGAAACGAGGCAAGGGGAGACGAAACGGTACGACAAAAGGACAACGAGAAAGACACAATACGCAGGGGACGGCCACAAAGAAACAACAGGAAACAGGAGGCGTCTTCTATTGTTCTTCTTTGTGTTCTGTAATTGTGTTGTACTTCGTCCTTCCAGAACTGCGTCCTGTTGTGCGACAGAAGGTCCATTTTTCTTTCTTTCTTATCTTCTCTAAGATGGTATCACCATATTACACCACATGTCGAGTCGGTTACGCATGCTTCAGAAGCTGCGTGCGGCTGCCGTCTGTCGTCTGTCGGTTTCTCTTATGGGATTATATAGTCCGTACTCTACTGACTGGTCGTGTTTTTTAAGCTGCAACTCTTATCATTGTCTTTGCTCAAATTCGCTGTCTCTTGGCTCTATTTCTCGTGTTTCTTTCCTTTTATTTATTTACTTTTAAATCTCAAAGTAGTGACGTGTATTAATTGCACACCCTGTTTTGGACCGCACACCCTTTCCGCTTGTTTTGGTGACCTATTCGACAAAACCCTTGCCATTGGGGAGCTATGGCTTAATTGTCAAAATATTAATCTATCCAAATCACGACACTCCTGTTTCCTGATCATGGACGCCCTCAGCCGCCCCCCTTAGACGACCCCGTACTTTCTCTTGCCCGGTGCAAGAAAGACGGGGTGACAGATTTTCGTCGGAAATGCAAAGTGAAATTTGGACTGGACGGGATAACCTCATCTCAAGCCAAATGGAATGTTGCACATGGAGTAACAAGGGACAGGCAATATTCACAAACCGTTTCGAACATACGGGCGACAGAAGGTGATGTAGAACAAGGCAAAAAGATGGCAAATGCAAAGCATGAGTGACGTATGTAATTATTGGACGGTGTTGTTTTCGCATACGCCTAACATGGCATACAAATTCAGCATGTTTTGCTATACTACGAAGAAAACACACCTAGTAAGGCTATCCTTTTTGACACCACAAATTGGAAAATAAAATAGGCCTATTTTAGCACCTGAAGTGGCTTGTTATTGAATATGAGATTGAAAAATACACGAGGTCCCCTACAAATGAAAACCGGGTAGACTTCTTGCGGACTAACGGAGTGATAAATCCATAGGTTCACGGGAGGGCCGTTTTCCTACACTCAAATCTACATACAAAGTACATGGTAAGTGTGTTGGGTCCCTCACTACTTTCTTTTAATTACTACATAGTATTTGTTCTCTCGCTAGCCGGGTATTATCCCCAAAACACGGCATATATGGCCACCAAAAGGTCGCACACTTTGGCGAAGATGGGACGTTCAGGGTGCAATACGGTAAAAGAGTGACGAAAAACACATTTGTTAAACCTGGAACATTCTGGAGTACGACGAATGTACCAAATGGCTAAAAAGAGTTCATAGCATTGTCCAATACTCTCGGTTTTCTGCTACATCGCTGTATCGATGCGTGAAAACAGTCGAAACCTAGCTCTCGACCTTTAATTCCTCCATCTGTGTCTGACAACTGATAAACCCACAAATGATAGTCCACGCATTAACTTCATGAAGAGGGTGAAGGCATTTGAAAGCCCCTTCAAGTGACGATCATGAACGGGTAGCCTCCAGGTTTCCTGCTTGTGGCCGTCTGAACTGGCCGAGACTCGGTCATCGGCTAACAATAGAGCTCCGAGCAAGCGAGTAATGGTCATCGTTTGGCTGATAACAGTGGAGATAGTTAAAATGATGTGCATGGTTGATCTTCTTGACAACGTTGACAACGGTGGCAATGGACAGATTCTAGTCACTGGGTATTTGCAACTAGGAGAAGCCATAGCGTATCTAGATGACACTGTTTATCATCTTGATTGGGTTTCTCCTGCCCCCATTCCCTGCACTGTCACCTTCCTGCGTTGCGGACACAAGCCGTAGACTGCACTGATCGTCCTTGTCAGACCGTCATGTGCCGAGTAGATGCAGCATGTAGAACAAAGATAATAAATTAAATAAGAAGAGATGACTAGGACTCCCCCTCCTAATTGTACGCACACTGCCGACGGATGTGGGTGCAGTCTCAGTTCGCATGGCCGTCCCGTCTCGTGCTGGGTGCCTTCTCCTGCGAGAACGAATGCGCCGTGCTCGA
Source organism: Sporothrix globosa (assembly GCA_001630435.1). Lineage (NCBI taxonomy): Eukaryota > Fungi > Ascomycota > Sordariomycetes > Ophiostomatales > Ophiostomataceae > Sporothrix > Sporothrix globosa. The sequence continues at coordinate 3,068,048 of LVYW01000001.1, forward strand.
TATCCGGGCTGGCATCCCAAGTCGGCCCTTTTATGACTGTGATTGGTGGCCTGACAGTCAGTGATGAAAGAGAGTACTGTTGATAAGCATTTGGATTGTCTTGGTCCTGAGGTCTGGATACAGGTATTGTAGGCGTAGTAGTTCTAAGAGTCAGCGTTTCTACCTACGTATCTCATTTAAATTCTACGTTCATGTTATGTGGCGGCTTGAAAATGAAATGGAAAAATGGCGGCGACCTTTCTGTGAGGCACAAAAATGAGCAGAAAATGTAAAGTAAGTGGTCTGTGTCTGTTCTAGTGTATATATGCTATCCCCAGTCATGGCCGTCGGGCTTTACATGCAGCCTCGCTGTCTGATCGCTTTCCTTCTTCCATGTCAATGTTCCCGGCCCTGGTTCCTCGCGATCATATAAAGTTGTCATCTGGGTCGACTGTCATCGGTACGGGGGCTGCACCCCAGCGAGGCGCCGATTCCATAGTCTGCTTCAGATGCACCCACCACAGCTGCTGCTCAGAGCACAAGAACATCTCGCCGTCGTGGGAGAGGCAGAAACTTGACACGCCGCCGGGCACCTCGATGACACCCAGCAGAACGCCGCCCGCATTCCACATCTCCACGCCGTCGGCACATCCGGCATACACGTTACCCGCCGCGTCACACCGGATGCCTAGCGGTGTGCCTCGAAGAGCATATGCAAACACGCGCTTATTTGTCAAAAAGTCCGAGCCGCCCCGCCGCAGCACATCATATGCATAGATGGTGGCGGCCCGCCGCGTATCTCCGCCGTTGTTGCTGCCGATTATGCTAACGCCACCGTTGTTGTACAACGCATCCGCGTCCGTGACGTAGACGGTGGCGGCATCGGGGCCGAAGCAGATGCCGGCCGGCCGGTTGAGTCCGTCGGCAACGACACGCAGGTCACCTGTATCTGGATGGAAACGGTAGACATGGCAAGGCATCTGTGGGCGCTTGCGGAAGTCCTGTTCGAAGCCGATGCATGGATCCGTAAACCAAAGAGAGCCGTCATCTGGGTGCTGCACAACGTCATACACGGAGTTGAAGTCGCGGCCGTAATAGTTGGACAGGAGGTTGATTGGAGGCCGGCCCGTGGGCATATAAAAAAGGCCGCTGGTGCCCGGGCCCGGATTGCCCTGTGCACAATACAGGACGCCGCTGCTGCCCCGACCGCCAGCGCCACTGCCAGGCCGTCCAATGCCTGGTTTCGTCTGATACGGAATGGCGCCCGCGGGCATGGCCATAGGTGGCCTCAATTTGGCCCATTCAGCCGCCGTCACGTCACCGGCGCTGTTGCGACGCAAGCTCACGCGCGAAATGAGAATCGCGGGCAACTGAGAAGTGCTTGACGTCTGGAGTAGGTTGGATGTGGTGTAAATGACCTCTTCTTCGGTTGGGATACCTCCGGTCCCGTTGCCGGCACTGTTGCGACGACTTGATGCTGTCGGTTCTCGCACAAGGACGCATCCCGTGTGGAAGAAGGCGTTGCGGGAGGTCCCGGCGGACGACAAGACCAGGGCATGTCGTGCACCCTCGCCGACAACTGTGGCAAAGTCGGGGTGATATTTTTTGAACGACACGCCGTCAAACGCCGGCCTCGGTTGTCCTTCTCCCAGCCTGTCTCGTGCAAAATCAGAGCGTCAGCATATGATGAGAAGACTGATTGTGTCGTCCATTGGATTTGTCTCTTTGCGTTGATTAGAAAATGAGCAGGCCTCGGTCTTACAATGGAGATTCTTGTCGGCCGATAGACAGTCGATTGACAGCCTGTTTTATTGGTAAGTTTTAGCTCTTGTCATGTGAAAGTGACGATGGTACTCGCAACTTACCTGCATCGGCGTTCGGTTCACCTTGATGTCGTTGTTTATTGTGGCCATCGTTTATTATGTTCATGCGCCGCCAATAAATCGGTAGTAGTAGAGGAAGGACAGACAGTGGAATAGATGAGAAGTAGAGAAGATAAAAGAGGTGACTGTAAAGGTAGGATGCACAACTTGGCTCACGGTTGTCTTACACCTACCTCGTGGAGCGAAGCGAAGGCAAGCAGGAGAGGCTCACAGGCAGATTTGTCGTATGAGAAGAGAAGAAAAAACGGAAGCAAAACAAAGCAAAGACAGTGTAAAGAAAAGTTTGTGTCACAGCATGCGCTGTATCGTCGGAGCAGCAAAGTGCCGGGATCGCAAAGATTGACACGGAGGAGGAAGGACAGGGAGAGGAGAGGGAGGGGAGGGAGAGGGACGAAGCTTTCGGGGATTTTCAAATCTGTTGTTGGTTTTGTTTATGGTTCTGCTGATTCTGTTTCTCATGTCGGCGTGGACGGTTGAACAAGGTTAAATGCGGCGAGATGCAGGGTCAGGTTGCGAAGTGAGGATGATGTGAGGATTCGCGCGTGATGGCCATGATGCAGCAGCCGATACGAAATGAGGTGGGTTGCGCTTGCCTAATTCGCGTGCGTAACGCCGTACAGAGGCATTGTGTTTGGTAGCGCCTTCCATTAGCGCCCAGACCACGTTTCTGAGCACGCCGGCGCCGAAACTACACAGCATCGGAAGGAGCCGCCGCCGCACCTGCCGTCAACCACGGCACCGCTTCCGATTGCCCCAATTGTCGTGTACAATGTACCAACTGGTGTGTCAGCCTCTTTAAAATTGACACGTCTTCAAGACAATGTCGATGATGCGGCCGGGCGACATTTGTGTCGCCGTTGCCGATCCAGTGCCTCCATGTTCCTGCGCTGCTCATTAATGAGAGCTCATTGAGCCTCAAAAGGTTTCTCGAACTCCATTGGCAATCGACCAAGCTGGAGAGAATGGTCTTTTTGGACACCCGCTTCGTTCTGCTGCTTTCGACAATTTCGTCCAATTCTTTTGGGCTATTTATCTTTTCAAACCGACAAAATGTACACATGCCCGGCGGTGTGGTGTCCTGGACCGGCAAAAATCCCCAACAACGCAATGAGTGCGTGTTGTTTTTTTATTCCTCTCTCTGCCGTCGCTTTCCGCCCCCTGTCATCGATGCTCATGTCGTCGCCATGCTCGCTTCCCTTAGTGTGCCGCCTGGTTCTTCTTCTCGTCCGCGTCGGCGGACTCGAGGAACTTCCTGTGCATGGGGGTATGTGCGTTAGTAGATTGCCAGTCGAGAGGTCAACAAATGCGCCCATAGGCATCGCCGTCGTCGTGTACTGACTTGATAAAGTCCGCCTCGTCCGACGAGGAGGCATTGATGGGGGGTGTCGCCGTGGCCTTCTGGCCACTGCCACGGGTGGCAGCGTAAATGCCGCCGAACAGGGTGGTCAGGGTGGCAATAGCCAGCTAGAGACGGTGTTAGTCTGGGAGTCAATCGCTAGAACTCGGCTGAGCGCAATCAATCGGGCGCAATGGGGACAGCGGAGCTGCGAGTAGACTGCCCCATCATGTTGCCGCAACGGCGGAGTGTCGGCGTCAACATCGGGCGGCCGTGCTCGCGCTCCGTCTTCCGCTTCCGGTCTTCCTTTTTCCGGAGTCCCGCACAGTCGGTAGAGAAAGGAGGTTGCACTTCAGGGCTAACTAACGTAGTGGGAGCCGATCTGGCGGCCGGCGATGGTGTATTGCTGAACCATATTTGCGGTGGTGGAGGGTGATATGAGGTGGTGGTGGTGATAGTGTTGAGAGCGACGTATAGGAGTATCTCGGAAAAGGATCGAGAGGAGACGCCGAAAAAAGACGCTTTGTGTTTTTGCCGTGCCTTTGGGCCTAGCAGCAAGCTCCGAGAAAACACGGCTGGGCTGGAAAGAATCGGATTAAAGGGCATGCACTAAAGCGAAAAGTCACGTGTGATGAACCAAGAGCGTCATTTGGAGTGGGTGGGCCCAGCGTTCCGATGGCTACGGTGCTAGCGCTGAAAGTGGCCCAAGCACCAGCGACTTTCGCTGCGGATTAGCGGGCGCTGAGTATACGTCAGTGACGCCAATTAGGAGGGGAATCGCGGAGCACAACACAGACCAACAAAAGTGTCCCCGCAAAGAGAAGACGACGATTCCGTGAAGCCGACACTGAACAAAAATCTGCGTGACAGCCCTGACTTCGTCTTCTTCCTCTATCGTTGCACGACTTCGGCCTCGATCGAATTGTTTGTCGTGCTTTGGACGTCTTGTACAATATCTCCTATCGAGACCGACATTGGCCGTGCCCGTCCACAGTGGTAAAACAAACCTTCTCTTTTCCGACACTCTCCCCATTTCTTGTATAACACACAATGTTTTGGGGCAAGGGACCCGACAAGCCGTCGGAGACGACCGGTAGGGTGGCCGGAAGCTCGACGGCGACGGACACCGACAATATACCGCCCCCCAAGAACCTCCCGCGCAAGCTGCAAAAGATGGTCGACGACGAGGACAAGGATGATAACTTTTACGATGAGCTGGTCTCGGGATAGTAAGTCTGTGGCGGTCTCTTTGTCCTTGATTTTCTGATACTGACCTCCACAGCGTGCCCCAGTCGACCGACTCCAAAGTGCGGTACGCCGCCTACGCCGCGCGTCTGCGCACCATTCTGCTCTCGGCCCACCGCTACGTCGCCTATACCTCCGACATTGGCGAGTCGTTCCGCCCCGTCGCCCACCCGCTGCTCGTGCGCGGCGCCTACGGCATCTCGTGGGCCTACATCCTGGGCGATGTCAGCTACGAGGGCTACAAGGCGTACCTGCACAACCAGCGCGTGCTGAATCCGACTCATGAGTTTTCGGAGCGGCAGAAGCGCCTTGTCGGCGTTGACGACGCGTCGGACCCGTTTGTGCGGAGTACGGTCAAGGCAGGCGCGCAAAGCTCGACTGCCACGCCACCGCCCGCGGTCCAACCGGGCGTCGTCACGCCTCTCGAGGACTACCGCGTTGTTATGCTCCAACGCACCATCTTCCAGAGCATTGCCAGCATGGGTCTTCCCGCCTTCACCATCCACAGCGTCGTGCGGTACTCGGGACGTGCACTCAAGGACATCAAGAACAAGACGATCCGCACGTGGGCTCCCATTGGTCTGGGCCTGGCCGTCGTGCCGTTCCTGCCGACGCTGTTCGACAAGCCGGTGGAGAACGCCGTCGAGTTTGTTTTCCACAAGGCATTCGCCCAGTTTGGCGGCCAGCAGGCCGTAGGCGAGTCGCCCGTGATCGGCCGCGAGAAACAGCTGAACAAGAAGCTGAAGGAGAAGGAACTGTAGGGCAGGTTGGAAGGCAAATGTTTGCATTTGTTCGGTGTACTTTTGCTGAGTGGATCGGGCCGGTGTTGGTTTTTGAACAGCGTTCTTGGGATTCTTCGCTCATTTGATTTGCACTTTTGTACATGGTTTGAGAGCTTTCACAGTTGTATAGGAATGTACAAATCTCAATTTTTAAGTAACATATTGATTCTGCTGATGCTATGTATAGATAATAATCATGCTAATAATAAACAAAAAATCGCCCAACGCCGGTACCCTAGGACATGCCACGCTCGCCAAAATCACAATTGCCGCCCTCTCTTTCTCATGGAGCGCAGAAAGCCTCCCCTTACAGGTTGATCAGCTCAGGCGGTGGCCCAACGCCGCGCAATAGGACAATCGTGTTGCCGTTGGCTAGCGCCTTGCCCGCTTGTTCGTTGAACTCGAGCAGCCGGCCGCCCTCCACATGGAAGATGCGCAACTTGTCCTCCTCCTTGGAGCTTTTGTTGTTGATATTGTCAATCTGCAGGTTGCGAGCCGCAGCGTCCAGCACGCGGCCCACCACCCAGTCTTTCTGGTAGTAGAACTTGCCCTTGGGCAGCTTGGCCTGTGTCGACGCCGCCTCTGCCTCAACGTGTAGGTACAGCCGCTTCTCGGCCGGGATCTTGGCGTCGCCCTTGGCCGTCTTCTTGAGGTCGGTCAGCGCTGCCATGCGCGCCGCGGCCGACTGCTGTGCCGCTGGCCGCGGTATCGCCTTGTTGGCCTGCTCCTTTTTAGCGGCGCCCCACGCCCGCAGCTTGTCGAGCGCCGACTTGGCTTTGGCCGCCGAGTCCGCCATGGTGGACCCGCCCGCCGACGGACGCGCGCCGATCGGCTTCAGGTTGGCGCAGTTGTGGTCCTCGCGCAGTCGGTGTTTCAAGCAGTAGTCACGGTTGCAGTTGCTGCAGTGCACGCCGGGCACGAGGCTTGTGCCTACGACCGTCTTGCAGGCCGGACTCGCGCACGGTTTTTGGGACACAAGGTCGCGCATCGTGCGGTCGGCACCTGCCGAGGGCCGGGCCAGCTGCGCCTTTCGCCGGCGCTCGGCCCAGGCACCCTCATGTGCGCAATGGTGGGCGGTCTCGGTACGGTGATCGAGGCAGAAGGTTTTGCGGCACGACTGGCAGAAGAAGGGCAGGAAGTCGAGCTGCCGACAGTACTCGTACTGGCAATGCTTGCCCGTGAGGGACACGTCGGTCGCGCGGCTGTCGACGTCGGTCATGTTGACGTAGGAGGTCTCGGAACTGGAGGGCGCAGAAGGCGTTGAGATGGTGGAGGAAGACGATGCGCCTTGGTTTGGTCGTTGTGAGCCGGACATGGTGACGGGAATGTGAGGGCGAGAAGGCGACAGAGCGCTCTTCCCTTATATTGGCCGAGTGTAGGAGAGACTAAGGAGGTGTACGAAGTCAAGTCGTCTGCGCGGTGGTTGTCTGTTCAGGCACAGGTCGGATTCGTCATCTGCGTCGTAAAGATGCGGTCGGGTGAAAGTCAGGGACCTGCGCAACTAGGCCCACGAGGCTGAAGTGGCGGGACGCTAAACGCCAAGACTCAGGGCGTTGCCTTCCCCTCCGGGAGGGACATGGGGCGCCACGCACACTAATTACAAAGGAAGTTCAGATGGTTCTGGAAGCTGCCGGAGCATGTCTATCATTGTAGCGGTTCTTCCAGCGTGGCGGACCCCTACGGCTCACTGGAACTAGCGCCCATCATTGCCGATTGAGGCTAAATTACAGTGGGCTTTCGAATGCCAGGCACACGTGATTTGGCGCACTTGTCGCGGATTGAGTAGCGGCAACAGCGTTCACCTTGCCAATTCGCGCCTTCCGCGACTTCGCAGTTTGTCCCGCACGTTTTCCTGACATGTTCCTAAAGAGGGTTTCCGACGACACTTTTGCTCGCCTGTGCACTAACCGCAATGCATCACATGCAGTTACGCCCAGTTGACACCGACCATGTCGTCCTCGCGCGGTGCTCGAAAGCGGCCGGGCGGCGATGATCGCCCATCACCAGTTCCACCGAAGAAGACGAAAGCAGCGACGGTGAAAAAGGAAATGCCAGAAGAGGATAGTTTGGCATTGAAGGCCAGCCGAGGTGCCAGGAGGAAGACAGCGACTGCTTCTGCCGCCGCGAAGCGACGGAGTACACCGCCGTCTGCGTCGGAAACAGTTCCTCGAAAAGTGACCCTCTTTGACGACCTCGATGGTTTTGGATCGTCCCCGGCCTCTGCCAATGGCGTCTCGGATCTGCAGTACTTGAAGAGTCTTGAGAACGACGGCGAAGCAAGCTATGACAGCGACAGCAGTTCTGAGCTGTCCGCCATGTCTGATGTCGATTTTGAAGATGTGCTGTTGGCGCCTGAGGAGAGCAAGAAGGAGGACGTCAAGTCAGATGACGACGGCGATGATGACGACGAGGACGAGGACATGGAGTTTGAAGATGTTACTGCGCCCGAGCCAGCACCCTTCTCATTCTTGTCTATGGCAGTCGACCATGACGAGGCTGGCAACAACGGCGGCGCTGCATCGGGCGACCTCGAGCTGACCCTCATCGAAGACACCCGTGTCTCGCTGACCGGCCTGGGCGACGCCAAAAAGGGCCCCACAAAGATCGAGCGCCTCGTGCGCAGCGCCACCCACTGTGTTCATGTCCAATCGTTGCTCTGGCACAACGCGAAACGCAACGCCTGGCTGTGCGACCCCGAGATGCAGGGGCTGCTATTGTCTCATATCCCGCCGCGTCTGTGGGATGAGGTTGATCGATGGCGGCTCAAGTCGGGGCTGGTAGTGCCAGAAGACAGCAGCAAGACCAAGGGAAAAGGCACAACGGTCGGCAAAGGCAAGGGGAACAACGGAAAGGGCGCACGCGCCGCTTCTCGAGAGTGGAGCGGCGCAGCGGCCAGGCTGGAACCTGGCGCCGTTGATATGAGCCACGGCGATCCGCTGTTCCGCCTGCTCCGTGCCTTATCATCCTGGTGGCGCCAGAAATTCCGCATCACTGCACCTGGCCTGCGCAAAAAAGGCTACATGACTCTGGAACGTCTTGATGAACTCCTCAAGGCCGCCAAAGACACTGCGGGCAACAGCCCTATCCGATTCGGTGAGCGGATACGAAATCGTGCCGCCTTTCGAAGGCATGCTGCCAGTCTAGAGGGAAGTCGTGATGTTGGCGCACAACTCTTCACAGCGCTTCTGCGGGCACTGGGACTGGAAGCGCGGCTGGTGGCCAACCTGCAGCCGCTTGGATTTGGCTGGACCAAACTCGAAGAAGCTGATGCGGATGACGAGGGAGACAAGCTTGATGGGAAGTCAGAGGCGCCAGTGGCCACGACGTCGTCAGCATCAACACCGGCTACACCGAAATCAAAGAAGCCAAGACCAAGAGTTCTGCCGGTACGGCCAAAAACAAAAGTAAAACCCAAAGACGATGCACCCATCGTGATTGACGACGACTCTGATCTCGAGATGGCAGAAGTGAACAGCGACAATGAGTCAGTCGTGTATGTTCCGGACGCGAAGATGACGCCTACCAAACCCGCTGCTCCCAAGCCTACATTTGACAAGGACCTGCATTTTCCCATCTACTGGACGGAGGTGCTGAGCCCCGTCACGCAAAAATACGTGCCTGTCGACGCTCTCGTCAAGCACATTGTCGCCACGAGCCGTGACCTGATCGAATCCCTCGAGCCCCGCGGCGGCAAGGCCGACAAGGCGCGGCAGGTCATGGGCTACGTCATTGGTTACTCGGCGGACGGCAGTGCCAAAGACGTCACTGTCCGCTATCTAAGGCGGCAGATGCTGCCAGGCCGCACCCGCGGCGTGCGCTTCCCCATGGAGAAGATACCTGTCTACAACAAGCACGGCAAGATCCGGCGCTACGACATGCTGGACTGGTTCGGGCAGTCGGTGATGCGAGGCTATGTGCGAGGCCAGAGTGCAAAGTATCCACTTACCGAGGTGGACGACGCCGAGGATGGCACGGACCTACGGGCCGCCACGGCGCAGAAGAAAGAGGTCAAGGAAGGCGAAGAGACGCTACAGTACTACAAGCAGTCCAAAACGTTTGTTCTTGAGCGGCACCTCAAACGCGAAGAGGCGCTGGTGGCCGACGCTGTACCAGTCAAGGTGTTTCGCAATGGCAAGAAGGGCAAAGGAGCTGCGAAGAAAAAGAAGAGCAAAAACGACGACGCAGACCGCGATGGCGACGACGACGACGACGATACTGCCGACGCCGCTGGTGCTGAAAACGTGTACCTGCGCAAGGATGTCGTGCAAGTCAAGAGCGCTGAAACATGGCACAAACAAGGGCGTGCGCCCGTTGACGGCCAGATGCCGCTGAAACGCGTACCCTACCGCGCCGCCACCATCAACCGCCGCCGCGAGATTGCCGAGGCCGAGGCTGCGTCGGGCGAGAAAGTCCTGCAGGGTCTGTACAGTTACGAGCAGACCGACTGGATTATTCCGCCGCCAATCCAAAATGGTGTCATCCCCAAGAATGCCTACGGCAACATTGACCTGTTTGCCGAGCACATGTTGCCCAAGGGTGCCGTGCACGTGCCCTTCCGCGGCGCCATGCGCGTGTGCAAGAAGCTGCAGATCGACTTTGCGGAGGCCGTCATCGACTTTGAGTTTGGCCACCGGATGGCCGTGCCTGTCATCCAGGGTGTCGTGATTGCCGAGGAGCAGCACGACCGTGTTATGGAGGAGCTGGTCAAGGACGAGGCCGAGCGAACACGCAAGGCCGACGAGAAGAAGCGTGCAGTGGCCCTGAGTCTGTGGCGCAAGCTGTTGATGGGCCTGCGCATCGTGGAGCGGATCCGGAAAGACTATGGCGAGGTGCGGGAGGACGGCCGGGTGTTTGGCCACCGTGACGACAGGGGCGTGGTGGACCTGGATAGCGTGGCGGCGCCCCATGATGATGTCGAGACTGCCGGTGGATTCTTGCCCGAGGGTTACGAGTACGAAGATGAGCCATCCACACATCCAGCAACGACGTCCAGCTTCTTCCCTGTGCACGACGAAGGCAACGAGGACGGTGAAGGCGATATCGGCGGAGGTGGCTTCATTCTCGAGTAACGAATGTCCCTTTGAAAAGCCATGTGAGCGCTTCGTGTGCAGGGGAATCTAGACTGGGAGCCCGTATTGGTATGGGCCCTCTTGGGTTGGCTGGCGGAATGGATGTCTTTGGGCATGATGACAGCACTTGATGACATGTTGGGAATAAATATTTGACAGATAGAAACGCGATTCATATGCGAGCCAATAAACTCGAGGTGTTGTCGAGCTACCTAGTCCAACATAGTCGCAGCGGTGTCGGAGCAGTCACTGGGCATTCTCGTACTGGTCAGCCTCTTTGTTCAGCCTCGTTTGGCCTCTTGGCTTCACCTCACAAGGAGGGCGCCGGAGAAGCTGTTTCCAGTGTGGAAGACGACCTTGTTGCAAGGAAACGTCCCTGGGACATTGCACTTTTCGTCGAGCTTGAAACTATTGTGGAATCTCCGGAAGCCAGTGCCGGGGACCAGAAGACGCGAAGGCCGACTTCGTCGGCGGGGACTGTTGTTTATGAAGTTTGCCATTGTGGGCAAGGCTCTCTTGATCGTGGGCACGAGGCTCATCGCCAAGAGCTAAATAAGCGGCCGACCGCGCAAGTGGCGAGAAGATAGCAACCGGGAATACAGTGTCGAATGGTTGTGTTTGCTTGGTATTAGTGCGAAGCATGGAAAGGAGGCTCTGGCAATCCTCACAGGCGTCCCTCGTTTGGGCATTGCAAATGGAGGAACGAAAGGCAAAGGGTGGGCGGATCGGCGGCACTGTCCGATGGCCCTGCATGTCCCTGGGGGTCAGCCTTGGGCCACATGCCTCCATTGGCAATGCCCTCGCTGATATTATTAATTCAAACCGATGAAGAGAAAAACGGAGACGATGAGGCCAAGCCAAAAGGAGACAAGGCAAACAAATAGTCGAAAACAAGGTGAGGTTCTGTTGCAGCGACAGACGGCTCCATCGCGGCCGAATCGGTCAGCCCAAAGTGGTTTGTGCTGGTCGAAGTTGTTGGTAACTCGATAAAGGGACAATAGAGGCCGTCAGACCAGCTTTGGCCCCAGATGCGACGTGGTTGAAAACGAGGCTGTCAAGAAGGGGACGGCAGTGTGCCTTGGACTAGCGCAACGCTAGGCCTGTTTGGAGCATGCAAGTCCACCCTCTGCGCCTGGCCAAAGGAAACTACCGTACCGGTGCTTGCAAATACTATGAGGAAGGTGCGGACGACCAAACCGAGGAAACAACAGGTCCTGGCCAGCGTTTATTCTCGAATCTGTCTATTCCCTGGGCAGGAGAGAACGACCGGAGAGTGACAAATCAAGCAGAGACAACCCTGTACGCAGGCACCATCGGGGTCGTATACCAGGCTGCCTTCCTGCCCTGGAAACCACTAACACGCACTGAAAGGGGTTAAAAGGCTCCCGAAAAACCAACTAGCCATTTCAGGAAACAACACTGATCTGCAGAACAGGAAAGAGCCAACAACTAACAGCAATACAAGCAAAGTCCTATGAACACGCGCACAGCATGCCAGTCGTTGTTTCCAATTTGGCTTGTGAAAGTTGGTCGTGTGCCTCCGGCGCGCGGTCTGCGGTCCCTGCCCTGCATTTCTCTTGTGTCTGACATTGGCCAGGCCACGAGCGGCACAGTTGGCTTGCCCACCCAGCGGCTGCATCGGTTGCTTCCCATCGTCGCCTCCTGTTTAGTCCAGAGGACACTCACGACTGTTTTCAGTATCCCTATTTTGCCTTCACATATTTGTACAGAATGTTCTTTTCATCCTCGGGCGCTTTGGCCGTGCTTCATGGAGATCATTACGCTGCGCGGGCCTTGAATAATTAGTGGGCCATGAGGCAACTCCCGCAGCTAAGCCTTCCAGAGACATAGGTATTGATACCTATGGCACTATCCTTATTATGCACTACCGTAAGTATATATACAATCATGATTTAATGTTTTTTGTCTTAACATTATTATTTTGACGTCAAGTCACTGAACACGTTGGCTCGGGTGAGCACTCACCAGACCTCTTCGTGAATGCAACCGTTTCACCTCATTTCTCTTCCCGTTTGGTCAACTTGTAGCTTAACGTTCGCCGTAGGACTTATCGACAGAAGTGCGCGCCTCAGTTACGCCCCTCCTCTATGCTCAGTCTTTGTTTCTACGCATGCTTCGCTTTCATTTCCGCGTCGTCTCCACCGTTGCTCGAAATCCACAGATCAGCGTCGAGACAAGCTGTCGGATTCTTGTCTTTTGGCAGCTTCACACCTTCTAGAAGGCCGCCAGAAGCTCCAGTTTTTGCTCCGCCCCGGTGCGCACCACAAAACTCTCGGGATCTTGAACAAACCGGTTGCCTTTTTGCTGCCTTGGCGAGACTGGCTAACAGGCCCCTGCTCCCGGTCAGCCTGGCCTGAATCACAAAACGAGAGACCGAGCGTCTTGTTGTCTATTCCTCCCCTTCCGCTTCTGCATTTCTCCCCTTTAAGGCTGTGGTCAAGCTGCCGGCCTCCGTCCGTCTTCGTGTTCGTTACATCCTGCACGATATTCCCTCTCGCCTTTCGTGCCGTCCTACCATGACAATTTACCAACGGCGCGTTTCGTGACTAGTGGCTCTTTCCTCTTGTTTTTCCTCACTTATCTGCGTAACAATGACCTTGGTTGGTTACGTACAAAAGTCTTCGAGAAACGCAAACTGCACAGGGTTTGTTCTCGCCCCATGTCCGCGCTATATTGTAAGGAGTAGGCGTTCGTCGGCGCTGTCTGCATTTATTAGTTTATCGGACAGCCACATGATGCTATGATGAGTAGTGGTGTGTCGCTTATGGGACCGGCTCCCGTTGGCTCATTGTCGCGACTTGTCTGGCTCGGAAATGTTGCATGTATCTCGAATCCCTATGTACTCCGTATTGTCGTTTTCTTTCGTTTCTGTTTTATGTCTTACATTTTCCCTTTCCTGCCTGGTCCCTGTGCCCCTCCAACCACACACCTTCCAAGCTTCTCCTGCGCCTGTTCATTGGCTGTAAGCGGCTGCTTTCCGAAGAAATGGCCCTGCAACAAATAGGAATGACGCTTCAGAAACTAGAGATAAATTCAATACCCGCGCAATCAGCAGGAAGCAGTCAAGCTGCAACACTACACGACCCGCCCCCAACACTACAGCCCAGACGTCTGTCCGTCGGTGTCCAATCCAATACATTTTTAAATAGTCTTTATGGTATTGGTTGTCTGCAAGCACACTAGATTCTCCTCTATATCAAGTCCAACAGCTTGTAGAGTCCTGTCTGTTTAAAGTGGGGTCATACATAGGACGATGGTGGAAGTAGCTCGGGCACCAGTCGAGATGGCTCACCAGGGAGCAACCATTGCTCTTGCCAGCCGAACCATGGTCGCCAGGCTGTCGCTCTTTCACAGGCGGCAGCGTAGCTCTTCCCTCTCCATATTGTACAGCATGGCGCCGGCCTTGTGGTGCCAGGCTACGGCTTCTGCAATGTACTGCCTGGGTTGTTTACTCTTTCCGTTTGTAACTGCTCCTGGATAAGGACGTACTATTTGTTGCTCCTACTTGCCACTCTCTGGCTTTGCTCTTTCTTTCTTTGTTTCGCCTTTCTTCGTGGTCATATACGAATTATTCCCTTTGACCAACCGAGTAAAGCAACCAGCTTCCCAGTTGTCAAAGTGTTCGAATCTCAGAGCCTCTCGATCCACATCTTCGGACTCTTCCGTCGCTCTTTCCTTCTCGCCTCCTTGCTATATTTTCCTGGTATTCTCCTTCCGTCTTCGAATATCCCATGATCGCTCCTTCCACGGGATAAGATACCTCCAAAATCGTCAACATTTCGTTTGCATACTACCGCCTCCGGGTTATCAACTTCGTTACCTTTGCTCCGTCCGCCGCGTGCCTCCATTCGGTCAGCTCCGTAGGTACCTTTCTCTTTTGTCTGTCTGCATTCTTAATTTGTCGGCATACACTAGACCACGAGTGATACAGTCACCCAACCCACACCCTGTGTTCCTCTACCAATACTCCTTGCACCGTTCCTTCCCTCCGTTTCCCTTCCCTCCGGCCCTCGATCCCCTCCTTCCTTCTTCGTCCACCGTCGTTATATTTACGCAGACATGTCTCGGCAAGTGCGACCGTCACGCCTCCCATTTTTACATTCTTGTGCTTCCCTTTATTTTGACGACTTGGCCTCGCCTGTTCCGCGGTCTCTTCACATCCTCTTCTTATCTCTTCGCATCTCTTCTCATCCTTATGCTCCAGCCACATCCGGTCAATTTTTCAACTTTCCCACCTCCACTACTCCGCCTTGCCCAGTGTCGCCTTGCCAGGCCTCAAGCAGCCGCAAGCTGCCTCAGGTCGCCTCACTACCCCTCTCCTCCTCCAGCACAGCACGACTACCGACAGAGACCGATCACGGGTTCAGCCTTGCGACTCATATTTGCCAACCGTATTTGCCGCGCTCGCTGTTACTCATTCTCCGGGAAAGCCCTTGGATGTCTCCTTTGCTGGCCTCGCTCCACCAGTCTCGTAGTCCTCCATTTCTATATGCATATCTTCTGTCTTTGGTTTCGCCCTTTGTCGGATTCTCCTTCACTGTCTTCATTGTCTTTCATCTCTATTACTATGCTGCACCAGACACTGCCCAGAGTCGGCCTCCTACTTTCAAGTGATTAAACAGCAGTCAGCTGTCGATGATTCCCTTTTTCGTCGAGCCTACATATTTCTCTCCTGTCGCTGCCTGGTAATAGTTCTCGTCATTTCTCGATCTTTTTTTGCAGTTGGCCTACGTCGACAAGAGCACATTCTCCCCCACACATCACATACATAAGAGCTTAACACTCTATTTCACTCGCCCTCACCACCAACAATATCGCTTCACTTTTCCACTGCCTCAATCCGTACAGGATCTTCGCAGCCTCTCATTTATTCACTGGCCACGGTTTCTACCTCATATTCCCTTTGGGGTCCCTTAGCTAACAATTGTGTCCTTACTTTGGGGGCAGGCCGACGTCAGGATGAGAAACATACTTTGTGTGGGGACCAAAGCCCTCTCCCACCAGGACGAGAAACGCAAACGATTCCCTGTCAACTTACCGTTCCGGCGGAAATCAAAACATCCGGGCATTCCCATCATCTCCATCGTGCAGAAATCACCAGTACCTGACTTCCTCCTCGTTGTTCCTGCGGCCGCCGCCCTGGCTTCACCTGAACATATCCCGGCTGAGGCTCCACGAAATCCATCGGTAGAGGAACTTGCCGAGCCTGTATACGTACCTGAACCGGTACACGAGCCTGCGCCTGCGCAAGTCATACAAGGGCAACCAGAAGCACTGCTCGCCGGTGATCCACTAGGAGCACTTGATGAGCAACAGGTACAAGCTGATCCTGTCGTTGTTGTACCCGACGACGATGCACTAGTTCCAGCCGAAGCCCCAGCGGAGGACCCTGTAGCTGTTGCTGAGCTAGGTAGAGTGTCTTTTGAAGAGAGTATCAAAAGTGCTTGTACAATCGCTGTTCTAGAACTCTTTCCCGACATCTGTCCTGTTTACGTCCAAGAAACATGCGAGAGCTTGGCCTACGACTATGAGTCTGTGGTCAGCCACATCCTCGACAAACTCGACGACGGTCCCTCGTATCCACGCAGAGCGGATTTAAAGCGGAAGCGAGTGGCGTGCTCGGTCAACACGACTGCGTACGGCGATGCCGCCACGACGAACGCTTTTACAATCGATTGCATTGATGACAACAGCTTCAGTATAAAAGATAGAGAAGAGCGTGCCGCTCGATTTTTCAGCAGCGACGAACGTCGAAACAGGCACAAGGAGGGCTACACTCCAACAGCTCGCACGCTTTTGCAACAAGCATACCCATATGTGCCCCATAAGTACATCACCACGCAACTGACTAAACACGACAACTGCCTGCTGCCTGCCCTACTCGACCTCGACGACCACATTGTTCACAAGGGCCCGCTGCATCTGGGATTTGTGTTCAAGAAGACAAAGACCAAGTTGAATCCGGTCTACTCTATGGAATCCCTGCCAGGGATGATCCGTATTGAGGAGTCGGAATCTAAAAAGGATGCCCTTGAGGAGTACCTTGCGGCTCTCAAAATTCGACAACTCCGTAAAATGAAGCGCGACGAGGAGAAGCAGCGGGAAATCAATGAGGCTGCCAACATCGAGCAGGCCAAGAAGGACGGAACTATCAAGGATTGCGAGTGTTGCTTCGGAGACTTCCCCATGAACCGCATGGTGCACTGCAATGCCTCCACTATACATGTACGTTTTTCCCCTCTCCTCCTGTATAATACGATGTGGCATAAAAGAATGCTAGCTGACAGCCACAGTGGTTTTGTGTCGACTGCGCGCGGCGCATGGCTGAAACCCAAATCGGTCTCTCCAAGTACGAGCTGGCGTGCATGTCCATGGACGGCTGCAAGGCAGGCTTTTCCCGCGCGGAGCGTGACCGCTTCCTCGACCAGAAGACGGCAATGGCCCTCGACAGCATCGAGCAAGAGTTTGTCCTGCGTGTCGCCGGCATCGAGAACCTCGAGACATGCCCCTTCTGCCCTTATGCAGCTGAATACCCACCAGTGGAGGTCAACAAGGAGTTTGCATGCCAGAACTCCGAATGCGAGGCCGTCACCTGCCGCCTGTGCCGCAAAGAGTCGCATATTCCCAAGAGTTGTGACGAGGTCGAGAAGGATAAAGGAGCAGCAGTGCGCCTGACGATCGAGGAGGCGATGTCACTGGCCATGATCCGCAAGTGCAACAAATGTGAGTATACCCTTCCTAGCGTCCGCTACTATTGTTCTTTTTGTCTCGTCATGCATTCTAATCGTCTCATCAGGTGGCACGCCTTTCATCAAGGAGCTCGGCTGCAACAAGATGACGTGCACGCGTGCCGGTTGCTCCAATGTGCAGTGTTATGTCTGTCACCAATCGTGCGATTACTCGCATTTTGACGACACTTCCCGTGGTGGAAAGGCGGGCAACTGCCCGCTGTTCGAGAGTGCCGAGGAACGCCACGAAGTGGAAGTGCTCAACGCCGAGGAGGCGGCCCGTCAAAAGGCCATCGAAAATAACCCGGATGTCAACATTGACCATCTGAAATTCCAGCTCTCCGAACAGGTGGTGGCCGACGCGAGCCGCCGTAAGAACGAAGATGCCGATCGGCGGGCAGGTCATCAGCGCTGAGTGTGGCCCCAGGCGCAGCAGGCCCGACGGGCGGCGTATCCGGTCCTTTGGCTGCAGTGGTTGAAGGTACAGAGAACGCTCCGTAAGGGCAGCAGAGGCCCATGCAGTTTGAGTGAAACTTGGAGCAGACTTACGCAAAGTCAAGACCGAATTCCGCGACCACCACGATGAACGACGTTTGGAATTTTCTTTTCTTTTCTGTGCAGCATCTTTTGCAATATTATTTTGATATCTATTTTTTTATATTTTTTATCTTGAGCGTTTTGTCTTTCGTCGCGATCAACATGGCCTCGGTATATCCATTATCTGGGCCATATCATTTATACTTTGCTTCTTCTTGATTTCCTTTATGTATAGATGGCCGTCACCCAGGGTTATTCGCCTTGCCCTTGGCCTTTCCTTGTCAAACTTCTCCCAGATTCCATTCCTTGGTCAAATACTGCATTAAGCAAAGGATGTTTTTGGTACATTACTTAGATAGTTGGTTAATATACCCGTCGTCCCATTCCGTCTATTGTCCCCATTCACCATGAGTAAGAGCAGAAATCGTAACAAAGAAAATGATGTGCACCAATGGCCACAATTCATAGACGCGTAATTATATATGAGCGCAAGATGAGATCACGTAGGCTTATCTACCGCGTGCGCCCAAACTTCTCGTGCCACTTGCCGCGGGCCGGCGCCGCTGCCGGTTTGGGTGCTTGGGAGGTTGGCGTGGCCGGCTCCTTTTCCTCGATAAGCTCCACCGTCTCGTGCACGGTCGCAATGGCGGACACGGTGGGCATGGGAAGCCGTCCGTTTGCGTCTGCGTCTGCGTTGGCGTCGGTGTCTGCACTTGCCCGCAGCAGCACCAGCGCGTTGGACGTGTTCTTCTGCCGCAGCGCATACGTCCGCCCCGCCGCTTTGAGACGGGCCAAACCATCGGCCGAAGACGACAGGGACCACCTGTGGCTGCCATTAGTGAGAGCTCGAACAGAGAGGAGGGAGACGTGATACCTGGGGAGGTGGACCTACTGCGTGTGGTCGTCGACAAGCTCGGCTGGTAGCTCGATCAGCCGGTAGCCGATGCCGTCGGACGCGTGGACTAGGGGAATGGCCGAGGACAGATCTTGTGAGGACATTGTGCGGTGTGTGTACTGAAAGAATCGATATGGTCTCTGATCAGTGTGTGCCACCTGAAAAGGGAAGAAGTGAAGTCAAAGGGTGCCCCACATTTCAAGCCAATTGACACGTCCTTTTGGCGTTTGTACTAGCAATACGTGACAATGCATGGGCCTTCTAAGTTGCATTACGAACTCCTCGAGGTAAAAAATCAGATTCCAAATACGAACAATTATTCGCTTTGTCTTCTCGTATCCTTTTTCACTTTATACAATATATGGTGCAGATGCAGGCTTCTGCTGTGCTCTTACACGAATATGCACGTAACCGCAAAAGAGGTGAGAGACACTACGAGTATGTAGCCACGAGTATGAGAACCGGAAGAAAGTAACATGAAAGAATACAAAAAAGAAAAGGTGGCAGGAAATCCAGGTCAACTATATATTAACTGCCCCTCCGTGATATAGAGACGAGAATAATAAAGAGGCTGGAGACACGGCACGGCGTGGGCTATGGGTCCAACTGTTGTTTCGGTTAAGAGGCGCCACATGCAGCAAAAGGATACGGGCCCAGAAGGAATGGCGCAAATCTGAAAACTAGCGCGTCATAGTAGTGGTTTCGTCCCGTCCTCGGCGCACGCGGTCCTGCCATTTAGCGGACATTCCATTGTTTACTTTTCGCGCGAAACAGACTAGTCCCAGGCGCGGGGTCCAGTTGTGCTGTTTTCTGCCACAGCAAGCAAGTGCTGCGATAGGTTCAGCAAGCTCAGAGCAGGAGCATACCCCGTACTTTTCGACGCGCTCTTTCCGCATCCGGAGGGCAGTGCAAAGAGGAATACGTCCTAGGGTGGCAGGAACGACGGCGAATTTTAATACCAACGCAAAGTAACAGGGAAAGTGCGGCCGGCAGAGAGGAGGAATACAGAAAAGGACATTAAAGGGGTTCTCCATCAATCAACGGGCTCTTCAAACGAACCTCCATTCCGGCCAACCGAACCCACGAGGTCGACACGGGCTGTTTCGCTTCACCAACAGAACCAGACGGGCCATTGACCTGGGAAAACCAACCCCCTGCCCCAGCCTAGCTCGTCGCTGGTATTATCACTGCTTTCTACTAAGATCGGGCTGGTCATATATCGCCAGAGAGAGATCGACCGTTCCACGCTTTGTCCACCGCGTCCACGCCAGATCTTTCTGTACTTCTGGTTGCTTTCCTCTCCCTTCAAGATTGACTTCCTTCCCTCTCCTTTCATCCCTATCGCGGCTTGCCCGGCTGCAGCTCGACATCCCTTCGCCTTCTCTCGCCCGCCCGTCCGCTTTGTTGACATCGCCAGCTGACGCGACGAGAGCTGCACTCGGCACAACGACGTCACGTTGGACATACAGGTGCACGAACACAACCCGCAGACAGAAAGCACTACTTGACGACGCAGCACAGACGACATCAAGAGTTTCTGTTCGCCGTTGTATCGTCCGTAGACCGCCTACTTGTCCAGCTCCGTCTGCGGACCGCCTGCTGTTGTTTACCTCAAAAAGGAAGGGACCTGTGGACCCACTCTTGTCTCTCTCTTCCTTTTCCTCTTCTCCTCTTCAGCTCTCTTCTGCTGCCACTCGTCCCCTTGTTACTTTCTACCCCCCTGTTTTATTTATATCTTTGTTTGTGGTCCACTCGAGTCGGCCAACCTCGACCGCCTTTGGCTGCGACCCAGTTGGCCGCCTTCGACCCCATCTATTCGACATTCCTCACCTGCGCATCTCTTTTTTTTTTTGTGTCGAATCTGCGATCGCCGACTTGGGCCTCACTTCCGACCGCATCGCGCAGCGCCATCCCACCAAGCCCATGACGGTCGTCTAGCCTCCCCTTCCGCTTTCTCCGACCAAGGCGCGCGTCCTCTTCCCCCTGTCGCACGTCGTCGCCATGGTGCGCGTCACCGACGAGCTGGCCCTCTCGCCAGAGACCATCACGCTCTTCCATGCCAGCGACCCTCTTCTCGGCCACCTGCCCGTCCTCGCCTTCCACGGGCCTTCGACCACCGCCAACTTCACACACAACAGCTCGCGCATCCAAGTCCACATCTACTCGCCCGCCGGCTTCCAGTCCTTCCCCCGCCTCACCGTCTCGCCCAGCTCTGACTTTTACAGCGTCGTGACCCACCTGCCCCGCGAATTCCAAGGCGACGAGATCTGCCGCGGCCTCGCCTTCTCCCTCTTCAAGTACTTCAGCGAGCTGCCAGAGTCCGTCAAGACCTACCTGCGCAACCAGTACCCAACCACACGCGGCCGTCGTCCGGGTTCGGCGCCGGCCCTCTTCGGCGAGCAACATGCCGCAGACCTCGCCAAAGCCATGGCCTGCGTCGAGACCAACATCGACGAGCACCTGCGCGCCCTCGAGTGTGCGCTGCAGACACAGCACGTGAGCAACATCGATCTCGACCTTGTCCTTCCGCCCGGTGCCATTCGACTTCCCTCTCTCGACGGCGACAGCGCCGCAGGTGCCATTGATGATGACGACGAAGATGCCATCCTCGACCCGACCCTGCGCCAGTACGACCCAGCCTACACTCCGCTCGTCAAGCTCTTCGGCGAGCCCGTCTTCCTTCCCACATCCAAGTTGCGCCGTGCGCCCTCACGGCCCAGCTCGCTCAACCACCGCACAAAGGCCTTTACAAAGGACCAAAAGGTCGAGCTGCGCATGCAGATGGGCGAGCTGGTGGACACCGAGGAGCGCTATGTGCTCAAGCTCAACGAGCTCGTCAAACACATTGCCGATGACTTCCGCCAGAAAGCCAAGGACCGTACGGCGTCTAGCTCGAGTCCGTCCATGGAAGACGTCGACCGTCTCTTCCCGCGCTCTTCAGATCACATCCTGCAAGTCAACTCGGCCTTTATGCAGGACCTGCGCCGTGTCATGGACGACACCGAGGAGGATGCGGTGCGCGACCTGGATATACCGTACACATTTGGATCGGCCTCGTCTCGCACCATGCTGGTCAACTCCCACGCCCCTGGTGGTGGTGGTGGTGGTGGTGGCTCCGTCCGTGTCAAGGATCCTAGCGGTGCTTTAGCCATGGCCAAAACCTTCCTCGAGTGGTTTCCCAAGTTCACCGACTGCTACCAAGACTACATTCGTGCTAGCCAGAACTTCCCACAGCTACTGACCAGCTTTCTCGACAACAACCAGTCCAGCTTCCGGGACCGCGTTGTGCAGACCACCGGCGAGCAGGCGTTGCGCTCTATCCTCATCGAGCCCGTGCAGCGCCTGCCGCGCTATAGCCTCTTCATCGACCAGATTGTCGGCTGCCTGCCTATCACACACCCAGCCCTGCAGTTGATGCTAAAGGCGCGCGACATCATCACAAACATCTGCTCGATGGACGACCCGTCTGACAACAAGCCCCATGTCGTCAACCGGTTGCGCAATCTGATCGAGTGCTGGCCCATGGACCTCGAGCCACGAGGCCGTCTGGTCCTGGCCGCCGACTTTGTCGAGCTGGCTGCCCCCTACGATGCTGATGCGCACAGCATTGGCATCCAGGACCGTGCTGGCCTCTTCTTGGTCTTCAGCGACTGCCTCATTGTGGTCAAGAAGAAAGCAGGTACGACATTCACGGGCCGTGACCTCCTGCGCGAGATTGACAAACCGTCGCCGGCCGGCCTATTGGTGTCCATGACCAACGCAGCAGGCGGCCCAGGAACGTACGACTTCGCCTTCAGCGGGTGGCACCAGCTAGCCGATGTGTGTTTCACAGAATCCGCAGACGGCCGTCTTGTGTGGATGACCTCAACGCAGGAGATGAAGAGCGCACACTCGGGTGACTACATGGCCAGCAAGGCCATTACCTCGCGCTGTTTCGTCCTCCAAGAGACGTTTGAGGCCAAGGCTATGCGATGGAGCGAGGACCTCGTCAAAGCTCGCATTGAGGGTCGTTTCTCTGAAGCCGAGCGCGAGACGCCCACCTGGTCGCTCCGATCGGTTCGCCTTCCCGAGAACAACAACATGGGCCTCCATGCCGCCGTCTTCCAAGAGGCCGCTGAAGAGCTTATTGAGGGCCGCCGGGAGCCCGCCCCTGTGCGCGTCGTCTTCGACAATCACCTGGGCACTAAAGGCGCTCCTGTCGGCCACTACGGCGTCGAGATTGTCGTCGAGGTGCGAACGGACGTCGGCCGCAGCAGCACGGGCAGCCGGGGCAGCTACAGCAACGGAGAGAAACGCCTGATTATGAACACGGTCGGCCTCAATGGCAAGCGGTACTCGGATGACATTGCGCAAGATGACTTCTTGCCGACTCTCGCGCGGCGCATCATCCAGCTCATGAGCTCCCAGTACAGCCCGTCCAATCCCAAGCTGGTCCCTGCTCTTGTCTCCTACCACACCAAGACACTGCGCTCGCTTAAGTTTGGCAATCGCGCCGAGAAAACCAAGTCATTCCTTGGCTCGTCTCCCGTCAAGCTGTTGTCGAGCTTCCTGGGTGGCGGCAGCACGACCAATGTTCCTAGCAACAACGTTTCGCCGGCTGTGGCCGCCGTGGCGAATACAAGCACAGCCACCCTATCCGAAACCATATACGGCTCCATGCGTCTGCAGCGGTCACAGTCCAGCAGCAGCCGCCCACCACAGCCACCTCAAGTCGACACAGCGTCCCTCAGCGGATCAATCCGAGACCGTACTGGCGGTGCAACGTTTGGTGGCGATGCGTCGCGGCCGGAGAACCCCCTGGTGCGCTTGGAGCACACCTTTACTGGATACGTCGCTGCTCTCCAGGCGCGGAAGGGCCAGTTTGTTGCTCGGACCCTGCTCGGCCGCAGTTCCAGTTCTGCCGACGAGCTGTCGGTCAATTTGCTGTACAACAAGCTGAATGAGAGCCCGTACGACTGGCAATCTTCCTCGGACCTAATGCCCGAGGTTGTCTTTGCCGCCTTTGAAAAGTTCACACGCATTGCCTGGCGCGACCAGATGGGAACCATCATGACCATCCAGTCACTTGACGCTCTGCAGGAACGTGCGGCTCGCAAGGTGCCAGGCGATTTTGCCGACTTTGTCAACTACCTGTTCGGGGACATGGCACCACAGAATCGGCGTGCATTTACAGCATTGATTAAGCTTCTAGCCGACCTCCTGGACGGGTGCAGCGATGACGGCGACCGCGGTGCCCTGACCCTCGCTTTCGCCGAGCTCTTGGTTGCAGGAAACGGAGATGCACACAACTACATCAACCTGCTCGACCTCCTTGTCGAAGACTGCGACCGCATCTTTGACGAGGTTGGATTTGGCTCCGGCATCCATCTGCGCAGCTCAGCCTACGAGTCGTTGAACTCGTCTGTGGCCCGCAGCCACAAATCTGCGACAGGCTCCCTGACATCCAACACCTCGTCACTGCGGAGAAAGTTTGGCCTCGAATCCCTGCTTCGGCAAAATAGCAGCAGCAACCGAGGACTGGAGAACACGGTGGGCGGCGCAAACGGACTTGCGGATTCCACGTCGGAACGCCCGTCCATGTGGCGGAGTCTCAGCAAGCACCACCGGAACCCGGCCACGGGCGAAAGCTCAAGTTTGTCCAAGGCGACGTCGACCAGCTACGTCAACCGCTCTCGGTCCATTGACATGGGCAACCACTCGCCCATGGGCATGAACAAGCTCATGAGGCGCCCTGCATCGCGTGATCGTCCCCCTATTGCAGGTGCCTTTGACGACCTGTCCATGATGCAGCGGCCCACAAGCTCACACCGGCCGACAAGCTCGCACAAACAGTTGGAGACAATCGGCGAGCCAGACACAGAGCCAGGGGTCGGCAAATCCGGCAAGTCGGGCACGGAAAAGTCGCTCAAGAAAAAGCGCCGCAGCTCGCTGTCTGATCTCAAGAGTCTGATGGCTGTTGTGAGCCTTGATGATGACGATGTTGTTCAGCCCAGCCCGGTATCAAAGGACAACGACAGCCCGTTGCCCCCTATTCCTCTCCGGACGACTAAGACCACGTCCGAGAAAGTGAACGCGGGCCCGCGCGCACCCTCGCCGTCCAAGATTCCCAAGAGCCCCAAATCGCTGTCACAGACACAATTCCAGAGCCACGGCCGGCAGAACAGCCTACAGGCGCAGCAAATACAGGCCCCGCCGCAGTTGACCAGCATCTTCCAGTCTCCGACCCAAAAGGAAAATATCGCGACGGGCGATTCCCCGCAGCAGCCGGTGCACGAGCCTGGCCACAGCAAGTCTTTGTCCAGTGGCTCGCACATCCCGACGCTCAAGACGTCCCGGGCGGCTGGCACAATCTTGCCTCCGCTGGGGTCAATATCGCCTACCCGCCAGAGCCACCTCCCTCCACCGAGTCCGTCCAAGCTGACACCCGGCACGCTGACCTCCGCTAACAACGGATCGACACTTGGCGGCACGGGACAGAAGCTGCGTCTCCAGTCACCACAGAAGCTGCGTGAGCGCCTGCAGTCAGAGAAGCGGGCAGTGGAAGAGGTTGACGCGTCGCTGCAGTCGGAGCTGTCTCGCATCTCTGAAAACATGGCGAGGCTGAACAGTGCAGGACCTCCTCCTACAAGTACAAGTACAGGTCCTGCGCCGGGCTCGACCACGGTTGATCTCCGGACGCTGGCCGCTGCGGTACAAGCACTGGAGGCACGCCTGCCGAAGCGGCTGCAGGAAGTCAGCGACCGCCAAGAGGCGCTGCAGCGCGACATGGACGCCACAGTCAAGGCGTCCGAGGGCAAGGTGCGGGCGATTGACCAAATGTACAAGGAGGCCACGGCGGAGAACGAGCTGCTGTACGAGAAGTTCAACACTGAGCTCGGCAAGATTGTGCGGGCGCTCAAGGGCAAAGGCCGCGAGGACAAGGAGGAGCTGGTGGTCAAGCTCAAGGAGCAGACGGAGGAGACGGCGCGGCTCAAAAAGGACAATGCGCGGCTGCGGCGCGAGGCGATCAGTCTACGGACGCTGCTCAAGAGCGAGCAGCAGAGTTAAAGGATGCAGGAACGGGCGTTCTCCTCCTTCGTATTCGTCTTCTTTACTTTCTCTCTTTCGCTTCTTGTTTGACCCATTTAGATTGTTCTATTTTTTGTTTCTATTTTGTTTTTATATCTTGACCGTCTATTGGTCCTGGCGTTGGCTGCTAGGATAGGAGGGCATTGTTATACTTTGGGAGGAAAGCCGTGCCTACAGAAAGGTAACTGGGAGGTGAATGTTACGATAAGAAAACGCGGAGTTCCTGGACGGCGGTAGGCTGGCTGGAGGGTTACGAAACGGTCATATTCGAGACGCATGGCAAGCGGTTGCAGGGCAAAGCAATACACAATGACAATTCCTTGTAATTTACGCCACAATGGCGTGTACCGCGCGTTGTTTGTTCTAATTTTTGACTGGTGGTGAGATGATCTGAAAAGAAAAGAAGAAAATTACCAATTATGAGATGAAATGAACATGAGGGAACAGAATCCATAGTGTGCATGTGTAAGCTAGTAGTACAATTCATTATGACGCATGCCGTCCGAAGATCCCGTTGTATCGTGAAAGAGTATAGAGCGGGTACGAAGAAAAGGCGCACAAAAAACAGTACGAACATAAAACGGAAAAACCATAAAACGACAACAAATGCTTGACAAGACCTGTGTGTCTAATCCGAGCCTGTCTAATCCGAGACCGTGTAAATGGTATATGAGTCTATAATCGCTTATGACGCCCGTCATGGGTCGCAATGTGCCTGGTCCGTTTCCGTGTCCATGTATAAGGAGAATGACGAAGAAAGAATGAAAGGCGAAGGGGACGCAATCAGAGAAAGCGATGCTGAACGACGGCTGCGGTCCGCCTTACTCCAGCGGCGTCATCAGCTTCTTGCGCATCTTCATGTTGACCACGCCGCCGACGCCAAACGCCGGCACAATGCGGCCAATGCGCGCCAGCGAGCTCACCAGCCAGTTCCTGCGCACCGCAGCAAACCGGTCCGCCCATGTCGCCGGGCCATTGGCATGGCCGGCCGGCCCGCCCCGCTGCCACGGGCGGTTGTAGAGGTCGAGGCCCAGCAGGTGCGCCGGCGTCGAGGCAAACTGGGTCAGCGCGGGCGCGGCAAACTGCGCCACCGCCAGGCCGGACACGGCGCGCGACAGAGCATGGCGGGCGGCCGCTTCGCCGCCCACACCAAGCTTGTCGTCGAGGTACGGCCCCAGCCGCGGTGGGATGTTGAAGGAGGCAAAAATGGTCATGCAGTCGCGCAAGGCGAACAGCAGGTACGACGGCAGCGGCACGGGGCGCGGTACGGCGCCGGGCGGGCCAAACATGCGCACAAACACCTGGTCCTTGTAGATGCAGATGCCAATGTTGGTGGCAGACGAGGCGGCAAACTTGGCGGCGCCGGCGGTGACGTGCGAGGCGGGGCGGTTGTGGGCTGTGCTGGTGGCGGTGTCGACGGCGTTGGCCGTGAAATAGGTGCTGCCGTAGAGCAGGCAGATGAGGCCAAACGGTTTGCTCCACAGGATCTGCTGGGGGCGACGGAAGAGCGTCACAAAGGAGGCGCGCAGAGAGCCGGCGAGGGTGTTGGCGCCCGAGGCGTTTTCCATGATGCTGCGGTCGATGATGGCGATAACCGGCGCAACCAAGGAGGCGGCGGTGAACCCGCTGGCTGCGTCGGCAGCGAGACGGAGGCCCAGGTGTCGGGTGTTGTACTGGGGCTTGGCAACAGCGGTGGCAGTAGAAGATGTGGTGGCAGTGGAGGAGGTGGAGGAGGTGGAAGAAGAGTCTGCGGAGGCTCGTTTTGGGAATGGCGAGGGAGGCATATGGGCTGGCGGGAGGGACGGCGTGGGTAATTTGGGTCTCGAGGGTGTGGGTGTCGAGTCTGGCTGTAATGATGAAGGTGATGGGCTAGAAGGCGACGGCTGTCTTGACGAGTCCAAGGAGGAAGACGTTGCAGAGGAGGACGGTTCCGAGAAGGACGACGGTGCCGAGGGCACGGCCGGCGAGGGTGTCGCAATGGCTTCCTGGAGGCTGTTTCGGGATTTCTCCAGGCCCACGGTCGGCACGAGCACCGGCGCCGTGGCGGTTGGTGCCATGGTGAGCTGTGGCGGCGGCTGTGAAGAGAGAAGCAAGAAATTGGTGGCTGCGACGTCTGTCAGGCGAAGCCGGACAATGCGTTACGGCACAGTGTAGTCCAACGCATGCAAGCTTTACAACAAGTCAATGCCCTTCCTTGTTCCGCTGACGAGGGAGAAGATCCCGGTACGAGCAATAGAAAGGCACTGTCGTCTCCGACTGTCAGTCGTCGGATGTGTGGAAGTTGGCTCCCCCGAAGTGGTGGCTGGTGTCGTTGACGATAGCCGATAAGAGTAACGAGCGAGCGTACGGGAAGGCACGGGGAATACACGGGGAAGGTACGGAAGGGGAGGAGAGAGGAGGGAGACAGCGAGGGAAGGAGCAGGGGGAGGGGGAAGAGTCTATATTGTATCCAGATGCATTGTGTGATGATGCATATTGACAAGCCTCTTGTTGCTTTCTAACTCCTCTGCTTCATCACAAAAGTTTTGTTTGCGACCATCGTCTTTTTATTGGTCTTGGGACTGCGACCCGACCGTGTCGCAAAAGTGCGACTCAAAAACGTTCCGCTCTCGCTGATGGGGCATGCCGCTGTGGGTGGTATTTTAGGCTATCTATGGGGCATCTTCCCCTGTCTGGGGGTTGCCGAGTGCCCTGAACGGGATCTCGATGTTTACTTTAGTGGCTCCAGCGCCACCGATACAGGAACGGGTGCTTGCCCATCGGGTGCGCTAGGCGGCTTTCAGCAAGGAGCTGGGACCAACCGGCACTGAAACCAGGGACCATTAAGACCGCTGGATAAGACCGCGTGGAGGCGGCGCCTGAACGACTCAGTGAACCGCAAAATCCTAGCACGCACACCCCGAAGTCGGAGATAACAGAGGACGGTCCACTGGAGTCTGACGGTCAGCGTGAGATGCAGGAGGCTGGGAAGCAAAACAGGAAGAATTCGGAGTTTCGACGTGCGACCTGATAATACGACACACAGCGACTAAATATAGAGGTGCTTCCGCGGCCTTCCAGCACATCCGAGCGCCGACCAAGACAACGGAGACAACACCATTGTATCGCCGGAGCTGTTGTCAGGTAGGTTCGACCTGCCCTGCGAGGCTCGTAGGTCTCTAACCGCTGAAGGATCGCTAAAGGATCGCTGAAGGAGCTTGACTCACCGCTAAGAGTTCAACAGCAAAAAGAAATCCATAGCTGGTTAGGCCACTGCAACGCTTATTGGTGGAAGCCGGTGTTACGGGACAATGATCCAGCGAGAGCTGCCGAGACAGGAGCCAGGAGCAAAGCTGTGCTCCAGAAGCTCGAGCTTTCGAGCAAATGATACACGACTTTCGTGATAGGGAACTTTGCTCACAAAATCGGCAGTCAATTTCGTAGAACGAGAATTCGAGGATGATGATCGTGTTGTCGTTCTTTTCTTTTCTTTTTCTGTAGTTTGTTTGTAGAAGAAATGAAAAGATAAGCAAATAATAATGAAAGGACGGAAATTAAAGTTGTCAAAAAACAGAAGACCAATGTTAAACAACTATTCAACATATTCGTTGAAGACGATGAGGAACAACTCTCGCAGCATCAAATATTGTCGTAAATTATGGCCGGTTGTCCCGGAACTCCTGTTTACATGATGGTCAGTCTAGGCAAAATGCTCGAAGTATATGCTCCCCGTCCCAGCTGTCTACGCCGGCATCAAACGGTCGTCTTCCTCGCCGCTCTCACTCTCATCCTCTTCTTCCTCACTACTCTCTTCTTCACTTTCCTCTTCATCTTCATCGTCACCTTCTTCACTGCTCTCTTCCTCACTGCTGCCTTCTCCTTCGTCATCTTCGTCCTCATCGTCATCGTCGTCGTCGTCTTCTTCGTCGGCCTCTTCTTCGGCAAGCCAGTCATCCAGTGTCTTGGATCCTAGCTTGCTCGCGGCGGCCCGGCCGCCGTTGGTCCCGGCTCCGCCAGCCACCGGGCCACGACTCTTGGCCGCCGCGGCATCCAGGCTCGCGCCGGCCGATACAGCTCCGGATTTGCCGATACGACGGTCGTCGTACTGTGCCGCGGCCAGACTCTCCTCCGTCTCCCGCAGCCGCGCGTCCGGCTCGTCACCGTCGCGCACCCAGTCGGGCAGCGGCTCGTAGCCCCGGATCCCGTGTAGCATGCCGCGGCTGACGGTGCCGCCGCCGGTGCCGTCGAGACTGGCAACGGTGGATGCGTCGCCGCCTGCGCCCAGAACCAGCGCCGCCGATCCGAGGGTAAAGCCGCGACGCACTTCGGACGGACTGGGCGCGTGCGGGACAGGCTTGGGTGCGAGTAGCATCAGCGTGGCCAGCTGGGGCACCTCGAGCAGCGCGCGGTAGAGGCGGGTTCGGTCGCGGAGATCGTAGGAGACGTCGTAACGCGCAAGCAAGAGAACATAGTCCCAGAGGCGGCGGATGGGGTGGTCGGCCGACTCGTCGGGGGCCGGCGACGCGGCGGGCAAAGGCGAGTGCGACGGCGGAGACCCGAACCCGCCGTCGTCGGCAAACCCTTCTGAAACGAGGTCGGCCAGCGGTGAGGGTGTGGGCGACGGCGTTGGCTTGGCATCCGGTGGCGCAGGTGGGGGATTCCGCTCGGCTTCGCGGTTGATGTGGTGCAGGTACACTTTGGCGGCCAGCAGCACAATCTGGCGCTTGGCGGCCTCAGACTCGCTAGCAAAGTCTTTGAGGAGGATGCGCAGCACGTCGGCGGCAATATTGTCCTCGCCGTTGAGACCGGAGAGCTCGCCAACGAGCCAGATAATCGTGGCACGCGCCTGCGGGTCGGCTGCGGCGTCCAGGTTCTTGGCGAGCCGTACAACCGTGGCCGCGTGTGCTGTCGGGTCCTGCTGGATCAGGTGGCGGATCACGGTCAGCGACTCGGCCGCGAGCGTGCCGTCGAGGCTGGTGATCTGGGCGAGCAGCAGTCGCAGGCAGCGGGCAGCGGTCGTCGCGTCCGCTTGCCCGCCTGAACCACCGGGACCGTTAGTTGCCTGCGCACACCGTCCAATGGCGCGGACGGCCTCGCGTACAAGAGCCTTGTCGGACCCCCGCGCAAAGTGCTCAAGCTCACTGAGGATGAGCGACTTGGTGGGCGCCGGGCTGTGCGGGAAAAGCAGTGCCAGCACTTCGAGCTTGAGGCGCCAAACGGCCGGTGGATCGGTGGCGCGGACGAGGAACCGCGATGCGTAGCGGACAAAGTCGGCAGGGTAGGCAAGGCACACAGAGGCAATATTGTACAGAGCAATCTGCTGGGTGTCCTGGGGTCCGCGCAGCAGGGCGACGAGCGGGCCCACGGCATTACGGACGTACTCGGTGGTGCCGACACTCACGTAGCAGCGGGCGACGGCCACGACGACGCCCGCATTGCGGCTCTGGAGCAGGGGTCGAATGGCGTGGAGGAACAGAGTCAGGTCCGGGTCGAGGTCGACGACGGTCTGGAAGGTGGAGGGCTCCGTCTCAGTAGCCACCTGGCCCGTGTCGCTGCTTCCACTGCTGTCGGCGGCGGGCTCGCCGTAGAAATCGCCCAGGTCGAGAATGCGTGCCGCCGCTGTCTTGTAGCTTCTCCTGCTGTTGCTGCTGGCCGCAGTCGTGCTCTCCTGCACCACCTGCCGCGTCCTCCGCGGAAAGCACTTGCGCGCGTAGATAGTCAGCATCCGCAGCGTCGCCAGCTGGCTCCACTCGTCCATGTCGACCAGCTTGCGCACCAGGTCCCGGTAATGCGGGTGGATCAGGTCCAGCCGCTCCGGGCACACGGCCATGAACGCTGCCACTGCTGCGCCTGCCACATAGTACTGCTTGTCGCCCAGCAGCGTCCCCAGATACTCGAGCAGCGACGGCAGCTGACTTGGGTCGAGCCGGTAGCATTTGGGAATCGCCAGCGCGGCTGCCCGTCGCACATAGGGGCTCATGTCGGCGGCGCCCTTTTTTATCGCCAGCGACACGATCTGGCTAATCACGGGCACGCGGATGCCAGACATGGTGCGCAGGGCCAGCGCGCGCACCTGTGGGTTGGTGTCGGACAGCGATTTTTGGATGGTGTTGATGGACAACAGGGCCATGTCCGGTTCTTGTTCGGCGTGGTGCACGACATAAATGTACACGAGCTTTTTGATCTCGAGGTTGGGTGACGCCACATTCTTGACGACGGACGAGAAGAACAGCAGCGTTTTTTGCCCGCGGTAGGCCATGGTGGTGACACGGCGCAGGCCGTCGAGCACGTCGCGGTCGGCGCGGCTGTCGAGCAGCTTCTTGATCTGGCGGCTGTCGAGCGGCCGTGCAGGGCTGCGGAAGCCGCTGCGGGCAGCTGATGACGCATCGAGTGTGAGTTCGCGGGCTGAAGAAATGGACTTTGGTCAGCATGTAGTGCTCCATAGCGGAGAAGGACGAGGAGGAGGAGGAGAAAAGGAGAGCCGCATGGACTGGGGGAAAGGCTGTGGACGCACCACTCTCGAGGAGGTTGGAGATGCGCGAAATCGACTCCATGGCTGCGGGCACGGCACGGCGCCGGTGCAGCCGCTGAGTAGGAGAAGGTGCGTTATGGGGTAGGCAATGGGCCGTGGGTCGGCGGTCGTGTGCCGCCCGGTGCTTGTTACGATGGTGTCGATGTTTGGGAGGAGAAAGGTCGACGTCTGGTTTGGATGACGGAATGGCATTGATTTGGAGTTTGGTGGGGGCAATTGGGGCAGGCACGTGCACCAAGCTCAAGCTTCGTCGAGCTGTTGTTTTAGTGGGGCTCGACAAGACAGTTGCATTTACTATCGGGAAAGCGCGACCAACGACCGACGACGACGTAACACCACCACCAAAAACCATACAAACACGCGACGCAATGATAGACTATGCATTTCCTTCTGCACGCTGCACCCTATGACACCATGAAACCGACGCCGGACGCCGACTAAGGAAACAAACTGCCGCCATGGGCAGCTCCGTTGTCGTTGTGCCGCCTGTGCGCCCTGCGGTAATGCTGGCCCATGTGCTGAGACACTGTGCCCATCCGACGACACTGATCGTGTGCTCGTCCAGCACCGACTTTGTGCGTCGCTGTGTGGATGACACTGGCCAGGAAGACGATGTCGACGGCGACGGCGTCTTGCACACGGCATCTCTGCTGCAGATTGCTGTTGCCCGCCACATCCGCGTCGCCTTTGCGCCGACCGTCGCCCACCTGCGTGGCTTCTTGGCCGCCCTCGACCTGGCAGCGAGCCGTGTGACGGCACCACCGGCAGCCGATACTCTCGTGTCCTCCGGTGGTGCCCCTCCGCCCGCCCGTCATGGCGACCACGCTCTGGTGGTGTACGACTTTTTGCGGCTGCACCGGGACACGAGCGAGTGGAGCAGCCAGGGCCTCAGTGCGTCAGCAGCCGTGCTGGTGGAGGCAGGCTGGCGGACGGGGCTGGATGTGTTGGTCGTGGACGGGGGACGATGGCAGATGGAAGGCACCGAGACCACAGGGAGCACAGATGTCTGGGACGAAAAAATGCCCGTGTTGAGCACGGGTCCTCGAAGACAGCTGCAAAAGGCAGGCTATCCGTTGCGGACAGAACGAGTCAAAGCCGTCCTGGCGCGATGGTTTGCTTTTCGGGAATCTCTCAAAGAGGAGGAACCGGACGTTCACAGTGAGGAGATGGAGGAGAAGGTTGAGACGGTTGCCACCAGCGGTGCTCTAGCTGGACCTGTTGAGGTCGAACGGATGAAGGCGACGGATGAGAACGAGGTCCCAGTCACTTTTGTGGAAGAAGCAGTAGAGGCGGATGCGGAAGGCACGGGTGATGGTTCTCTTGTGGAAGAGACCATCCACGTTGTTGAAGAAAAGCCACAGAAAACCTTTGTCAAAGACAGTGAGGACGAAGACGGCCTGTCCGAAGAGGACATGGACCCATAGACGGGACTACGAGTACACTTTGGTATCTGTGCCTTACGGTCGATAATAATACTCGTCATTTGTTGTCAAGTTAAAGTCTATATCACCCCAAGAACCGAAACGCCGCGCCCATGGTATCCGCCCATCATCAGTCATAGAGAAAACAGCAAAGAGACAACACCAGGAAGATCGTACACTGCACACCACCACGCGCCCCGGCGCTCTCACATCGTCTGCTCCATCTCCGTAATGTACAGCTTGATGTGCGACTCCATCTTGAGGTACTCGTCGTAGGCGTTGTGTACCTCGTTCTCAATGTTCTCCTTGAGGTCCAGCATCTTCTTCTCCGTCTGCTCGATGCGCACGCGGCGTTTCTCAATGTCGCGGCCCTTGTTGCTGCGCTCCTCGTTGAGCGTCCGGTGGATCTGCTTGAGCTCCTCCATCTTCTCCTTGGCCTCCTGCGCCTTTTGCGCGCTCTGCTCGCGCAGCTTCTCCGTCCGCTCGTTCCACTTGGCCAGCTGCTTCTGCAGCATCAGCTCAGCCCGCTCGACCTCCTTGACGTCCGCGCCGCGCTCCGTCAGCGCGTCGCGCTGCCGGCTCTTCTTGGCATTGTCCTCTTCCTCCTTGCCCAGCTCGGCGCCAATCTCGTCCAGCAGCTTGATGCACGCCGCCACGTCGCCCGCCACCACGTTGAACGAGTCCGCCGATGTTTGCAAGGCGCGCGCCCGCCGCTCGAGCGACTCAATGTGCGCGCGGTTGTTGATCAGCGTGTTGGACAGGTCGGCCAGGTTGGTCTGCAGCGACGCCGGGCTCTGCAGGACATACGGCTGCAGCTTGGCGATCTCCTGTCGCAGCACAACCTTGGACTGCGTGCGACGCTCGAGCTGGTCCACCAGCTGCTTCTTGCGCTCGCGCGCCTCGTCCAGCCGCGTACCCACCTGCCGCTGGCTGCGCTGCAGGTCCACCAGATTGCGTTTCAGCGCGTCGTTGCGCTGCATCTTCTCCCGCACCTCGGCCTCGGCCGCGTTGCGCGCCGCCCGCAGTGCCTCGAGCCGCCGCTCGAGGTCCTGGTTCGCGCTATACAGCTCGTCGGCGCGCTGCCGCGTCATGGCGCCCCGTTGCGCGTGCTGGTCGACAATGTGGCCCTGGCCCTCGCGGAAGCGCACAAAGTTGATGAGGTAGCTCAGGATCATCACGAGACGCTCATAGGTGGGCCGGTACAGGTCGTTGAGGCTAAAGTCGCGCACGCAGCATTCGGCCAGCAGCACGCGCAGCGACGCGCAAAAGCCCATCAGGCACCGCGTGTCCGCCGGCATCAGCACGTCGCCGTATTCGCTGCCGCACACCTCTTCGGCGGCCGCCCGCATCGCCGGCTCCACCGTCTCGCGCGACACGTTGAGCAGCTCCTCGGCGAACCACTCAAAGATTTTCTGGACGAGTAGCGGGTTCGGTTTCTGCAGGTCGGCGACCGAGAACGGGATGCCCATGTCGGCAACACACGCGACAATCTCCTTGTCTGTGAGCCGCACGAGCAGGTCGGGCACGTCTTTGGGCCGGGCATTGCGATGCTGGTTCGGCGGCAAAATCGACATTCGCGGGTTGAACGTCATTGTGAAGGTAGGATGCTTGTTGGTGTGTAAGCTCGATGGTTGCGTCGTTGCGTAATTGTCGTGTAATGAGTCGGTATCGTAGTATTTGTGATGTTTGCCGACTGGCAAAAGGCCGCGATGTGCTTCGAATAGCGATTTTGCTGGAGCTCTTTGTTGATGATCGAATCGCGACTTGTGAAATGGAGGGGACAAATTGGTGAGGCGCGTGTTTCTGGTATTGTGTTTAAATGTGGGGCAGTTGCCCAGCAACGCGTTTGGAGAAGGTGCCGCCAACCCTCACCAAAAGCATCACCACTGCGACATACACTAAATTGTGTATCAGACTAACAATTTCCATCGATACGACGGCGTTTCAACGACAAGTTAATGGCTTGCTCTGTCTTGTACCTTTGCATCGTTGATTGTGGTTGTTGAAATGGCCATCAGCTTGACAGCACGACTGTACTGAGCTGCTTCGTCGTACGAGGACGGCTGTATTGCCCTCTTTACTTGTCGTATATTCATTTCAGGCAAAGCGCCGAGACATTGGGTAAAGAAACCAGTACGTGTGTGTTCTGATTCGATGTGGATTCGCTGTCAACCGATATTCCTCGTCTCGTGTGCCCGAGCGGCCATGACGCCAAAGATATCTCGACTGCCGCCGTTTCACAAACGACGGCACCGTTGTCTGTCCCCTCACACACACTCTCTCGTCTTTTGTCCTCTGTCATTTCACTTGATTCAGACGATTGGTGCCCGCATGAAGCATTTGATTACACTCGCAAACCAATTTGCAATTTAAAACCCGTGCGGGCGTCCCGGTGCAAGACACCTGCCGAGAGCTCTGAGAGCCCTGTCAGTCATCTCGGGTGCTTTCCGTGAAACGAAACACCCAAGCCAATCAAATGGACGGAACGTGGTGATGTCTTGGATGGTGCGACTGGATGCGTGAGGTACAACTGGAGATTGTGTGAGAGCAGGAGGGCTGGATCCTGAGACCGGCGGAAGATTCGAGGGTGGAAGAGGTCGAGTAGTCCGTGAGAGAAGAGGCCGAACAAAAAAGAACATGAAAAAGAAAGTAAAGAACCTACCCCAGCTGCAGCCATGAAACACAGACTAGCCGGATGTGCCCAAGGACGTAGGATCAGGGCCTCGTTCTGGCCACTGAGAGGTCCGATCCGACAGTGAACGTCAGCATCCTCTCTGTCACGCATGCTGCAGCTCTTGGGGGCGAGGCAAAGCTTGCCTTGGAGTAGCTGTCCTTGCTTTTGACTGAGTGGATACGGGGTACTTTTGTGAACCTGAGGAATGTCGAAACTATGTGCCTCGCGTCGAAGCTGTACCTCAACGACTGCCAAGTGGTACCTTCGTGTCTGTGCTTGTGAGATTCAAGGAGCGAGAAATCGAGGCCCCTCTCTTTTTCAGAACAAGTCTGTTCATTTCTGTTTGTATTCCTTCACCTGGAATACCCATCAGCAGTCCAATGTTCCTTCAGTGGCCAGCGCCAGCCTTCCGTCCGTTGGCCAGTTCTGCAGGCAAAAAGAGGAACATATACTTGCCAATGCATGAGAGCGAAGCCGATCCCAGTCAAGCTGCCCCATGTCTTTCGTCTTACATCGACCATTTTTCGTAGTAGAGTAGCCCTATGCCCAACGCCAGGGGCAAGAATAGACGGACAAAAGACGTGCAGGAAAAGACCAGACTGGGATGTCCTGGCTTCGTCGTGGTCCAATCGCCCTGGCTGTCAGTTCTCGCTGCCTCTTTCTCTTCCGTACTTTCGACATACTACCCTAGGCGCACCGCATAGCTTCTCATTTCGTTTCCCATGCTTCGTGGCACAGAGGACGCCCGTTTGCCTCTTCAACGCAGCCTGAACATACCGCAATGAGTGTCAGTTGCACATGCCGCTGCAAACAGCCTGCAGGAACAATGCGTCTTGTCAGAGCTGGCCATGGCGTACGAACGCTATGTTTCCTGCGCTAGGACGCTGTACCTGCGCCCGGGTCCGATAGTGCCCAGGCTGAACCTGCTGGTGCTTGCTGCGTCGTACTTACAAGCCACGACATGCTGCGTGTAACTTGTCGAGTCATATGTAGAGAGTAGCAATATGTTTTACTATCGGAGAACGGTAGACACATGCAGGTTGGGCAATGCTGCATCGACTCGGCATTGTATACTGTCCTGTATTACCTGGCATTTGCAAGGCGATTAGCGTCGTTTTCATGGCATCTCCATCGTCACTCTCCTCGATGTTGTGCAGAGCATGCAAGCTGCCTGTCTTATGAACGGTTATACACAAACCTGAGGAGAAAGGCCATTGCATTGCTTGCAAGATAGGAAAGAACGCTTTGCTAAAATCCTTTTGTTCGTTCCTGCTCCCGTTGAGCCTCATTTCAACTGCTTTAGCGAGCCTACATTGGAATGCACTCCAAGTTACAGAATATTACGGTGTACATCGCTTTCCACGGCAGTGCACGTGGTGTCTGTATTTCTTCCGGTTAAAAATAGAGACGGCTCTTTCCTCAAGATGCGCAACAGCGCAGCGTCACTGTGCACCTTGTGTTGGTTGAGCTCGATAGTATTTATGGAAAGTGCGATGGAACTTGGGACCTGCCTGTGACAGCGAGTCTGTGAGTGTATTGGTGTCGTTCTCGTGTTCAGGAAAGAGCGACGGAGACAATTCTCCAATTTTCCTCCATGACTGTACTCATATCTCCTTCTCCCTTCCTCCTTCTCACACTCACGTCTGCTCTCTCGTTCGTACTCTTCCAGCCTCAATAAACATCCGAAGAAACGGTGCGCCCATGCACGACAGCCCACTCACACCTGTGTCCCGCCCGCATCTGCGGTGCATCGCCAGCGAACGCACCGTATTTAGCCCTGCAGTCAACCTGTGCGGTGGAAGCTTGTCGACAGTGTGGGCCAGACTACGATGTCTAACATACCAACAGCATCACAGTCATTCCCCCGTTTCTGCAATGATTCTCCCTCCATGCCTCTATTTCGTTCTTCCACTTCCGTTTGACCACCCCTGCAACCCGACACATCCCTCTCATGCCCACCGCCAATCACACCCTCCCTCGCATGGGCCTGTTTTCTCGTTGGCCAACGGCTGTCCTTCTCAGGCCCCTGCAACCAAGTTTTGTGGCTTCAGCCAGCCAGCGGCCAGCTGGCCAAACAAGCCGCCACCCCTCCTTCGTCATCCTCCACGTCCCTTTTATGGCTTCCATACATCGTAATTACATGTTTTGTTTTCTTCGATTTCACCGCTCAGGTTTCAACGATTGCAGAGCACCCCTGTCCCGTTGAGAGGCACAATTGCAAGGTATTAACGGCGGGCGGAAACAGGCGACGGCCACTTGTGGGTATGCGTGGCATCCATGCCGGCAGCTTCATGCATTTTCCACTTTTGCGTTCCTAACTGTTCTCTACTTCACGCCTAGACACGCCGACAACCTCTCGATTCTCTTGGACGGCAAAGCACTCACTTTGATCCCACCTCTGTGTCGCACGGATGCACGCGAACACAGGAAAGTTGCGTCACAAGGCAACTTTCCACTTGTTTTGGGAATCCACCCAAGCGAGCGAGGAGGCGAAAAGCCAATTCGAGGAACAGTGCAGCTGGACTCTAGTCTGTCAAGTCAGCCAGTTCAATCGAGAAGTCCTTCAAACGGCTGACGGTCACCTGCGTCCCAGCAAACGGTCCTCTCCATTGACACACACAGATGTATGCAACCCTGCCCGGCACACGCTTTGTATCCTCCGTGTCGCCCGACTTGCTGATGTTTTTGGGTTGCAGTTTCGCCCTCTTGATCGTCTTCATCTTCACTATTACTTTCTTTTGCACTTTGTCTTTCCTCCCTGCCCTCCCCATTTACCATACACTTGCCCTCTTCAGCTGATCGATCCACTCGACGGGCTGTCCCATTTCCTGCTTTTCTGTGCCTGCCTTCATGTTACGAAATAGCAGCATCTTCCGACAGCCCACTAGCGACAGCCCACCGGCAGAGAGTGCATAAATTGTCGACACGCCGACCTCATTAACACGCCTCTGATATAGCCCTCCTGGACCCTTTGCCTTCCACCAACGCAACCAACCCTGAGGTTATACCGAACTGCCGCTGGCAAAAGTGAAGTTGGCAAGGTAGAAGGAGAGAAGGGACTAGGTCTCAAACCGTACAGAACGGCAATTTGCAGAGGCGAAGAACGACGGAATACGATACGACACGGTCGGGACCCGCTAACCTGGCCGCTTTCCAAGGACTGCTCAGTCACTATTTTAGGAAAAAGGAACCCAGCCTCTGACACAAAACATTTCCTTCTCATTCCTGACACGATACTGTACCTATCGAAGGGACTTTTTTTGTCGTCGCATTTTTACTCTTATTCACCCACGGTGGGGCTGTTCGTCAGCCATTCCGGAAAGCTTTTACTCCCAAATTATCCAACCCTCCCCGTTGAGGACAAAACCCGCAAAAGAAAGTCGCTGGAGATCTCAATCTCGCCGCTAGACCCATTTCCCTCTCTTTTCTCCATCCCTCTTCTGTTCTCGTATTCCTGTTCTTCTTTTCTTCCTGCGCCTCCCGTGTTCCTTTTTTCTCCTTCTCATATTTTTTCTCACACTTATCGACGACGTTCACACCCAACTGTCTTTACCTCACGCCGGCACAATCGTTTCACATTCCAAACAGTACGCCCCGACTGCAGTCATAAACCTCTACCGTCTTAGCCTTTGTCGACACCATGAGCGCTAGCCGCGACAGAAATGGCCCGAATCTGCGACTAAAACTCCCAGCACTCAATTGAAGCATCGGTTGGAACATCGACACATTCTGTCCACGCTCCAGCGAATACTACAAACTGCCGGCCTGCTGGGCCAGCACGCCAGCTTTCACTCAAAATGGCTCTCTGGCTGTTCAAACGAAAAAGCCGGCGGAAAAGAGGTCGCGCCAGCTCACCCGTGGATGATTTTTCCGCAGTGCCGCGAAGCTTCACCGCTCCGAGTGGACCGGTCGCTGCAGGCCCGATTTCTTCTTCGCCTATCCGGCGACGTCCTAGCAGTAGAAAACACCAACGCCCGGAACCCAACAAACTCCAGCGCCGCATACGCACATACAGTTTTGAGTCGGGCCGCGCCGACAACTTGGAGATTGGCAACGCTGGTACCTGGAAGGGTGCGGCGCGTCGCAAGCCATCTATCCCTTCGCCACCTCACGCTAATGGCGGCCCGCTCAATGGCTCAGTGAGTGACGGCATTGGCGGCAATACTGCCCAAATCGAGCGCAATCCAACACTGCACCATTCCAACAGCAAACGCGATGGGCGCCAACTTATGTCGCGAACGAAAAGCAGCAGGAGGCGTAAAAATGCAGACGACCGCGCGCGCGAGGCCAAGATCAAGGCCTTGAGCAATCCCGGCAACGCCAATGACAACTATGACTTTACACCCATGCGGCCTGCAGCAGAATCTTGGACCGCCGGCCGTCCTATGAAGCGAGAAACAATGAAGGTTGCCCATCCCAACAGCGTTGCCGCCCGATATGCTCGACAGCTTCCGAGCGATATCTCTTTGCCCATGGCCGAGTCCATCGATTCGGCCATGTCGTCCGACTCCGACCAGGTTGCCTTTGTGATTTCGCCTTTTGCTGCTTTGGCGCCAAAGCCGACTTTACGCTACGCATCTCAACCCAAGGCCAGCGCACCAGGCAACGGCGGCAGCTACTTTCCTGCGCGCAGTATGTCACAAAAGAGAAAGCTTTCGAATCCAATTCCCGAAGCGACACTCAGGGCGCACAAGCGCGTTGACGATCTAGCGAACGATATGAACGCTAGCGACCTGCGAGAACTAATGGAGAGAGATGCGCGGCGAAGAGACAAGAGACGAGTCCAGGATGAAGAAAGGGCTGCGCGTAGACTAGCTCGACAGGCCGAGAAGCATCGTCTGCAGCAAGGGCATTTGCAGTCTGAGCAACAGGCTGGCGCAAACTCT
The DNA here is from genome assembly GCA_001630435.1 of Sporothrix globosa. Lineage (NCBI taxonomy): Eukaryota > Fungi > Ascomycota > Sordariomycetes > Ophiostomatales > Ophiostomataceae > Sporothrix > Sporothrix globosa. The sequence continues at coordinate 3,109,083 of LVYW01000001.1, forward strand.
GCGCGCCCTCTTGCACCGGTGCCGCGGTCATCGCCCGAGTTGGCCCGCGGTATGCTTGGCCGTGAAGCGGTTGGACTTGGACCCGACACTACCTCCGCCGTTGTGACGTCCGCTGTTCGACGAGAGTCTCCCACTCCTCCCCCGCCCACACGTTCGGGGCGAAACTCGATTATGCTCGAAGAGCGGCCCGAGCGCGACATTGATGACCCGCTCCCGCAGGACCTGCGCGGCGATTACTCAACGCCGTCTGCTGCTGATCGCCAGGACGGAGCCGAATTGCCAGCTGCCAGCAGTGGGTCGGCCTCGAATTCCAGGCGCCAACCCTCACCGGTCGATATGTATCACCGACCAGATAGCATCCCCACGGCACCTGTCCAGTTTGAGCCCCCAGTATCACTCCCGGAATTGACCGCACCCCGGCAAGGGGCTGCTGCAATTCCAGCACGGACGCCATCGATGCTTAGACGACTCGCTAGAATAAGAAGACGCATGTCTAGCGCATCATCCATAAAAGAGGACCCGGAGACTGTTGCCAAGACCAATGCCACTGTCGCCCGCAAGCCGTCCAACGGTGGGCCAGTCCGCCGAGGCTCTCTAACATGGGGCTCCTTTGGCGCTCTTTTCCGATGGAGGTCGAGATCCAAGCGGACCCCACAAGGACACTCATCGTTTGCAAACTTATCTCGAGATTCGATGGCTGCCCAGTCCTCGATTCAAAGATCTCTGCATAATTTTGACGCTGTCCCTCACAGCCACCTCCGAAACCCCTCTCAGACTCTGGTTGAGGAGTCATCTAACTCTGCAGCGGGGATGGCAGGGGGCTATTTTGCGTCAACTGCATCTGTCAGCTCGTCTGCAAAGGCAGCACGTCCTCCTACAAAACCTCACCCTATGAAGGTGACCGGCCTTGTTCCGAAGCGCACTCTCTCTCGTTTCCGTGAAGACCTACCTGACTTTCTCAAGTCTCCTCCAACCTCACGCATGCCGTCGCCGGAGGTGCAAGAAGCCGTGCCTCCTATTCAGGCGCAGATGGTTAAACAAGGAGCAGTCTATAGCTCCTCGCCCACTCAGAATTCGAGCTTTGTCAACAACAGTGGAGACGACGAGTCGATTATCCTGATGCCGACCGGCTTTCATGAGGCCCCGCAACAGCCGCCGTCTTTTGACAGCACGAGCATGGGCAACAACAGCACGACCAACGGAACGCGTGACACCCCGACATCGTGGCTCCAAATGGAGGAGACCGAGCCGTCGCCAGAGCCACAACAGTCACTATCTCTCGCGTCGATCGATTCCGAGGGCTCTTGGCTGTCGGGCCGCACGGCGTCACGCCGCCGGGTGTCACAGATGCAGCCATCGCTGGACAGTGTCTCGCGCTCGTTCCAAAAGACAGCAACCTACCATCATCGCGAGCGGTCGTGGCCTTCAAACGAAAGCACACATGACCAGCAGCCTCCTGTATCGCCGACAGAAGCCGAACTGATCTCTTCTGCACACGGCACCGCGGCCGCGTCTTGCGCTCAGCACGTGGACGACGAGGAGTCGAGTATCGTGCTGGATGACGAGTATCTCAGCCGTCTTGCTCACAGCTCGACCGGTGGTGGGTCGCGGGCTACTATGCAGAGAGAGTCGACGGGCGATATGCTTCCGTCTAGCGACGACGAGCTCGATACCGTCAATGGCGATGGTGTTGATCCGCGCTGGGGTGCCGTGAACGAAAAGCGGGTTGATGCTGCTTTTGTGATGTCACACCGTGCCAATCTTATCCAGAGCCGCGAGGTTCTGATGACTTCGTTCTCCGATGGCGAAAAGGGTATGGACCGGCCCGAGAGCCCCGTTGACAGTCCCATCAGCCCTGTGAGCATGACAAGCCCCATCAGCCAAACAAGCAGCGAGTTCAAGGAGGAAGAGGCTGGCTTGCAGCGCGCCACAAGCGTAAACCTTGGACGGGGCCACGCTCGCCATATCAGCGCCGGCAGTGCCAAGCTGCTGGAGATCACGCCGTCGCCGCGGAACTCGGTCGACGCCAAGGCCGGCCGGTCGCGTGAACCCTTGTTCTAGGCTTTAGGCCTCCTTTGCGCGAAAGTGTCTGACAAACAAGGTGAGGAATTACAGCAAGAGAGGGTAAGGTGCGTGAGAGAGGAAGAGGCCAACAAAAGACACGAGCTCCAACAGCAAGCAAGCATGACACGACGGTTATGACAAAAAGATACGGTCTCGATTGACACCGGATCGACAACCAACAGCTCTTCAGCATTTCCTTTGACGTCTTCGATACCAACCACATTCGCTCATTTCAAACCATTTCCTATCGCGTCTTACCAAAAATAAGAAACAATAAAAAACGAATAAAAGCAAACACGAAAAAAAAAAATCCGCACGCCAGGGAGCCAACAAAACGCAAAAACAAAAGGAAAAGAATATGAAATACGAAAACAAGTATACCAACAAAATCAAAGCGCCCCAAAAACACACGGAAAATCCCAACCCTGGCGTAGGGACACCACCAAAAAAAAATCAGAAAATGTCTAACAGGCTCGCCTCGCGCCGCCGTGCCGTCTACTTGCTGCGACCGTTGTCTCTGCTCATCCTTTTCTCCCCCTCTTGTGGCGTTCCGACAACCCCGGTGTTTGCCCCCTTCTTGTAGTTCAGCTCTACAATGCTAGAGATCCGAATGTTCCCCCTTTCTGCGTTGGTTTCTTGCGGTTCGTTTGTATTTTGGTGCCTTTTCGTCCGCTGCGGCCCAGAATGGCCTTATTCTGTTGCCTTTACCGCCTCATATTATTTGCTAGATACCCTTTGCGTACATACGTACGGCTTTGATTTTGATATACACATTATTTGACTATTATTTTTTTGGTGATAGCGTGCATGTTTTCCCCAGACTTCGCTCTGCGTATACGGCTTTTGTCTCCATTGTATTCGTTTGAGTCTCCCACGAAGGCTATCCAGGATGGGCAACACAGCTTCGGAATTGGTGTCCGGTCCGGAGAGGACCGTTGAGGTACAGTTTAATCTGCCCCACATATACGACATGCATCCGACTTACATCCATCGAATCACCACTTCTCTCGTCAATGTTAAACAACGCAACCGTACAACCACACAACCATACAATTGATGCCGTCCCTGCCGATCCACTTTCTTGTCTCTCCGGCCCGGACACAACGTGGAGAGAGCATGGTCACTTTTCTGATAAAGGCATCATCACCAACTCCCACGCTTTCTCTTGCTTTCGCTAGCTCTGCTCTGCTTTGCTCAGCCTGGCGCCGAATGGCGTTATATGCTGACGGGCGCCTGTGAGTGGCCCACTGCAGCCCGGCCGCCCACGAAAATCGATGAGGCTTCGAATCGCGCCATCTCCGCGTCGTCGCCGTGCTCGCCGTTGCTTGCAAATAATGGGGCCCGATATGTATTCGGAGCATTTCCATTCGCTTTTCGGGGGGTTTTTGTCAACTGTATTGCAGTTCGCCAAAGCTTGAGCGGGGGTCGGACAAGCAAACATGCGAGAAGCGTGCATGGGGCCAGGTGGGATGACGAGCGATGTGTGTGAACGAGCGAAACGAGCGAGCCGATGGACAGGTATCACAGTGGTGGTCCACCCCGAGATCGCATGCTCGAGCGCTGCGATGTTTGAGCTCTTATAAAGGAACCATAGCGCTCGCAACCATTGACGATATTGCGGCTGTGTTCGCACCTCTACTTTGTTTTGCCTCTATCCGCCAACCCATCGTCATATAATCTGTCACATAAAACACCATGGCCCCTCGTTATCGCCGTGTAGCTGTGATCGGCGCCGGGCCGTCTGGCCTTGCAGCCACACATGCACTCGCCTCAGAAAAGTCGTTTGACACGATCCGCATATTTGACCGCCGCGACCAGGTTGGCGGTCTCTGGCATTACGATGCCGAGCCTGACACGTTTCCCACAACGACAGGTGTGCCCTCGGACCAGACGCGCAAACCACCTGTGCCCACATCCGAGTTGCCCACGTTTGCGCCCGCCAGCGCGCCAGACCATTACGCCCGCTCGGCATTGTACTGGGACCTCGACAGCAACGTGGGTGCCGAGTCGATGGCCTTCACACACACGCCGTTCCCTGTGGTCAACTCGCCCGTGTCGATTGAGCGGTTCGGACACAACAACCCGTCGCGGCCGTACGGCGTGATCACCAACTGGATCGAGGACCTGTTCAAGCCGTACCTGTCGCTGGTCACGCTGCGGACGACGGTCGAAAAGGTCGACAAGCGCGGCAAGGAGTGGGTGCTGACGCTGCGGCGATCGGGCCATCTGTACCGAGGCAAGCCGCACGACTACTGGTGGACAGAGGCCTTTGATGCAGTCGTGGTGGCGTCGGGCCACTACCATGTACCCTTTGTGCCGGCCATTGACAACCTGATCGAGGTGTCCAAGCAACTGCCCGGCCGCTTCGAGCACAGCAAGTCGTACCGCAAGGCGGCCAAGTACGCGGACAAGCGGGTGCTGGTTGTGGGCGGCAACGTGTCGGCGTCCGACTTTATCCAGGACCTGCACGGCATCGTGAGCGGCAAACTCGAAGTGGCTGTGCGCAACAAGAACCCTGTGCTCGACGCTGTGTACCGCCTGCCCAATGTGCGCCTCCACACGACCGTCAAGGCCGTTGAGGCGTCGGCCGACGGAAAGGTGAACGTGGTATTCAGCGACGACCATCGCATCGAGGGCATTGACTACGTTCTCTTTGCCACAGGCTACCGTCTGCAGTACCCCTTTTTGCATCCCAATCCGACGACACCCGAGAACCGCGTCGCCGGCTTCTACCAGCACGTCTTTTCGATTGACGACCCGTCACTCGCTCTCATTGGCCAGGTCAAAGCGGGTCTCTCGTTCCGCGTCTACGAGTACCAGGCCGTCGCCGTCGCCCGCTACTACGCCGGCCGGAACGGCATCCCCCTTCCTAGCGCCGAGGACCAACGGGCCTGGGAGACCGACCGCGTCGCCAGACTCGGACCCACCAACGCCTTCCACGCCATCGCCCCGGACTTTGAGGCGTACTTTAACTGGCTCGTCGATTTTGCCGGGCGACCGGCGCCGGGCACCGACGGATATGCGCTGCCGCGCTGGGACGACAAGTGGGCGACGCAGGGGCTGGCTATTCTGGGGCTGAAGGACAAGTACTGGCGGCGGCTGATTGCGCAGGACGCGGCCATCAAGGCGAAGCTGTAGACATGTGAGATGTTGGTGGAGAGGCTGGACATTGTACATACGGTGAGACGATAAATGAAGGTGGCACGAACAGACACATTTTGTTTTAAAAAGAACAACAGAAAAAAAACAAAAAAAAACGTACAGCAGCGGGTATTCGCTGGTCGTCACCGACCCAACTACTAATCCGCCGATTAAAGGTTTGACTAGGGGAGAGCGGACGGGATCCCGTACTTTCCTTTTTCTATGGCCGTACGTGAAAGAACAGTGGGAAATTGAGTGTTTTATGTGATCACGTCCCCCGAGAATCAAAGCGGTACCGAAAATGACAAGATCGTCTTCACCAGCGGCGCCAACACTAGCAGCGCCAAAAGGGTATTGGGTCATGGTGAGCATTCTGTTGGCCGATAAAGAGACATTCAAGTTAATAATGTTTGTCCTGGATTTGTAATTCGTGTGTCTCCAAGGTATAGCGGACCTCATATGGGCATTACGTCTGGGCGCGTCCATTGCAGTTCACGATCACAAATATCCGACACGCACCTCGACAAAAGCTATACAAAAATACCGGCCCAAACTATAGACTGCACCTTTAAGTCGAAAACATCATAAGTCTAATAAACATACACCTTTGTTTTCCTTTTTAACGTATATTGGCCCGCAGATAAATCAGGTCAAATCATGATTAAAATTAAATATATAAATACGTTGTAGATTGCGTTAAGCATCCTAATGTACATTCTGGAGAACCATAGATTTGAACAACCTGTTTATTACGAACCACACCTAACCTAATTACGTGTACTTTCTACAACCTAATGCCTACCGACACTATACTTATACTTTTTCGTCCTTGCCGGGGACAAGCGCCTGCTCGCGGGACAGCTCGCCCTCTTCCGAGTCTGTCGAGGGCCGCCGTGCTGCCTCGGCCGCCGCACGCTTCCGGTCACGCACAATCATGTACTGGATGGCAAGGACGGCAAATATGGCTGCAATTACGAGGCCAAAGGTCGTGGGGAAACCGCGACGGAAGGTCGGGGCGGTTGTTTGCGGGAAGATGACGATGGGCAGCCAGGCGGCGACGGCGTACTGGAAGCCGTTCATGCTGCTGATGACGATGGCGCGTTGCTCGTTGTCGGCAGCGCAGACCTCATTGGCCCACGTGTAACTGGAGTGGTGAGTAAGGAGACCAGAGAATGAGTTGAGAATAAAGCGACAACGGTTAGGCTCACTATACAGCCGTCATCAAGTGGATGTTGACGGTCAAAAAGGCAAACTCGAGAAAATGAATGTTGGAGGACCAAAAGGCGAGGATGCCATTGGGCAGAAGAGTCAAGATGAGCGGGATGAGCACAAAGGCGAAGCGGCTGCCGGTGTAGTCGGACAGGAAGCCCCAGAGGACGACACAGGAACCGGAAATCAAGGCCGTGCCCGTCGGGATGAGGTTGCGCTTGGCGACGGAGAAGCCCTCGGACTTGAGCCAGATGCCAAAGTAGCCGTTGCCGCCACACGATTCGCCGTAGAGCTATACAAGTTAGATGTGAACAAATTAGACTCTCTGTCTCTCTCTCTCTCCCTCTCATACACACACGCGCCCCGCAACTCACCACGTAGCCCAGCGTAAAGAGGTACCACTTCCACGACGACAAGATCCGCTTGAACATGGCCAGGTTGATCTTCGCCGGCGCCGCTTTGCCTTCCCGGTTGACCCGCTCAATGGCCAGTTCGCGTTCGGCCGGCGTCAAGTACCACGCGCGCGTGCGGAACGGCGTGTCCGGCAGCAAGAAAAACGTGGCAATGCCCACGGGCACCGTCATGCTGCCGCACACAATGTACAGCCAGCGCCAACCGGCCAGCCCGTGCACGCCATCCAGGTTGTTGTACACGGCCGCCTGCATGTAGCCGCCAAATGCTGTGCCCAGCGGCGCCGTCATGTGGAACAGCGCAATGCGCTTGGCCGTCTCGGTCTTCGTGTACCAGGTGCCGAGCAGGTACAGCATGGCCGGGAAAAACGAGCTCTCAAACAGGCCGACCAGGAACCGGAAGGCATACAGCTGCCCCGTCGTGTGCATCCCGGCCTGCGCAAACGTCCAGATGCCCCAGCCGACCTCCATGGCCGTCAGCCAGAGCCGCGGCGGCACGCGCTGGATGATGAGCGTGCTGGGGATCTGCATGACGGCATAGGCGACCGTGTAGACGGACGTGGCGTACGTGTACTGGTTGCCGTACATGTGCAGGTCCTCCTGGAGACCGGAGACGTAGGCATTGGCGAGGTTGCCCTGGTCAAGGTACTTCATGAAGAAGCCGAGACAGCCGACGGTCAGAATGGCCGAGTCGAGCTTCCGCAGCAGGCGGCGCTCTTCGGGGGTCTTGAGGTGTGTGTCGGTGTCCCAGATGAAGGACCGGAACGAGCGTTTAGGAGGTGCGGCGGCGGCGGGGGCGTGGGCCGTGGCGTCAGCCGCGACGACGTTGTCCGAAGGCGTGGTGGCGGCCATTATATTGTATTGCTGTCTATATAGACAATGTCACAGAGGCTGCGACAGTACGCCGTACACCAGACTCAAAATCAATGAGAGTTTCCATTTTGTATTTATATTCCCCACGAAATCAATGCGGCCGCTGTCGCGATGACTGCCACGCGGGTCCCGGCATGGCTCGTGGCTGCATGGACCCAAAATACCGGAGACTGATGTCGCAAACCGGGGTCGCGGTAGCGACATCTGCCATATCACCACCTCTGCCCAATCAACATCCCGGCCTGCGCTATCAAACACACCAAAACCACCAAAAGGTGTCAGAGCACACGAAAATCACGTCCCTCTTCGAAGCTACGTTCGCAATCACTGTGAACCCCTCTTCGGAGATACATGGCGAATACATTCCCGGAACTGGAAAGCTAACAACTGACGTGGTGAGCCATACCCAGTCGGCCATGGAGCGTCACCATCGTATCGAGAACAGTCTCCACCTCACGAATGGCGTGCATTTCTCTCAAGACTTTTGTCTTCTATACGATTCGTACCGTGTGTCGTATTTCGCTGTACGTGTATACGTAAGGCTGGCTGTCGATCCAAAACGGCGCCGCAACGCCACTCCCGCTCTCAGCATGTAGAGCGGCCGCTACTTCACAGTGGAATTCGGCCACAGACCTTCTGACAGCCTTACATCTTCTGTACGATATACAAGGAGCTGCGATTCTCTGTCATTGTTTGCCATAGCTTTCTGCAAAACTCAAATCAGATCAGACGAACAAATGCCGTTTTGTGCTGTAATTATGTGGCTGTCCACAAATGCAGCCGACGCATTTCCTAGAAGGAGCTCGAGCTGTCCCTGTTTTCGCTTGGCAAGACAAACCAGCTGCTCAAAGCCAAAAGTCGCATCAAGACAAAACTCAGATTACAATATCATTATGTGTCCCAGAAGGGAAATTGTAGGTGGCTGCAGCTGTTTTGGCTATTTGTCAACGGGCAACGCCCGCTACGCTAAAACGGGCCGTTGCTCACTAAATTTACAGAGGCCCAGCTTACCTAACGATGCCAGAAAACGGGCGCTGTGATTTGGAAACAGCAGCCTCTCGCGATTGCCGTATTGGGACTAGCCCGCCCAAAGCCAACAGCCAGAACCCGGCACGAAAATTCCCCGCCGTTCTGGCAGCTTCCTGGAAGAAAAGCTTGTACAGCACTCTGTCGGCGACTCAGCCTTCTGTATCTGCGTCGCGCCAGGCGTTGACTGACAATGGATTACGGAGCACAGAGTCGACGTACAAGCGCCTCGTCATGTTACGTCGCCCTCCCCGCCTTTTACGGCAGAATGTCGCGCATTCCAAATGGTGCAAAGCTCCAAGCTCGGGATTTTCTTGCATGCCATTCTGCCACCCGTCCACCGCTGGTTGTGCTTGCTAATCGAAACGCGGTCGCTCCTGCCGCCTTCCAGCTCCATCCATTCTTACTGCACGCCATCTAATCTTTTCTAAGCTGGCACACCGTTCCTGCCCTGAACCAATCGACCCCTCCCCCGTGCCTTCCACGCCCCCTCGCCTCTCCCCATTAAACGAGAAACGTGTGTGCGCCGCAGCTTTGTATATAGCGTCGACCTCCTGCCCCATTCTTTGACAAACCACTCTTCTTTCTTTCCCCTTCTTTTTTCTCCAACATGTCTGCATCACGCACACTCAACCGACTTTCCACTACTGCTCGTCCTACGATCGCATCCCGCTTCGCTACCGCTCCTATTACCGCATCTACCGTGTCCCGCGCCTTCCACGCCTCTTCGCCCAACATGACTGTCCACGAGATCAAGACCTACGAGGAGTTTGCCAGCATCCGCAAGGTGAACAGAGTCGTTCTTGTTGACTTCCATGCCGTTTGGTGCGGCCCCTGCAAGATCATCTCGCCCATCTTTGAGAAGTGAGTCCTTCCCTCTCTCTCTTCAGTACACTGCTCTGGTTTGATTGCATACTAACGGACGATCTCCAGGCTCTCCGAAGATCCCAAGTTCGCCAACATCTATTTTGCCAAAATCGACGTTGACGCCGTTCCCGAGGTCGCCCAGGAGCAGGGCATCCGCGCCATGCCCACCTTCCTGGCCTTTGTCGACGACAAGAAGACGGGCGAGATTGTCGGTGCCAACCCGCCCGCCCTTCAACAGCTTGTTGCCAATGCTGCGTCCGCATAGAAGGATATGTGGGGGAAAAGACAAATAAATACAGGCACGAACCAACAAAAGCACAAGACAGAAAAAGACTTTCTTTACCTCTGTTACATACCTGCTATATATCCATAGATTGAATTCGTCCATGACCATTTTTTTCATACTTTTCGTCGATGATCGTGCAGCATGCAATTGGAGCGCAAATAAAAATGACGTATTTTCAGCAGCCAAACACCACGGGAAACGGTTCCCACCGCTAGAAATTATGTCACGTGGTACAACACGTGTAATTCTATCACTAACGAGGAAGTCAGTACCAGGAGCTTGCCGCGGAGATCACGACGTGTACCTTTACCGCGCTGCCCTGGACCTGCATTGTGCCTTCGGTGACACCATGCGATATCTGGTTTATTTTTAGAAAGACTGTGGAACACCCGGAGATCCACGGCGGATACGGCGCCGAGGAAAGGGGAACAAGAAATGCTGATGCCTGGAATCTGACCTGCGCCAGTCGTTGACAAGGGCATGTTGGGGACGAAGGGTAGCCCCTGCATCCTGCAGCTGTATTAAGAGTACGGAGTACAATAGATATGACGGTAAAGGAAGACAACGTAAGAGAAGTATTGAAGCTTTTTGGTATCGCGAGACTGAGCTCTCTTTGAACACAATTCGAGACGGTTGCACTTGCTTTGCGACGCTAGTGCCACGTTCGAGCTCCACTGCCTCCTGGACCTTCAGCCCACTTTGGGACAAAGAAGCTAGCATTGGCGATTACACGGCATCTTAGAATCTTGCCATGCATCAACCTGCCTTTTCATAATCAATTACGCTCGTTCGCTCACAGAGTCGTTTTTTGGCTGCCTTGAATGCGTCTGTGGCGTGACATGGCTTAATGCTACGCCCAGAGCAAGCGAGGCGGTGCAGTTGGTGTGTTTGGCATGTTTGGTGCATTTTGCTGTTCCAGGAATGCCACTAACCGGCATTCCTCACTGTAAAGAAAGCCTTCAACCGATAGTTCGAAGACGTAGAACTTGATATTTCGTGCGCTAATCCTCCCCATCCACCGTCACAGTCACACTGGTCGTGCCTGCGTGCCTGGCAAAAGGGAGGCAAGGGAAAGGAAACCGTCCGCGCAAGTTCCCGTGACGTGACGCCGGCTGGTTTGGTGTACTTCTAGTTCAAGGCTGGGTCTTGTGCCAACATCACAGAAACCTCGTATTATTGGCACTATTGTGGGCGTCCTCCCAAACCCAAGACCAGCCTAGGCCACGATTTTTTATCGAGGCGCTTCTTAACCCGTACATCGTACTTGGAGTCGCCTCTTTCCTTGTGCCTCGTCTTACCTGCGCCTCGCTCTTTCCCTTTGTGCTTTCGATCATGCATTTGCACCTTATTCATTCGCTCTTTCTTATTTACTGCTGAGCTTTCTTTCCTACCCAATCGCAACTTCTTCTTTTGGATTGGAAGGACAGTTCCTGCCGCTCTTTCCACCTTCCCTCTCTGAAACAGTCTTCGAGCAACCCCAACTCCTCCTTCCACATCTCGGCCGATCTCCGTCTCTTCTCAGCTTTCTTGAGCTCTATTCATATCCTCTCTTCTGCGACCTATAACACGACAACATATACTCAACCATCGTCTCCCCTGTACTAACCGTCCATTGTGCATAACCGCTCCCGCACGCTTTCTCCTCGGCTGGTATCTGTCGCCTATCACACGCCCGCGCTACTTCGTCATCCAAAATCGGCCACGAGGCTGAGCCTCGTTCGTCTCCAATTTGTCCCCTCATCGTCACCTTTTTACATCTCGTTTCGTCGTCTTCTCTTTTTGTCGCCTTCTCGTCCTCGCCGACGAGTTGCACCTCGCATCTCTCACTATTGCACACCTCTTCTCCCATATCGTCTACGCGTCGCCTCCCTTTCACAACACACACACTTGGCACATCCCCGACGATCTGCAGCAAGCCACATGTTTCTGATCGTGGCGGCTCTGTCTGCACACGATTTTGTCCTCGCTTGAGCAGCATAACCGCTCTCGCATACGCAAACCTGCCCGGCCCCCGCCTTGGTCGTACGGGCCTTTCTTGCGCGCCGCTTGGCGTCGTTCATACCCTAACATCCAAGTCTTTTCTATAGTACTTTGGAGGGCCTTTTTGAGTATCCAATATTCTTTTGTGGACCATATCTCTGCATTTCTGTTTCCTTCGCCTCCAGCTCCTTTCATCTGGCGAAACTGCTGTTACGGCGCGTGTTATTTCGAGACACGCACACGTCGGTCTCGTTCTCAACATACTCAATGTCGCCTGAATAACTCTTCATGCGCACTTGACAGCTCCAATTCATGGACATACGATAATTCGCACCCTTGGCATTCATTCTGGTCGAACCAAGCCTGTGTCCCAGCTTCTGGGGTTACAAAGATGGCCGTACAGGCCGCCGTTGAGATGGATGCGTCCAGCGTCAATGCCACTGCCCGGCTACAGCGACTGGGAGCCATCGGAGCAGAACTGGGCGTCCACTCGCCTGCCCCCGTCGCTCCACTCAGAAAACCATTGCAGCCATACAGCGTTCGCACGCCCTTTGACGACGACGACGCAGAGAAGCTGCTCAGACAGAGGCGTGTGGCCGCCGAAGGCCAGCGGCCACCCACACTCATGCGAGCATTCACAACATCCAAACGAAAAGAATGGGCGCCTGCCGAGATCTTTGCCGCCCTCGAAGAGCATATCGGTCAAGGTGGCTCGGCTGCCCTTGCGGAGTCCTTGGTTGTAAAGCTCACTGCCGTCGGCGGCAACGTAAACGTTGTCGACACCAAGGTCAAGGTCAACAAGCTCACCCGTCGCCGCAGTATTGAGTCTTTGGAGCGCAGCCGCTTGCTGCAGCGTGCCATTGAGCTCAACAACCCGGATCTGGTTGCCGTTCTGGTCCCCTATGCCGACCCGATGACCCTGGACTCCGGTCTCCCCGCGGCCATCCGGTCGGGACACCCCGACATGGTCAAGCACCTGCTCCGCTATGGTGCCGGTATGGCCAATACGACCGCCGGCTTGGATGCGTTCCGCCAGCTCTGCTCCGCAGATGCCAATGCTGACTTGGTCGGCCTCTTGATCGCATCAGACGGCCGGCCAGATCCCTCCGACCTATCACTGGCCATGGTCGATGCTGCTAAGCATGGGTGCATCGAGAATGTCATGCGTCTGAGCCGGTCGGCCGCCGATGGCAACTACGACAAGGCCGCCGCCCTCTGTGCAGCCATCAATTCGTGCCGTCCCGACATTGCCCTGGCCATCGTCACTGGCATGCATCCACCGCATACCTCGTCGGTCAATGGTGCCTTTAAGCTTCTTTTTGAGCATCCCACAGTCCTGCCAAACGACAAGATGGCGTTGGCAGAGATTCTCCTTTGCGCCGGTGCACACGGAGACATCGTCGCGCACCATCTAGCACAGTCGTGCATAACCAACTTCTCCGCCATGGCTTCTCTCCTTGCAGACTACGGCGCGTCCGTCGAGTACAACAACGCCGCTGTCCTACGTCGCTCCCTGGCACAAAAACAAATGGATTTAGCCAAGATTCTCTTCTCCGACGATGTCGCCGTGAGCCCCCAGCTGGCCTCAAAGTGCATTACGTATCTCCCCAAGAATGTCAGCAACGAAGAGCGCTTCGAGCTGCTTCTCCTCCTCCTCCGCAAAGGCGCTGGTGGTGCGCGTCTCAATGACTACCTCATCGAAGTAACCGCAGCAGGCGATGTAAGGTCGGCCAGACTCTTGCTTTCACCATTTTACCCAGAAAATGTTGGCGTTGGCTCGCCAGACGACACAAGGATGGCGCACAGACAGCTTGCCATCCACCAGCAGCACCAGACGGCCTCGGTCGACCACAATGACGGTGCGGCTTTGCGGATGGCCGTCCAGGCAGCCAACTTTGACTTGGTCGCCGCCATGCTGTACTCACGCCCCCAGCGGCCCTCGCCGAATACCTTGGCCAAGGCCTTTCCCGACATCTTTCACCTCCCTGCTGACCAACGATACGACATGACCGATCTGTTTTTGAGAACCGGCTTCTCCGGACCGGTCATCACGGAGACCCTCCATAAGGCGATCCAAGAGCCACCACAGACCCGCGACCAGCGCCTCATCTCGGCGCTGCTCAGAGCCAATGCTGATATTAATTCCTCGCTCATCTCTGCTGTGGCAAATGGCGATGTCGACTTGATGCAGGATCTGCTGCACAAAGGCACTCCGACCAAACAAGCTCTGGCTGCCGCTTTGTCCCAGACAGAGACCCTCACCGACGTTCACACGCGCCGACAGGTCGTTCACTTGCTCCTCGGCGCTGGAGTCGGCGAGGAGCGTCCTGCTGTATCTGAGCTCCTGATTCATACCATAAGCCAGCCGGCACTCGACATGGAGCTTGTCGAGATGCTCTTGGTACAAGGCGAAGCCGACATCAACTACAACGGGGGTAAAGCTGTTGCTTTGGCTGCGTCCTCGCCTAACGATGACATTCTGCAACGGCTCCTGGCCACAAAGACGGCCAACAGAGATACGCTCTTGCACGGACTCAACTGCCTCTCCAGCCATCCATCAACAGCCGCCAAAGCCATCAAACTGAAAACTCTTCTCCGTTTCGCCGACAGCGACATGAAACAGCAGCTCGACGCCCTGCTCGTCTCCGAAGTGGTGATTTCTGTCAAGACTCCGCCTCAAGAGCGCATCGTTTCTGTTGTCCAGGTGCTCTTGGCTGCCGGTGCCGATGTCAACGCCCACAACGCCGACGCACTTGGCCATGCTGTGGCCGCGCCCATTGTCCAGATTGTCGAAATGCTACTCAGCCGCCAACCAAGCCAGGCCTCGCTCATGAAGACCATCCCACGCATCTTTAACATCACAGATGCCATGGACCGGTTAGCCGTGGCGAAAATGTTGCTGCAAGCTGGTGTTCCTGCATCCGAGATCAATGTGACACTGAATCACGCCGTCGTCCACTTTCCGGAAGACCATCCCCTCATCAGGACCTTGGCCTCCGCCGCTGACGGAAACCAAGGCGCTGCCCTCCTCTCTGCAGTCCGATCCAAGAAACCTGACGTTGTGGCTGTTCTTCTGTCGGCGAAACAGTTTGATGTTGAGGTTCTCAATACGGCTTTGTACGAAGTGATGACAACACCAAAGACGCCGAATCGGTTGGCGATGAGCAAACAGATTCTAGAGGCCGGTGCAGCTGAGTCTGCCGTGTCGGATGCCCTGGTGGTCGCCGCCTCGGACGCCGACCTCGACCTCTGTGAGTTGCTCGTATCAAACGACGCCAGGGCGGACCACAATGAAAGCGAAGCGTTTATTGCGGCATGCAGGTCTGGGGCGTCGGATGTCCTACAGACACTCCTGAAAAGCCGGTCGGAAATTACGCCGGAGACCCTGTCTCGCGGGTTTCAAGAGGCCGGTGTAGTCGAAGACCTCAATGCGCGCGAGGCCACATTCTCACTTCTCTTGAGTCGTGGCGTCTCTGGAATGGTCGTTGATAAGGAACTTGCCACTTCAGCTGGTTACGGAGACGACGGCGTTGGCCTTGTCCGGCTCCTGCTCCAGAAAGGCGCCGACACCAACTACAATGATGGAGAAGCCATCCGGACAAGTACGCGACATGGCTTCATGGCGACCCTCAAGCTTCTCCTCAACATTGCGGACGACGCAGGCACGACAAAGACTAACCCTCCAGCTGCAGGAGGCCCATCCCAGGATACCCTAGCCCGCTCTCTCAAAATTAGCTGGATGCTGAAGAGTGAGCTGCGCTATCAGATCATCCAATGGCTCTTCGCGGCCGGCCTGCAGCCGACCGAGGCCGTTCACATTGCGCTCAACAAAGCCGTCAAAGAAGAGAAACCAAATCTAGGACTGATCCGGCTTCTTCTCGAGCACGGTGCCTCGCCGGTCGCCGATGGCTGCCAGGCGCTGGTCAATGCTGCCTGCCGGTCCAGTATAGAAATTCTCGAGCTATGCACAACATTGTCGACAGTATCAACATCCCACCTCGGTTCTGCATTGGCCGGTGCTTTGGATCCGTCAAGGGCAAACACGTGGATGACCCAAGAGGGACTTGACATGGCCCGACTGCTCTTTGGGAAAGGTGCGACGAGCAACGACCTCGGCCACGTGCTTGCGCTCTGTGTGGGCGAGTGCGTAGGCGAATCTGACAACAATGCCATTGCAAGACAGTTTGTCCAACTGCTTGTCGAGAACGGCGCCAATGTGAACATCAACAAAGGCGTGCCTCTCCAAGCGGCAGCCAAATTGGGCGATGCCGACCTTGTCCAGCAGCTTCTCAAGCTCAACCCAAGCGCCGAGTCGAAGGCGATGGCCTTTTCCTACATTTTCGAATCCGGTGTTGCAGAGGACGACATAGTGCGCCTCATTGAGCTCTTCCGCGAAGAAAGGATTCAGGGTGCTGAGAATGGCCTAGACGTCTTGTTTGAGCATCCTGACCGCGCGCCCGTTTTGTCGCTGGCCCTGTCCCAATACCCCCGGTCCGTTCGCATCCTCGAGGCTCTTTTGGATGCAGGCTACTACCACGACCAATTGATTGCGGCGCACACCACGCCGGATGTGGACAGCGACGAGCCTGTGACTCTACTCTTCTGGGCGCTCCTCCAACCACAAAAGAAAATCAGCAGCGCCGTAATCGACCTTCTTATTGAACGTGGCAGCAACGTCAACTTCGTTTCCAGCCTGTCGATGACCTCGCCCATCATGCTCGCCATTCAAAGTCAACGAGCTGATCTCGTGAAGTCGCTCATCCGTGCGGGTGCCGACGTCGATGTGGCCGACTACAACAATCACACGCCACTTATTATGGCCGTCCAGGCCGGCGGCGCACGGGCCGTGGAGATGATGACCGACATCTTGGAATTGGAGCCCGCTAGGAACGACGGGTCCTTGCATCTTGCTGCCAAAACGCTGAACCTCGCGGCCCTAAAGATTCTCGTCAAGAACAAGCATGATGTCGACTTTCCCTGTCCGGAGTACGACGGTCGCAGCGCCCTAGCTGAAATCTGCCAGCACGGCTCCGACGGGGCCGCGTTGGCGGGCTCGCGGCTCAAAGCACTCGAACAATGCATGACATTCCTCCTGGACCACGGTAGCGACATTCAACTGCGCTCCGAAGGCAAGACGCCGCTTCTCCTGGCACTTGAGGCAAACGACCCCGTGGCGACGACCAGGGCCCTCCTGAAGGCTGGGCTGTACAAGTATGTGAACAGCCCATTCAACCGGTTTCAGCAGGCCAACCTCGTATACTCGCCCACCATGTACGCCCAGCTGGTGCTGCAGCTGCCGGCGGCCGTACGTGACCAACTTGTGCGCGTCTTAAAGAGCAACCGTGCCGAAGACCTGTACTATGCACAGTCGGGCCCGCAGCCACCCGGTGCCGTGAGCGTACCTGACGCGCTGATGGAAATCGAACGCGACCGCCAGGCCCGGCTGGAGCGCGCCCAGGCCGAGGAACGCGACCGGGCGCTGGCGCGGCGGCATGCCGAGGAGCTGGCGGAGCTGACCGAACGGACACAGCGCGAGGAGATGCGGGCCATGAAGGAGCGTGCCGAGATGGAACAGCAGACGGTGCGACAGAAGGCCATTGCAGCCGCCGAAGCGCAGGTGGAGGCTGAGCGCATACGAGCGGCCGGGGACGTCCTCGTCGTCCAGCAGCGTGCGGCCGCCGAGATCGAGGCGACGAATCAGCGCTCGCACGCGGAACTCATGGCTTCGCGGCGCCGAGCCGCTACCGAAATGGAAGCGATGCAGGCCAGGGCGCGACAGCGCGAATCCGAGCAGGCGGCCGAGGCCAACTTCAAGCGGCAGCAAGGCGAGCGGATGCTCGAGCTTGAGGACCGCAAGCAGCGAATGCTGCTGACATACGAGCAGCAGCGATCGGAGGACCAGGTGAACGCCGCGCAGCAGATCAGCTCCATTCAAGTGGCCCAGCGGCGGCAGATTGACGAATATGACTACGCACAGAACAGGCGGGAGATGCAGCGGCTGACCGAGGGCCGTAAATTGGCCAGTGCGATCAAGCAGCTGCCGGCCGGACCGCAAGGCCGCAACAGCAATGTCGCAGGATACATCATGGGGGAGGTCACATAGTTTGTGACCTGGAGCTGTTGTCGGTGTCATTGTTTGGGATCCAGTTTGACTATTTAGTTTTTTGGTTATAGGTGTACTTTGGAAGCGATTGAGGATGACGGCCGTCTTCTGGTCGAAACGAGTCCATGTCGAATTATGATGTCTTGATGATATGCGGAGACCATTCTCAGCTGCCGATATTGTGGTACATTTCAGCCACTTATTATCGAGTTATACTACGATGTATGTAAGAAGAAAAAATTTGAACAAAGCATTGAGTTTGGAAGAATCGAACGAAGGTGACGGAGTTGATGCATTACAAAACGGTAACCAACGACAATATCACGCCCCAAATACGCACGTGATATGTCACATGCGCCAGTCAATAAATATTCGCGTGTAAGTGGGACGCGTCGCGTCGGCCAATTCAGCTTAACGCGTCCGAGTGTTCCCATTGTGACTGCCGCAAAGAAGGTAAGTTGGTACTGAAACCAAAGTACATAGAACAAAGCAAGAACGTCGACACCAAATTAAGGGACAATCGCCGTTGGAGACACCATCACCACTTTTGTCCATTCCTCGACTCGACCTGCCCATCCTATTTCTTCCCGAACACAATGGACGTCGGCGTCGTCAGCCCGACCGTTGCGGTGCCATTGGCGTCCGTTGACTCGGCCGACTCTACTTCTTCCCCTCGACCGGTGAAGCGAGTTGCGCTCGGAGGATTCGTCGATTCGGACGACGAAGAGGATGACGATGTCTCTCCAAACACTACTACAACACCCGCCATGGATCCAGTGCAGGAACCATCACGGCCACAAGTAAATCAGGCACAGCAAACACAACACAGCGAGCCTACGTCTACGGCACCTCGTGCGAATGCCAACCTGGAGGACGATACAAATATGCACGATGCACAGATCCCGTCTCAAGCCGAGCTCGACGATCTCCTGGCCCAGACGGCCCCACCAAATGAAAGCCCGGAAGACCAAGACGGCCACTCACAGGTACCGGTAGAGAACGAAGAGGAGGACCGCTACGACCTATTGTTTAGTGCCGCCCCGGCCGCCGACGAAACTTTGTTAGCATCAACACAACCCACGACAATGAGCACCATCTTTGTACAGACGTGCTCCGGCCGGGCCATCCCTGTGCGGCAGCGCAGCACGCCCCGGGCGCCAGTCCCGTACGAGGCGATGGTGGCGCAGCGGTCCAAGACTAAGGAGGGCCGGGCGCAGCGCAACTTTTACGGCATCGCGATCCACGAACTTGTGGACGGCGCGAGACACGAGATCGCCGCGCAGAAGGAGGCGGCGAAAAAGAAGTCAGCAGCGGCAGCAGACGAGATCGTCCAAGCCGCTCCCAAACCCACAAAAGGCAAAGGAACAGCATCCGGCCGCCGGCCAATACGCGCAATGCTGTGGACAGAAAAGTACCGGGCGCGCAGCTTCATGGACCTGGTGGGCGACGATCTGACGAACCGGCTGGTGCTGCGGTGGCTCAAGCGGTGGGATCCGCTGGTGTTCCCCGGTGCGCGGAAGCGTGTTCCCCTTGTCAAGGCACCCCACGCGGACGGCAGCGGCAACGAAGAATCCGAAAAGCCGCACCGCAAGATTCTCATCCTGACGGGTCCGCCCGGCCTTGGCAAGACGACCCTTGCCCACGTGTGTGCGCGGCAGGCTGGATACGAGGTGCTGGAGATCAACGCCAGCGACGACCGCAGCCGGGACGTGGTCAACGGGCGGATCCGCACGAGTCTGGGCACGGAGAGCGTCAAGGCCGTGGAGCAGACCACGCTAGGCGCGGCAACCGCAGACGGCAAGAAAACCAAAGTGGCGCGCCCCGTGTGCGTGATTGTCGACGAGGTGGACGGTGTGGTGGGCGGCAGCGGCAGCGGCGGCGAGGGCGGCTTCGTCAAGGCGCTGATCGACTTGGTGCTGCTGGACCAGAAGAACGCAGGCGGCGCGACGTCCGCTGCTCAGACGGCGGCGTCGTCGAGAAGCCGCAGAAGCAAACGCGGCGACGATTTCCGACAGATGCGCCCGCTCATCCTCATCTGCAACGACATCTACCACCCAGCACTGCGGCCCCTGCGGCTGTCGGGGCTTGCCGAGATTGTGCACGTGGGCAAGCCGACTGTCGAGGCGGTGGTGACGCGGCTGAAGGTCATTTTTGAGAAGGAAGGGATCCCGTGTGAGAAGGAGGCAGCGCGCAAGTTGTGCGAGGCGGCCTGGGGGATGGCGACGGGCAGCGAAGCAGCCAGGCGTGGGACCGAAAGCACAGCGGAAGGCGACCTGCGAGGGGTAATGGTGGTGGGCGAGTGGGTGGCGCGACGACTACGGGCGACGGCGTCCGTGGACACGTTTGCATCGGCGTCGCCACACTTGACGCGCACCTGGGTTGACAAGCACGTCCTCCCAGATCTCGCGAGCGGTGGCGGTGAAGGCGGGGGGATCGGGGCCCGCGGCCTTGGTCGCGGCGGTGTGCGCGAGATCGTGACGCGCATCTTCCAGGAGGGTGCCGGTTTCCCCAAGACAGCGGCCAGCACGGCAGGACAAGCGACATCGTCGACATCCACAGCGTCGGCCACGGCGACGTCCGCCAACACATCCTACCGCCACGAGCAGCCCAAGGGGCAGATGAGCTTCGCCGAGGCGCAGCAGCGCTACGCCATGGGCCGGCTGCGGGAGATGATCGAGACCAGCGGCGACGTCGACCGCATCATGACGGACATCTTTGGCGAATACCCGCACCGCGAGTTCAACGACGACAGCTACCTCAGCAAACCGGACGCGGCCTACGAATGGATGCACTTCCACGACGCGTGCGCGCGCCGCGTGTTTGGCAGCCAGGAGTGGGAGCTGGCGCCGTACACGAGCCAGCCCGTGCTGGCGTGCCACCAGCTGTTTGCGACGTCGCGGAAATACGTGCCCGACGACACGCGGGCGGGAGAGGACGGCCGTCCCGCGCTACCCTTTACTGGTCCCCGCGCCGACTTTTTGGCACGTGAGGCCGAAAAGCACAGCCGCGCAGCACTGCAGGCCATCCAAGCGCAGCTGCCGCCGTCGCTGCTGCGCGCGTTCCGCAACGCCGAGGACCTGGCCGCCGACTTCCTGCCATATGTGCTGCGGCTCGTGTCCCCCGATGTGAAGCCGGTGTTGGTCAACGTTGCCGCAGCCAGCAATGCGGGCGCCAACGGAAAGAGCAGTGGCCCCACGGCGGTGGCCAGTGTCCGCCGCGAGGGCGAAAAGAAGCTTGTGCGCCGTGCGGCCGAGGTGCTCGCCGAGCTGGGCATCAAGCTGCAGCGCGGCATGCTCGAGGATGCGGGTGGGCCGTCCGCCGCACCCGTTGGCCGCCCGCAGTGGGTCTACCGCATGGAGCCCGACCTGGACATGCTGGTGTCGTTTGAATCGGCCGGTGGGCTGCTGCTGTCTGGCAGCAGCGCGGCGCCCACGCGGTATGCCGTCCGGCAGGTGCTCGACCAGGAGCTGCGCAAGACGCTGGCGGCCCGCGACAATGCGGCGCGCCAGGCCCGGTTCCAGGCCGGCACGGCTCTGGGCGCCCCCTTGAACAGCAACAGCAACAACAACAACGGCAACGACGACGACAAGGAGAACCGGGGCAACAAACGCAACGGCCTCAAGCGCAAGTCGACGGCAGCGGACCTGGAGGAGGCGTCTGTTAAGCGCGACTTTTTCGGGAGAATCATTGCCGAGGTGCCGACGGCAGCCAACAACGCGCTGCAGGACGTGGACGGCAACGCGCGCGAGGGCCGGACCAAGAACAGCGCCAGCCATGCCGCCGGCGCTGCTGACGACGACGACACCGGCGACGAGGGCCAGCGGGTGTGGGTGACGTTCCACGAAGGCCTGAACAATGCTGTGCGCAAGCCCATTTCGGTCGACGAGTTCCTGCGGGGGCTGTAAGGGTGTGTTGTACGTCGTTGTTTCTACAATAAATGATGGAGGCATACGGAGTGCTGCATGTTATGACGACGAGGATGAATTCATTGCCAGGCGTTAGTTTTCACTATATAATCTACATGTATCATTTTATTTGCACGTTGTTGTTTACATCAGATACAATAGCAAGAACAGGAGCAGCGGGTGTTGTTTTGCTGTCAGAAGTCAGCCATTTGATTGAGAAGCACAGCACACACGAATTCAAGTCGATGTGGACGCCACACCAGAAAAGACTTGTGTTGGCTCAAATAGGCAACCTGCGCGATCCTGTGTCTTACAAGGTACTGGGCTCGAAACACTGACGCCACAGCAAGCGGCTGAGAGACAAGCAGACCAATGCAGTACGACGTAGAGTGGTATCATGAAAAGTACCATAAGAGAGTATGCCGTCCTGCGTGTCGGGAAGGGAGTACTTTTTTCTTTCCTTTTCGTTTTGATCAAGACATGTCCGATCCATCAGTTTCTGGTCACGAAAACCTCAGACTCAGCCCTGGACAGAAAAGGGGCCAGCAAAGTCTGACAAGACGCAGCGCCGATCTTGAGGCTGAGGACCAAAGACAGGCAGACAGGGTTCAATGGCAAATGCGAGAACGCGAGATAAAAGATGGTGCAGTCGAAATTAAGTTTCTCGACGCTCGACGCGCCCTACCTCTGAACATGATAGGACAACCTGTGCCCCCCCCCCCTTTTTCCATATTTTTGCCGCAGTTCGCTGATCGCGTCTCTTGCAAGGCCTCATTTCTGTTCCCAGGTTCAGAAACGGTTCAACTTGCTGCCAGGTTGGCTTCCGCCTTTCTAGCCTCCTTGGCAAGGCGTTGTCGTCAGCAAAAGCGGCAGTTTAGCGCGCTTATCCCTCCACTTCTCGTGTCTCGTTTCCCTTTTTTGGCGTTCCGAGTCCCACACCCTTGTCGACGTTTAAATTATGGAGATGCGTCTCTCTCTCTGGTTGACTGAAAAACGTACCGTCGGTTCTCTTGACAAAATGCCGTCTTCGTGTTGGCAAAAGCAAGAAATTGAGCGTCTCTACATTCCATCTTTGTCGACTGCATCTGTTCTCCTTGCTTCCACGCGGCTCGACTCTCGTTTTGACATCTTGATCATGGTATGCCTCGGCCAAAACACCATCCATCGATAAAGAGACGTTGGCCAATATAGAAATCCAAAACGCGAGGGAACAGGCGCTTCTTCGGTGTGGGACAGACTATATGAACATGGTCCTGTCATAGGTCCAGTACTTGCCAGAGACGCTCGAACAAGGTATTCTTCACAAGACCTATATTGCAGAAACGAAAAGGCATGGATATCCAAAGGGGCATGTAGTATGTTGTATACAGTACTCCGTAGGCAAGGAGGCTGGCCGCCTGAGTGAGGAAATCGAACACGAAAAGGATGTGCATGCTACGAGGCACATTCTTCACGTATTAGTCCATCTGCCGTTAGGTTGCAGACATCCTGGTAGGGCCTGGCCGCCTGACTCTGACCCATACCTGACCCCTCTGTCCTTTTATTTCTTTTTTTATTTAAAATTTCTTTTGTGCTCCTGGTTTGGGCGTCGTGCTGTCCATATAACAGGGGCTGGGCCCAAGTCTTATTTTGTTTGCTTGTCTTTCTTTCCATCCTCGTCATCACCAGCAGCAGCTCTGTATCAAAGACTCTCATCGTCTTTCCACCACCACCGTCTCGACCACCACCACGACCTCGTCCTCCTCCGCCTCCTCAAACCTTCGCCATGACCATGAACGGCTTGCTCGCCTCCGGCGTGCCGGCGAAGATGCCGTCGTTCCTCTTGCCCCTGCGCATCGTCATCATCGTTCTGTCCGTCGTCGTCCTCGCCCTCGCCGCGTTCGCGCTGTCTGTCTTTGGCTCGCGTGCCGGCTACCTCGGCAGCTACTCGGGCGCCCCCGGCCTGCTCATCTTTGTCGCCGTCAAGACGTGGATCATCTATGGCGTCCTCCTCTTTGTCGAGACCCAGATGCCGCGCAGCTACCCGCGCATCGCCGCCGCCGTCGCCTACGCGCTCAGCATCATCTTCTGGCTGTCCGCCTGGGCCTGGTCGGCCTCGGTGGCCGCGCTCTGGCTGTCGACCGTCTGCTACGACGGCGTCTGCGCCAAGCCCAACAGCTACGCCGCCAAGGAGGGCGGGGCCCTGGCGGCGTGTGCGGGCCTCGGCGCCATCATCTGGGTGCTGTCGATTGTCAACCTCTTCCTCGTGGTCCGCGCCTGCGTGAGCGACCGTCCGGCCGTCCACCAGTCCGAGCTGGGCCAAGTCGGCATGGGCGGCGGCTACAGCAGCGTCGAGCCCAACAAGGAGGCCCAGACCCTCATGTACTCGACAGACGCGGCCGCGCCGGCCGCCCCGTATGGCCAGCCGCCGGTGGAGTACCAGCAGCAGACGGCCTACGACCAGCAGTCCATCTACGACCAGCAGCAGCCTGTCTACGGCCAGCAGCAGACGGCCTATGGTGGTCAGCAGCAGCCTCTCTACGGCCAACCACAGCCCGTGTACGGCCACCAACCGGCGTCCTATTAACGGGCCCGTCCGTCGTTCCTTTACATGTGTTTCTTTTCTTTTAATTTTCGTTGTTTCGTCTCCGTCCGTCATGGTCGGTATGGATGGACTTCTGGTGGAAAAGGCGTCGGTCTTGTTTCTATTGGTTTATCGGGGTGTTCATACCGGCATGGACTGTACATCGTTTGTTTCGACCTTGTTTTGATTTTCACTTCTTATGAACGGGAACATAATAGACTGCATTTAACGACGACAAAATTATGTGCGAGCAGAAGGGTGCACCAGATGCAGCGAAGAGAGGTTTTGGCATCCAGTCCCGCTTCTTGCCCCTGTGTTGCAAAGTGTTCGTCGTGTCACATACAAACAGGCCCGGCGTCTAGATACGCTCAGGTACAGAGTCCACAGTACCTGTATGTTGTGGTGGTGTGGACGGGAACACGGTCAAACAGGCACAAGATCGCCCTGCAGAGCCATCTGGGCCTTTGTGCCTTTGTACGTCCATGTAACGCGTGTGCTACAAACGCTTGTGGTGGTGGTTGATACAATTGAAGGCTGTCCTGATCGGTTGTTTTCCTCTATTTGATTTTGCTTTGATTGTCCTGTCCCATCTTCGCCCCCCACATGGAGACCACCATGGTCATGGCATGGCATGCCAGTGGCTTCGCTGAGTGTCTTCACTGCTCTTGACAGGCACCACTGTCCATTGTCTCTGTCTATTGTCTGCTTTTCGGATCCGATTGTTGTATCACTGACGTTTGCCCCCTTTCCCACCTTTCTCACCTTTCCCACAGTCTGCCCTCTAGTTTCCTTCGCCCGTCTCACCTCGTCCTCATGTCTCGCTTTCTCTCTCTCCCTCTCTCTATCTGCTTTTGGTCTGCTTTCAGTCTGTGTTCGCGTCCATATGCAGACACATAGAGGTACTCGACCGCGACTGCATCCAGCTCCCTTGCACTGCAGAACGCTGTACCTTACATTGCCACCTCTACCAATTTTGGCTCCAGGTTACACAAAATCACATCTCCATGAAGTGAATGACATGGACGGCACGTAAAGAAGGCAAGACGGACAAGATGGCCCACTGCTCGTCCAGAGCTCTTGCCATAGGTTGATGTAGAATATGAATGCTGCTAGCTTGTCACGGTCACAAGGCTCTTCCACTTTCTCGCTCGACAGACATGCTGAATAGACACAATATAGATACAAGTCCATTGTATCAGACAGAAATGCCATTCAGAAATGCCATTCAGAAATGTCATAGAGGCCCTCTTCCGGCCCTCGTGAATAGGAGATTGGAGGTAGAAACGGGTCGGCCAAAGATGGGATGGAGATTTGGCAGTAGAAAGTAGGAAATGGATGGCCGTTGTGGCCTCTGATGGCACTTGATATTCGCTGCTGGGGACAGGGGACCGTCCGATGCCTTCTTTTTCGCAGGTGATGACGAGGTCCTTTCCCTCCCATGCCCAGCAGGTCCGCGATGCTTACGAACAGGAAAGGGGGGAAAGCATTCAGGTCCACGGAGGCACACAGATTTAAAAGCAGCATGGTCGGCCCGTGTTTCCAGTGCCAGAGCTCGTTCTCCAAAGTCTCTGCTCTTCTGCTTTTCTGCTTTTCTGCTTTTCTGCTTTCCTGTTCCGTTCTCACGGGTGATTCATTTTTGCAGTCTACCATCACCGCTTTCCACAAGCACAGATTAAAAACAACATTTCGAACAAACAGGTCATTTTCCCTCTCCTTGTCCATCATATTTCCTCTCCCTCGTCTTTCCATCAATTTTGTGCCTCACCACGAGCACGTTCCTCCCATCACCATTGTCCGACCGTCACGGTACGTTGCTTCCATGGTCCTCGTGACAAATTCAAATTCAAAATTCAAAATCCAAGCTGCCCGTCCACTGACTCACCATGACATCTTCACAGATACATTGATACACCGAGAACAGCCACCATGGACGGCGGCCGCAGTTCACAGCAGTCGTTGCCGGCAACACCACCACGACGAACAATCCAGCAATCAACAACAACTCCGACACCGCCGTCGTTGAGACATGATCCGCCGCAGACATTGCCGAACCACATGCCGCTCCCTCTGTCTCTGCCAATGTCGCTTCCCATGTCCATGTCTACGTCTACGTCTACGTCTATGACGATGCCTCTGGCGATGCCTCTGGCGATGCCCCTAACCATGTCCCTGGCGCTCCCCACGGAGGCAATGACGGCTACAGCGTCGCACGACGTGTTTGGTGGGCACATGTACGACAATCTGGAGAGCAGCGGAAACACTAGCGGAAGCAGCAGCGGAAACACTTCCAACAACGGAAAGGACTGGAGAAGCAGCTTGGACCTCACCAACCATGTCCATGTGGCCGACATTGGCACGGGAATGGGCCTGGATGTGGGTCTGGACACGGCCATGGACATGAGCTTTGACGGCATCGGCATGGGCGCCATTATGCACGTGGCGCTGCTAGAGGATGCAAATGTCCACGCAAGCAACAATGGCTTTTCGTACAGCCACACAGACCACAGCTCGACGTCCGCCATCACGCGCCAATCTCAGTTCCTCTTCAACGAGCCGGGCATGCTTCTCGACAACAGTGCCTCGTCTGCGTCGCCATACGGCGATCCGCCCAGCAGCTACGCAACCGGCTACACTTCGACCGGCTACCTGTTCGACACGTCCATGACACCCATGACCTTGTCGTCTTCTTCCATGGGCCTCGGTTCACTACAACAAGCCGCAACAGCCGCCATGGAGACCACTACCAGTGATCACAGCAACAACCATGACGACGGCAACAGCATGATCAACAGCCCGCCCCTGACCCGCAGCCGTGCTCGTCACGTCCGCAGTGCTCACAGTGCTCTCAGCACGCACAGTGTCCGCTCGGCTTCGGATCCCATTCCGTCAACCGAATGCTGCCATGGCCAGAGCCACACGCGCGGTGTCAGCCTCGACAGCGCCGCCGCCGCCGACGACGACGACGACGGCTGCTATGACGAGACCGGCGGCATGGCCGACCTTCACACGCTGTACGAGCTGCACCCAGACCAAAATCAAGATCGTGCCGTGTCCAACACCCACCCCACCGTCGCCACGAGCATCAACATTAACGGGCCCCCGCCGACCGATCCGGCCGACTGGCGTGTCCGTCTTCGCTACTGCGAACAGGCCACCCACAAGGCCAGCTTGGACGCCAGCCTCGTCCGTCTGCTCGAGTTCCCCGAAGGCCTCGACGCCGCCGAGCTCGAGGCCCGCCGCGCCGCCAACCTGCGCTTCGACCGCGTGCGCGAGCAGCGCCTCAAGGACCGCAACAACGAGGCCGCCAAGCGCAGCCGGCAGCGCAAAGTGGCGCGCATCGAGGCCGCCGAGCAGGCCATTGCGGTGCTGCGGCGGGAGCGCGCGGAGCTGGCAGGCGAAGTGCAGCAGCTGCGGCGGCAACTCGCGGTAGCGGAGCGGCGGGGCTCGTCGTCGATGCTGTCTCCGGTCAAAACAAGAGTCGCAAAAGGACGCGCCCCCACGACGCTCACGACGCCCACGACGCCCAAGCGACGCAGAAGCAGCGGCAGCGGCAGCGGCAGTGGCAGCCGGAGAGGAAGCCAATCGAGCAGTTCGTCAAATAGACAGCACAAGGCATCGCGGGGACACACTACTGGCGATGACGGCGATGACGACGACAACGACGACAGCGGCAACGACGAGGTAACCAACAGTCCTCGTCACGGCGGCTCGATCGTGGTCGGCATGCTGGCTTAGGAGGGCCAAGTCTCTCCTGGAAGAACGGTCTACAGGACCATGGGTTGGTGAAGGTCCTTTTCATTGATTCTCGGTTTTTTTACTCCGTTTTCTATTTTCTATCCTCGATTACGTTTGATTTTTTAATTTTGCTCCCTGATTTTGTTTCCCTTCACTTGCTTCCTTTTGTTTTATTGATCATCCTTCGTCACAAGGATCCTCGAGAAATCTCGTCTGGTTTGACGCTTAAGCACTGAGGGTTGGACGGGCGTTCAATTACTTCGCTTTTCTTTTTCTTATTTTTTCTTTGTCACAATCTCCTATTCATTTGTCTTTTTTTTGCCTTTTCATTCTTTTCCCACCTGACATGGCCATGGCGGAGTACACACATGGGGCGTTTGGTTCGTCTTGCTGCCTGTGCTTTTATTTGCTTTCAGTTTGCATAGTTGCGTTTCCATTACGTTCTTTCATTTCTTTATTTTTTATCCCATGGCATCTACCACCTAATCACACATTCATATTTATGATCAATATCACAATCAACCAATCACCTCCTCATCTGTGAACTTGCAAATATGCCCGAACAGGCTCTTTGCCTGCGACAAGTAGAGAAATCTACCACGTAAAACGTAGAAAGCCTGTAGAATATTGGCCATGCCTGGTATTACATGTCCTACGATTTGTGCCTCTCAGGCCGCGTGACTGTGACACTTTGCCATACATTTCTATCTCCACAGTTTCCCCCCATTGTACACGTCAGGAACATCTCCAGACTATGTACTCCCATTCCATTTTACATTGCTGCCAGGGCTGTGAAAAATCATAAATTCTAAAATAATGTGCAACGCAGTGACCGTACAAAAACACCAAAAGAGGCCAAAGAGGCCAAAGAGGCCAAAGAGGTCAGAGAGGCCCAGAGGCCAAGGGTCAGACACCAACGAGAGATTTATAGGAAAGGAAATTCGTAGTGGCAAAACAAGAACAAGAGAGAACACGGACGGCTCATGGCCGCGACGACGCCGCCGACAACACGTCCTCCAACAGCTTGGCGATCCGCGGCACCGTCGACAGAAGCAGTGTAAACAGCGCCGACACCGTCGCCAGGCCCACCAGAACAAACGCAGCCACCACCTTCTATGCCGAGACGGCGTTGTCCGCCGTTCCGTTGGCGGTCGCCCGCGCCTGCGCCGCCAGCGCGCTGCGGTCGTGCACCAACCGCCCGTTGACCCACACCTTCTTCGTGTTACGGTCGTCGCCGTTGAACAGCCATTTGGCAATCCGGTCCTCCCACGTCTCCCACCCAAACACGTCCACGTTGCCCTCCTCCTTATGGAGACTCGCGTCCGCATCGGCGCCCGTCGTCTCGTCCGCAAACCCGCTCGTCACGTCCGCGTTGCCGTTGGCGTCCACCAGCGCCAGCCCAATCAGCTGCGCGTCCCACAGCATGCCCGGCCGGAACAGGCCCAGGCGGTCGCCCATGCCCACGACGTGCGCGCCACCCACCGTGCCCAGAAACAGCACCTCCTCCACCGACAGCTTGGCCGCGTCGTCGCCGCCCATGGCCACGTGGCGGCTAACCATGCTCGCCAGCCGCGCCGCCTCCAAGATGCTCGGCGAGTAGCCGCCGCTCATGTCCGTGCCCAGCCCTACCTCGATGCCGCGCTCCAGCAGCCACCGCACGCGTGCCGCGCCCGACGTGATGGCGCTGTTGCTGCATGGGCAGTGCGACACTTTGCTGCCGCGCTCGCGGATCAGGCTCGCCTCCGCCTCCGTCAGGTGCACGCCGTGCGCCAGGATCGTCTGCGGCGTCAGCAGCCCAAAGTGGTCGTAGACCCCCGCGTACGACGGCAGGCCGTCCGCCTCGCCCGCCGACGGCGGCACAATGTCCTTGAACAGGTCCTTGACGAGCGCCACCTCGTTGGCGTTCTCGCTGATGTGCGTCTGGATGGGCCAGTTGCCCTCCTTGTGCAGCCGGCCCAGCCGGCCCATCAGGTCGCCCGTGCAGCTCGGCGCAAACCGCGGCGTCAGCACGGGCCGCAGCAGCGTGTGCTTGGGGTCAATGCGCGCAATGTGGTCCATACACACACGCGTCGCCGCCTCCGCCTCCTCGGGTGTCTCGTCGCGGTAGTAGTCGGGGCTGAAGGCGTGCTGGTCCATGCACACCCGGCCCACCAGCGCGCGCTGGCCCGCCTGCAGACACAGGTCGGCCAGCAGATTGGTCGCCGCGACGTCGACGGTGGCGTAGTATGCGGCTGTGGTGGTGCCGTGCGACAGTGTCTTGCGGATGCAGCGGCCGTACACCCGGCGGGCCTTGGCGAGGTCGTGCAGCGACGCCTCGAGCGGGAATGTGTATTTGTTGAGCCAGTCCAGCAGCGTGGATTTGCCAAAGATGCCGACGTTCGGGTATTGCGAAGCATGGAGGTGGGTGTCTGTGTTTACTTTGTTAGAATGGCACGTTTCGAAGGCACGAATGGGGGCGAGGACGCACCGATAAACCCTGGGAAGAAGAATTGGCCCGGCCGTGTCGCCGTGATCCTAGTGTCGGCGGCCCAGCCGAGGTTCGGTAACAGCGACGAGCGGATCCATGCCACCGGGTTGTGTCGGCCGATCGGCGGCAGCTCCTCAATCGCAAAGATCACACCAGTTGCCTCCACCGCCACAATGGTATCGTGCAGGTACTCGATCTGGTCCAGGGCCGGCGTGTGGACAAATGTCCCGAAGAAGATTTGATTTGCCATCGCTCCAGCTTTTCGAAGGGGACAGGTGTCCGAGGTAGGCGACGGAGGTGGTTGAGAGGCTTGCTGGAGGTCGAAATGCACAATGCGACGCCGGCTATACGTGCAATGAGATGCAGTGCGGTAATCAATGCAGCGAAAAGGATATGGATCGAGACGAAATCGGAAGGGAAAGAAATGCGTGGCGCAGACAACACGTCTTGCCAATGGAGATGTTGCGTCCAAGGTCGTCTCCTGGAGCTGTGTGGTGTCTGGCAAGGATCACGATCACAACAGCGATGATGACAGAAAACGGCTGCGGAAGAAGACAGGTAGCTCTTTCCCAAATCACACGGAGAGCTCTCTCAAGCAGCAGAGTTACGCCTTCCTTAACGTTCTTTAAATAAGTCGGAGCTGCAAAGGTCGTTCTTTCCCTTCCTTCTCCAAACAAAGGCGGGTCGATTCCAATGGCGAGCAGAAAAAGGCAGGAATGAAATTAAAGCGACAAAGGGAAGGTGCGAGGTGTGACAAAAGAGTGTATCACAGACAACAGAGCTGTGGCGTCTGCAGGACAGCCAGAGATAAGGATGACGACGCGCTCAGTAAGAGGGGAGCTGGCGGGGAGATGAAAACGGTCGCGGGACTGGAAAGATGCAGGTTCGGCAAGCTTCTAAAGGTCACTTTGGTCTATCCCCGTGCAGTCTGAGGGGTCTGATGCAGCCCTTTGCCTTTGGACTTTCGTCTGTTTGAGTTTGGGAGGCTTTGGGCTTTATCTTGTACTCTGAATCGCAGTTGGGAAAGAAGAAAACGCGCAAACCGAGGAAGCAGTCAAAGACGAGGGACCTTGATTCTTGTTGACGGCCCCGTGGAGCTGGCTTTGTACTAAACTGATGTGCGGAGCAGCATCGTCAACTCGTCCGCAGTTTGCACAATAAGACGCGGATCCTTACAAACGGTTGCTGCTTTTCCCCTTTGCGTATCTTTTTTTCTTGTTGTTTTCTTGTCCACTCTGCCCCTCCGGCACAGTTCCATTCTCCTCCGCAAGATCGCTGGCTGCGGCCGGTTGTCGTGAACCCGTCCGCGCCAAAACTGCTGCTTCACATGTGGAGCAATACGATTTGGTGGGTGATGCTGTTTACAGTGCTTTTTTGGGGTTCGCCGGCTAGCGGCGGCGGCCGACTCAGAAGCGACGTCACATGACGGGACCGCACTGTGAAACGTCAAGAAGCAGCATCTGCGCTTCACTCGCAGCATGTTCACATCATGGATTGCGATTGCCAACGTAGTTTCGAGCTTCTCTCTTTATTAATTAGATTTCTATAGTGTTTTGTGTAAAATGTGAAATGGGGAACGTGCAAACAACGTGTAAAACAGTACCAGACCAGCAAGCATCCGACTCGTTAAACCGAACGCAAAAATAGCAAAAAACATGCAACAAAACAAACAAGCAACGAAGACAAACAGAATACAAATCTACACCCCGAAATACAATATGTCGCTTCATTCAAATGCGTTCCTCCGTGCAAAACGAGACACCGCTTCGTGCTCCACAGTGCCCCTTCGCCTCCGCTTCTTGCACCTCACCGCACCTCCTTGCAAACGGCCACATTCCAGAGCGACCGCTTCTGCTGGTTCGAGAGGCGTTCCTATGCCTCCACGCTGTCCGAGTCGGTCTCGACCTGAGCACCATTCGTGCCGTTGATCTCGACACCGTTGGTCTCCGTGCCGTGTATGCCATTCACAACGCCGTCCTCCTGGTACTTGTCCCAGTTCGCCAGCACGTGGCCGATGCGCGGCGAGTTGGTCAGCTTGTACACGTCCTCAAAGTACTCCTTGGTCAGCGCAAACGGCTTGGCCGTCACGTTGGGAATGTATTTGCCAATGAGCTTCGCCGGGTCAATCGTCGTCTTGTTGATCTTCTTGAGCAGGAACGACCGGAACGGCTTGACACCGCTGCGCAGGAAGGTCGAGTGGAACGGCACGTCGATGCCCCGCAGCGGGATCGTCGCGAAACCGCGCTGCAGCTCCAGCGGCGTGGGCTTCTTCTCCGTCTCCTGCGCGCAGCCGCGGATGATCTCGTTGAGATGCTCGCGCACCTGCTCGATCTTGAGCTGCTCGCGCATCTGGTCGATGTCGATCTTCTGCACCTTGAGGAAGTTGGTCACGCCAGCAAGCGTGTCGAGCGCGCGCAGGTCGCCCGCGCACACGTACTGCATGTTGGCAATGTTGAAGTTGACAATCTCCAGCAGCCAGCCAGTCTCCTCGGCAATGCTGTTGACAACAAAGCGCAGCGCCTCCTCGTTAAAGGTCTTGGAGATGCGGCTCGGGTTGACGGCGCACATGGAGTAGTTGGAGCGCCCGCTCGCGTCACGCTCCACAGCCACCTGCATCGTCAAACCGCGGTAGAACACGACCGACACGAGAGACTCGATCGGCATGACGTCGGCAAGCGCCGCCAGCGCCGAGTACTCGCCCAGAGAGTGACCAGCAAATGTGCTGTCGCGCGGCACCAGACCCTTGGCCTTCATGTCCTCGAAGCTGGCCTTCTCCATGAGGGTCAGCGCAGGCTGCGTGAACTGCGTCGCCGACAGCAGACCCGTGGGCGACCGGTAGGTGTACGACGACGTCGTCTCGTTGATGTCCTTGAAGATGCGCTCCGACTTGATCGAGCCGTCGGCCATCACCGTCTCGAACGTCATCGCCATGTAGTTCTGGCGAATGAGCTTACCGCGGGGACCACCAAAGTGGATCGTGAGCTCCTTGGGGTTGTTCTTGACAATGTTGGTGATTGCAAAGCCGTACGTCTCCATCAGGTATTTGTCCGCGCGGTCCCACACGTTCTTGGCGACCTCGCTGCTGCCGTACAGGTCCATGCCCATGCCCTGCTCCTGCGAGCCCTGGCCCGTGAAGACGTAGGCAGTGACCGGCTGCTCAATCTCGGCCTCACCCAGAAGCACCTTCTCCTCCGTCTCCTTGTTGCTAGCCTCGACCTTGATAATCTTGCGACCGCTGATCATGCCGACGTGCTGCAGCTTGACGTGGATGTCGTCGTTGGGCAGCACCATGCCGACAAGCGACGCGTGGAAGCTACGCACGCGACCAATGTTGTTCTCGGCCGCCCACGTCTCCACCAGGCTGCGCACCGCGGCGCTCGAGTACATGCCATGGGTGATGGTGCCAGGGAGGTTGGCGTAGTTGGCAAACACACGCGACACATGAATGGGGTTGTAGTCGCCAGACACGCGAGCATACGTCTCGTTCGACGCAGGGGCTCGAAGAAGAAGAGGTCTGCGGCCGCTCAGCGGGATCGGGTTCTCAAAGTTGATAGGCTGCTCAATCGACGAACCGTGGCGCTCGAGGTAGTCGATCACCGGGTTGCCGTTGGACACACCGGCCTCGTACTCGATGCTGGCGACCTGAACGACCTCCTTGGTCGGCAGCTCCAGAAGGACCTGACCGCGCGTCTCGACGTGGCTGAAGACGGTCTGGTTCTTGAACCGCACCAGCGACTGCAGACGGAAGGTCAGCGTCTGGCCCAGCAGGGAAATGTCCTGCTGGTCGTCCAGAAGGAACCACTGCTTGGAGCGCAGGACAGCGACGTCCTTGGTCGTCGCCAGGTGGACCTGCATCGGCGTCTCGGTCTTGCGCTGGAAGGTGTTCTCGTAGTCTTTGTAATCGCCGCGGTACAAGAACTGCGAGGTGACTTCCATGACGGCCTCGCCTTCGCGCACAATCGTGCCACAGACTTCGACCATCTTGCCCGACTCCTGGTTGATAACGGCGTTGATTTGCGCCGTGGTCGAGACAACATCGCCCTTCTTCAGCGGCTCAGCACCAGGAAGCATGCGGAACTCATTCGACAGATGCACCAGCTTCAGCAGGTCTCCATCAATGGTACGCGGGAAGATGGGCTTGGTGATGGCCTTCCAGCCAACAACAATGGCGAAGTCCATGGGAGCGTAGACGGTCTTGCCCGGGCGATCAACGAAAGCCTCACCGGTGTTGCCGACGGCGTGGACAAAGTCGTTGATGTCCTCTCCCGTGATGACGGCCTTGCCGCCGTCAAACTTGCCAGTCACCTCGGCGTTTAGGTTGATCGGCTCGCTGCCGAACCATACGCGCCAGTAGAACTGCTTGATGCGGTCGTTGCGGTCATCCATGACTTCGTGGATGGGAGCGTAGCCAGCCTCGGGGTGGTAGATGAACTTGAGGGTCATGTCGACCGGCTTGCCAAGAGCGGTGGAGTGCTTGATGACGTTGACCTGAATCTCGTTCTTGCCAGTCAGCTTGACGTGAATGACGTCCTTGTACTGGTTCTGGCGGGGCTGCTCCTTGACAATGATCTCTGTCTTCTCGGGGTCGTTGGGGTTGCGGATCTCCACAAACAAGCCGCGAACCGGAGCGAACACCCGCTTCATAGGGTTCGTCTGGTACTTCTTGCCCTGGACCAGGACGTCCGACAACAGGAGAGCGTGACGCCAAGAGTGGTTCTTGCCGGCAAGCAGCGTCAGCCAGTCATCGACACCCGGCAGAGGAATGTTGGGAGAGTAGGCAAGGCGGTAGATGTTCTTGTGCTCGTCATACGACTCAGACACGCTCTCAAGGTCGAGGGGAACATCCGTGTCGATAAGCTTGCCACCAAAGTATTCAATAGTGGGAATCTGGGCCGCATCGCCCTTGTACACATCCTTGGTCAGGCCGGCTATGTGGGCCTCGTGGATACCGTCAAGAATGGACTTGATCGGCTCATCGACAACCTTAGAGTAGCGGGCGGAAGCGGGGCCCTGGAGAATACAGGTACGTCCCACGTCCTGGCCAATGACAGCCTCGAGATCCTCCGACTGCCAGAGGGAATCCTTCTTGAAGAAGAACTCGAAGTTCTCGTCCAGGGCCGGGACGAAAGTCACTGGCTTCTGGCCACGGCGCTGGCACAGCATGAGGAAGTGCTGGACGTCCTGAGCGTTGATGATCTGGGTCTCAGC
Organism: Sporothrix globosa; assembly: GCA_001630435.1. Classification (NCBI taxonomy): domain Eukaryota; kingdom Fungi; phylum Ascomycota; class Sordariomycetes; order Ophiostomatales; family Ophiostomataceae; genus Sporothrix; species Sporothrix globosa. The sequence continues at coordinate 3,144,920 of LVYW01000001.1, forward strand.
ATCGGGGTAGTGCTCGAGAATGCTCTCCACACCAGAGTACGGCTCATCCAGGTCCGAGTAGTTCTGCAGGCGCGAGGGCTGCTTGGCACCAGTGGTGAAACGCTCCTCGACACGGTGGATAAAGTCACCAGTCAGCTTCTCAAACGAGGGGTCAATCCAGCGCTTCTCGTGCTTGACGTAGAGCAGCTCGACCAGGCGGCGGACCACCTCGCCATACGTCATGTCCTCCAGATCGACAGTCTCGCCGGCCTTGTTGCGACCGAACCAGACCTTTTGGAAATCGTCGTTGAGCTTCTTGATGATGTACTCGCGGTTCTTCTTGAGCTCGGCGACACGCTTCTCCTTGGGCAGGCTGAAGATCTTCTTGTCCATCTCGGCCCAGAAGAGCACACCGCGCGTGGCCAGCTTGTGGATGGGCTCGCCCATCTCGGAGCGAACAGTAATGACGCCGCCGGCTGGACCCTTGTACGTCTTCTCCCATTCACTGTCCTCGACACCGGGGGCGTCGACAATAGCTTGCTTGGCGTTCTTGCTGGTGTGGGCTTCCTTGGCGACCATCATGCGGCTACCGAAGAGACAGCCATCATAAGGCATCGGGGGGTAGCCGTACTTCTTCGACCACGCACCAGTGATGTAGGGGTAGGTGTCGTCGGCACCTCCGAAGCCACTACCGGCAACAAGGATGATGTTCTCCGAGCGGCGGATGCGGCTGTACATCTGCAAGATGGGCTGGTGGAAGTCCTCGAAGGAGTGATGGCCACCACCACGGCCACCGGTCCACTGAAGAATGACAGGGAACTTGGGATTGGCCTTGGCGATGTTGATGACGGCCTGGATGGCCTCGACCGAACCGGGCTTGAAGGCAATGTGCTTCAGGCCGAGCGTCTCAATGTACTCCTGAGCGACCTCGATGGAAGGAACACCAGCACCAATAGTAAGACCCTCGATGGGCACACCCTCGGCACGCAGACGGCCAATCAGAGGAATTTGCCAGCCCATGGCGCGCGGGTTGACGTAGATGAGGTTGATGGTAATGCCGCGACCAGCAGTGATGGCACCCTCGATATTCAGCAGAGCGTTGGTCATGTTCTTGGCGTTGTAGTAACCACCACCACCGAGCTCAATATGGTAGCCAGCGTTCATGGTCGCAGCAACAAAGTCCCACGGCACAGTCGACGGCGTCATACCGGCGACCATGATAGGGGGCACACCGAGGAGACGGCTCATCTTGGTGTCGACGTAGGTCTGACCGCTCTTGGTCTTGATCAGTCTGGGGCCGTACTCGCGCACCCAGTCAATGGCGAACTTGACAGCGTTCTCCTCGTCGCGGTCAAACAGCTCAGGCTTGTAGCCGACCTCGGTGACAGTGCCATTGACAGCGCCAGCCAAGATGACACGAACACCAGTGCCCTCCTTGTTGCGGCTGGTGAGGATACCAAGGCCAGAGATGCCACCCGGGCCGAAGTCCAGGACATGAGACGCCTCGGGGAAAGCAGTAGCTTTCTCCCAGTTGACGGGATCACGGGTGATCAAGCGGATGAGAGTGGGCACAATGTTGCCCTGGACGCTCTCGCGCAGGTCCTTGCCAGTGTTGGTGTCAAAGACGGCCATGCCGAGGTCATCCGCATCAATCTCAATCTTGCTCAGGTCGTCGTCGATCAACGCAGTGGCCTTCTCCAGGTAGGGGCTGTGGAAGGGCGCGGTGATAGGCAGGAAGCGGTTGACAAAGCGAACCTTGCGCTCGGTGTGAGGAATGCGCGTTTGGTCCAGGCCAGTGGGAGCCTTCACCTTGCGCAGCTGCAGGTTCAGACCGTAGAGGGAGATGGGCGGGCCGGTGACGACCATGTTGCGCGGGCTGTTGATGAGAGAGATGGCGATGTGGCGGTCGACCGGGAGGTACTGGTTGGTCACATCAATGTGCTTCTGGACCTGTTCCTGTGACAGGTCGCGGATGCTCAGCATAGGCGTCGGGGCGCCCTCGCCGTTGTCGATCGAGTCCTGGAGCATGGAAGGTGTGAGGGAGGTGCGGGGGAAGGTCTGCTGGCTGCGAGCGCCGATCCAGAACAGAATGGTAAGGGCGGACTTGGCGAGCTCGGAGAACGACTCCCACGAGTCGGCCGCAGCGGTCACAGCGGCAAGAACAATGCCCTGCGAGTGACCAGTCGCACCACGTATCCGCTCTCGCAGCAGGCCGGGGTGGATGCCCAGGACCTTGCAGGTGACGGCGTAGTGTGCGAGCTGAACGAGACCAATCAGGGGGAAGCTGACAGGCGCCGACACGAGGTAGTCGGTGTCGGGCGTTGTCTCGGGGCGACGCAGCCAGGTCATGACATCGAGGCCCTTGGCGAACAGCTTGTCGGCGCTCGAGTGCTTGGAGAGCGTCTGCAGCAGCTCGGCGGCGTTGACGATAAGGTCGCCGACAAAGGTGGGGTAGGTCTCAAACAGCTCGCGCAGCTCCTCAAAGTACTCCTCGATGTTGCCTTGGCCACCAAAGATGTTGTAGAGGTTTGCCGAGGAGTCCTCGGCGGCGCGGAAGAGCGCGGGCATGTGCGGGCGGATGGTGCGGTTCGAGACAGCACGCGCAGCGTAGTAGCTACGGATGACAACCAACTTCTTGCTGTCGATGCCAGGCAGCGACGCGGCCAGGACGTGGACCTCGTTGCCGCGCAGGTAGGCGCGCTCAAACTCGTTGAGGATCAGCTTGAGCACCTCCTCGTACGAGCCCTGGGCGTCGTCCTCGCCCTCCTCGACCTCGTTGGCCACGAAGCCCATGAAGCGGGCCACGAGCTCGGCGAGGGACGAAGGCTCGTCATCTTGGGCCAGCTCGTCGGTGGGTGCTGGTAAGCTGGCGGTGAAGCGCTCCTTCAGCTCGGAAGCGTGGTAGTGCAAGTTGGTGGGCACGAGGAACGACGTCTCGAGCGAGCCATGGGACACGGTCAAGGGCCGAAGAGAGTTGGAAGTGCGCGGGGTCGACACGCCCGTCTGCGGGCCTGTGCCGGTGCCGTACATGATGATGAAAGGGGGGTATCAAAGGAGGAGGAATCGAGTTCTGGGAGGCTGGCGTGGAGTCAGTAAAGGTTCACAATCGAAGGGAACAAGGAAAACGGCAGACAACAAGCTCACATCAACAGATTATGACAACTCCAGCTCAGCAAAGAGGGAGCTCGGAAAGAGGACAAGAAGCTCGTGGGTAGAAAGCAGAATGGAGAGAAGTTAAATGGGAGGGAAATTGAGCTTCAAAAGGAGAGAGGTAAAGAAAAGAGGACAAGCTGCAATCGTCTTTCGAGGAGACGAGAAAGCGGAGGTAGGAAAGCAGTCGCGCTCGCAATTGAGCAGCTGTGAGGACAGGAAAACGCAATGGAGGGGAGAAACGAAGATGAAGCGGACGAGGGTTTGGAGAATGTGCAAGTGGCTAGATAGGACGGTAGGTGGATGCTATGTTGGCGTGGGCAGGCAACGGAGCGTCTTCTCACGGCCGCGGATGGATGGCAGAAAAACGACGAGAGATCTGGAGCTTGCCGTTTCCCAACAGCATCAACCAACTGTCTCGAGATGGGCCCACCAGGTACGCGGAAGGCAAGAACAGCCAATGGTGCCAACACGACTACGAAATAGGCAAGTGCACAATAATGCGCCGTTGTCATGGCCAAGGGGAAGGAGCAACAGGGACGGAACACGACAGAACAATTAAAATGGGCCAACCAGGAAAGGTACGTATCGCCCAGCAATCTTGTTTGTTGGGGAGCATGAAAAAAAGTTTTGCATGGCGCACTCCATGGCACAATACAGGTCGGCACGGCAGCGGCGGCGGTAAGTCGTAGTGCAAGCCTTGTGACGTTAAAAGGGGTCGCATACTGAGTGGTGCAGTGATACCTGATTGCGGCAACGATGGTACGGCCTAATTACCTGTGGTTCCTTCTTTAGCGAGTGAGTTTGTGCAGGCCGGTCAGCACACCTCCCCCCTTGCGTGGAGGTGTACCTGGGAAGGGAATGGAGGAAAAGAAAACTACCCCTTTGTTCTTTCCCTTTGCGACTGGGCAAGACCCCAGCAAAACACTACTGAGTAGGTGATCTGCCTGGCAGTCTGACAGTGCGTGGCCAGCAGGCTCCGCTCCCAAGGCGCCAAAGTAACACGTAACTGACGTTAGGGGCGGCGGCATCAAAACGTTTGGGGATGGAGGCCCACTTGCTCTGCACCCAACGAGCAGCCGAAGTACCGGTACCTCGCTGAACCGAAGCTCGTACGAGGCGTTAACCGGCGACGGAAACATCGCATCTTCAACATGGACAGATAAGCAGAAATAGACAACCGAAGAGATTGCATCGAGGCATTCCACATCTGGGGAAATACAAAGTGCTCGGAATGTACTGAAAGCAAGCAAGAGTGTGAACGAGGCCGCCCCCCGAATTCCCAAGCAAGGCGTCGCCTTTATTGACCAATATTGACTTGTCTCATCCATCATTTTTGTCTTGGATGTGGCTGCTGCAGTAAAACACATCTGTGCATTTGCGAGAACCCAGGTCTTCGATGTCTATCTGCTCTACGGAGTACGTATGCCGGTGTCTCAAGCCTTGACTGTTGGTCAAGGGAGCTTTGGTATCAGACTCCCTTTGCTCCTGGGGACACCATCCTAGACGCAGCCTTGCCATCATGTCAGCGCGGCCCTGCCTTGTCCGAAGGTGATATCATCTCGTGCCTGTCAATTCGCTTAAACGGATGTTGATTAGTATGCACATTGTTGGTGACGGCCGGCGTGAGGTCAAGAACCCCAGCGGTTTTCATTTTGACGGCCATCTGTCTTCGTTTGCGTCAGCAATCGACGCACGGAGCCGAATACTGATCAGACACTTATTCTCTCCGTTCTCATGATTCGGGTTTCCCGGGCGGAATCAATTCATTGCCTGGCAGCTGGGCGTACAACATAATATGTTTGTTGATATGTTGATATGATGGTATGTTGAGTTGTCAACCGATTTTCGCCCACCATTAACAATAGACCTTTACTCTGCATCTCGAACAGCCGAAGGTACCAGTACATGTCGTCCTTGCTTTCGGGTGCCTGTGTTTGGAACCCGAGCCACTAGCGTCAATCACTAACACCGCCCACAGGGCGGGCCTGGGCTGCGCCAACCATGCTGCACAGATTAATTAGGCGACAGGGCGATGTGCAACAAGAGCATCAATTAGTGAAGCAGACCTGGGAACCAGAGAGCTATTATCGCAGAGGGTAAACTACTAACTAAGGAGTAATACGACCTGCTATCCTCGTATTGATGAATGATTTTGACACTGGCAGGCGCGATCGACGAAGGCTTAGTTACAAGGACGGTGTATTGGGTGCGAATGGGCATGGCTAGCAGCGAAGGAAAGAACGAACAAAAAAAAAAATTCCTCTTATCTTATCGCCACCTTCAACGTGTCCAGGGGTTGTTCGGCTTGCAGCTCAACGCTGACAGTGGGGTCAACATGAAATACACGCTAGTCCTATTATAGAAAAGACTGTCTATTTTGGTTGGGAATAATAATGCTGCTTCAACAGAACAAGGCAAACTCAATTGCGACCTTGGGTACGACATATGTCGTACTCCGTAATTACTCCTCACGGAGGAGATATTTTGACATCAGTTTTTACTTGTCTCCCTTGCGACCCAGTTTTATTTCTCGGTGTCATTTTTTTTCTCGTCTGGCACTGCACTTGCCGTGATCTTGTCGCTCTTACCAAAACGGGCCTGCTGCAATTTACAACACTCGCGCCTTCCTCATCACCATACACCACGACGGTTGCCTTGTTCGTTCCTTCTACTCGTCTGTCTGGCCCCTAAAATTACCTCTTGCCACGGAGCCACCCCTGGCCTCTCCTGCCGTTCCATTCTCCCCAAGCTGGCCGTTCGCTCCCGTTTGGCATCCCCAACACGCTTTCCTGTTTTTCTCCTCCGTCTACCCGACGATCAACAAGCTTGCCTTAGCTATCTCCAATTGGCCTCTCTTCTCTTCTTCGTCGTCTCTCGACGCTTCCATCTCCTCCCCTCCATCCAGCCTATCTTGTCGTACTCCGCGTCTCTCCGGTGTGCTACAACTTCTCTTCTTTCTCTCCCATTCTACCATTCTCCCTTTTAATCACATCTATACTCGGTCCTTTCTTCGACATTAATCGGACGCCCCATCTTCGTTGCGATTTCCTTCACCCACAAATTTTTTCTTGAGATACCCAAAACCTTCACCTCGGGAGCCTTTTCTCCTGCTTTATCGACCATTCCCTTCGTCGAAACCGCTCCGACTACCTTCTTTCTACACAACCACTCAACCCGGCGCCCTCAGTAACCGCAGCCATGCGCCCCGAGGTCGAGCAGGAGCTCGCGCACACACTGCTTGTCGAGCTTCTCGCCTACCAGTTTGCCTCGCCTGTGCGGTGGATTGAAACACAAGATGTCTTCCTCGCTGAGAAGACCGCCGAGCGCATTGTCGAAATCGGCCCTGCAGACACCCTGGGCGTGATGGCCAAGCGGACTCTGGCGTCAAAATACGAGGCTTACGACGCCGCCAAGTCCGTCCAGAGACAGATTCTCTGCTACAACAAGGACGCCAAAGAGATCTACTACGATGTCGACCCGATTGAGGAGGAGCCCGAGCCGACGCCGGAGGCCAGCTCGGGTGGTGCTGCGGCGCCTGCTGCTGCTGCTGCTGCTGCTGCCCCTGTTGCTGCCGCACCAGCTCCCAGCGCTGGCCCGGCCGCACAGGTGCCTGACGCGCCGGTGCAGGCGCTCGAGATCGTTCGCGCTCTCATTGCACAGAAGCTGAAGAAGCCCTTCCTTGAGGTGCCACTCAGCAAGGCCATCAAGGACCTCGTCGGTGGTAAGTGTCATGCTCTATTGGCGCCATACAATCACTGGTTTATGGCCAAGAGCTCTCGCTAACAAAATGCAGGCAAGTCTACACTCCAGAACGAGATTCTTGGTGACCTGGGCAAGGAGTTCGGCTCTACACCCGAGAAGCCAGAAGACACTCCCCTTGACGAGCTTGGTGCCTCCATGCAGGCCACATTCGACGGCAACCTGGGCAAGCATTCCCAGGCGCTCATTGCCCGTTTAATTTCTTCCAAAATGCCTGGTGGCTTCAACATCACAGCTGCCCGCAAATACCTCGAGACTCGGTGGGGCCTCGCGTCTGGTCGCCAAGATGGTGTGCTGCTGCTGGCTATAACTATGGAGCCTCCCGCACGTCTTGGTTCGGAATCCGACGCGAAGGCCTTCTTGGACGACGTCACTCAGAAGTATGCCACAAATGCGGGCGTCAGCCTGACCACGGTCGCATCTGGCGGTGACGCTGGCGGTGGCGGCGGCGGCATGATGATGGACCCAGCTGCTCTGGACGCCCTGACCAAGGACCAGCGCGCCCTTTTCAAGCAGCAGCTGGAACTGCTTGCCCGCTACCTGAAGATGGATCTGCGTGCGGGCGACAAGGCCTTCCAGACCTCGCAAGAGTCGTCCAAGGTCCTGCAGAGCCAGCTCGACCTGTGGAACGCCGAGCACGGTGACTTCTACGCCGCCGGCATCGAGCCTGTCTTCAGCTCTCTCAAGGCCAGAGTCTACGACTCCTCGTGGAACTGGGCTCGCCAGGACGCTCTCAGCATGTACTACGACATCATCTTTGGTCGGCTGCAGGCCGTTGACCGTGAGATTGTCAGTCAGTGCATCCGCATCATGAACCGCTCCAACCCCACTCTGCTTGAGTTCATGCAGTATCACATCGATAACTGCCCGACCGAGCGCGGCGAGACCTACAAGCTCGCCAAGGAGCTTGGCGCCCAGCTCATTGAGAACTGCAAGGAGGTGCTCAACGTCCCGCCCGTTTACAAGGATGTCGCCATGCCCACGGGCCCGCGCACCACTGTCGACGCTCGCGGCGTTCTCAACTACGAAGAGGTCCCACGTGCTAGCTGCCGCAAACTTGAGCATTACGTCCAGCAAATGTCGGCCGGTGGCAAGATCACCGAGTACGGCACCCGTGCCAAGGTCCAGACTGGCCTGTCCCGTCTGTACAAGCTCATGAAGCAGCAGCACAAGGTGTCCAAGACCTCGCAGCTCGAGTTCAAGCAGCTGTACGGCGAGCTTCTGCGCTCGCTAGAGATGAACGAGAGCCAGATCATCTCCGCCAACGGCGCTGCCAAGAAGTCGCTGACCTCCAAGCCCAACGGCACGCCCAAGGCCAAGGTCGACACCATTCCCTTCCTGCATCTCCGCAGCCAGTCCCTCAGCGGCTGGGACTACAGCAAGAAGCTGACCGGCCTGTACCTGGACTGTCTGCGTGAAGCTGCCGCTGCTGGTGTCAGCTTCCAGGGCAAGTACGCTCTGATGACCGGCGCCGGCGCCGGCTCCATCGGTGCCGACATTCTCCAGGGCCTCATCAGCGGTGGTGCCCATGTCATTGTCACGACGAGCCGCTACTCTCGTGAGGTGACTGAGTACTACCAGGCCATGTACGCCCGCCACGGCTCTCGCGACTCGCAGCTCGTTGTCGTTCCCTTCAACCAGGGCAGCAAGCAGGACGTCGAGGCGCTTGTCCAGTACATTTACGACCCCAAGAACGGCCTCGGCTGGGACCTCGATTACATTGTCCCCTTCGCTGCCATCTCGGAGAACGGTCGCCAGATTGATGGTGTCGACTCCAAGTCGGAGCTGGCTCACCGTATCATGCTGACCAACCTCATCCGTCTCCTCGGTAGCGTTAAAACGGAGAAGGCTACCCGTGGCTTCACCACGCGTCCTGCCCAGGTCATTCTGCCCCTGTCTCCCAACCACGGTACGTTCGGCAACGACGGTCTGTACTCTGAGTCCAAGCTTGGTCTCGAGACTCTGTTCAACCGTTGGCACGCTGAGGACTGGTCGGACTACCTGTCTGTCTGCGGTGCCGTCATTGGCTGGACCCGTGGTACGGGCCTGATGTCTGGCAACAACATTGTGGCTGAGGGTGTCGAGCGCTTCGGCGTGCGCACTTTCTCGCAGCAGGAGATGGCCTTCAACCTTTTGGGTCTCATGTCCCCCACCATTGTCGACCTGTGCCAGAACGAGCCAGTCATGGCCGACTTGAACGGTGGCCTCCAGTTCATCCCCAACCTCAACGAGGCAATGACCAAGCTACGCAAGGAGATCACTGAGACCAGCGAGATCCGCAAGGAGGTCACCAAGGAGAACTCGATCGAGAACAAGATCGTCAACGGCGAGAAGTCCGAGACTCTTTACAAGCAGAAGGTCATCGAGCCGCGTGCCAACATCAAATTCGAGTTCCCCGACTTCCCCGACTGGAAGAAGGAGATCGAGCCCCTCAACGCAAACCTCAAGGGCATGGTCGACCTCGACAAGGTCGTTGTCGTCACTGGCTTCGCCGAGGTTGGCCCCTGGGGTAACTCGCGCACGCGCTGGGAGATGGAGGCTTACGGTGAGTTCTCGCTCGAAGGTTGTGTTGAGATGGCCTGGATCATGGGCCTGATTAAGAACTTCAACGGCCCCATCAAGGGCAAGCCGTACTCCGGCTGGGTGGACGCCAAGTCGGGCGACCCGGTCGACGACAAGGACATCAAGACCAAGTACGAGAAGTTCATCCTGGAGCACTCTGGTATCCGTCTGATTGAGCCCGAGCTTTTCGATGGCTACGACCCGAACAAGAAGCAACTGCTGCACGAGGTCGTCATCGAGGAGGACCTCGAGCCTTTCGAGGCCTCCGAGGAGACCGCCAAAGAGTTCAAGCGTGAGCACGGCGACAAGGTCGAGATATTTGAGGTGCCCGACAGCGACCAATACACCGTCCGTCTCAAGAAGGGCGCTGGCTTGTGGATCCCCAAGGCCCTCCGCTTCGACCGTCTTGTCGCGGGCCAGATCCCCACTGGTTGGGATGCCAAGCGCTACGGTGTGCCGGAGGATATCATCTCCCAGGTGGATCCCGTCGCCCTCTTCGTGCTCGTTTCCGTTGCCGAGGCTCTCCTGTCTTCGGGTATCACCGACCCGTACGAGTTCTACAAGTATGTGCACGTTTCCGAGGTCGGTAACTGCATCGGTTCCGGCATGGGTGGTGCTGGCGCTCTGCGCGGCATGCACCGTGACCGCTACCTGGACAAGCCACTGCAGAACGATGTTCTGCAGGAGTCGTTCATCAACACTATGAGTGCGTGGGTGAACATGCTTCTGCTGTCTTCGTCGGGTCCGATCAAGACTCCGGTCGGTGCCTGCGCGACAGCCGTCGAGTCTGTGGACATTGGTTACGAGACCATCATGGAGGGCAAGGCCCGCGTCTGCGTTGTCGGTGGCTTTGACGACTTTGGTGAGGAGGGCTCGTACGAGTTCGCCAACATGCAGGCCACGAGCAACGCCGTCGACGAGTTCGCCCACGGCCGCACGCCTAAGGAGATGTCGCGCCCGACCACGACCACCCGTAACGGCTTCATGGAGTCCCAAGGCAGTGGTGTTCAGGTCATCATGACCGCGCAGCTGGCCCTTGACATGGGCGTCCCCATCTACGGTGTGCTAGCCATGACGACGACGGCTTCCGACAAGATTGGCCGGTCCGTGCCCGCGCCCGGCATGGGTGTCCTGACCTCGGCTCGTGAGCACGCCGGCAAGTTCCCGTCGCCGCTGCTCGACATTAAGTACCGCCGCCGCCAGATCGAGCTTCGCAAGAAGCAGATTGCGCAGTTGAAGGAGTCGGAGCTGGAGTTCCTGGCCGATGAGGTTGCTGCCATGAAGGCCCAGAGCGATGCCGCCTTTGACGAGAAGGCGTACCTCGCTGACCGCGCCAACCACATCGAGAAGGAGGCTGTTCGCCAGGTGAAGGACGTTCTTCGCAGCCTGGGCAACAACTTCTGGAAGGGGGATGCCAGCATCGCGCCGCTGCGGGGTGCCCTTGCCACTTGGGGCCTGACGATTGATGACCTCGACGTCGCCTCTTTCCACGGCACGTCCACCAAGGCTAACGACAAGAACGAGTCGTCCGTTATCTGCCAGCAGCTGTCCCATCTGGGCCGCACGAAGGGCAACGCCGTCCTTGGTATCTTCCAGAAGTACCTCACTGGCCATCCCAAGGGTGCTGCCGGTGCCTGGATGATGAACGGCTGTCTGCAGGTGCTCAACACGGGTCTCGTTCCCGGCAACCGCAACGCCGACAACGTGGACGAGGTCATGGAGAAGTTCGACTACATTGTGTACCCGAGCCGCAGCCTGCAGACCGATGGTATCAAGGCTTTCTCCGTGACGTCGTTTGGCTTCGGCCAGAAGGGCGCCCAGGCCATTGGCATCCACCCCCGCTACCTGTATGCCACTCTGGACGAGGCGACGTTCGATGCATACCGCGTCAAGGTCGAGGCCCGCCAGAAGAAGGCGTACCGCTACTTCCACAACGGCATGATCAACAACTCGGTCTTCGTCGCCAAAACGCACGCGCCGTACACGGATGAGCAGCTCTCGTCGGTGCTGCTGAACCCCGATGCCCGCGTCAACAAGGACAAGAAGACGGCGGAGCTGACGTTCCCGTCCAACTTCATGCAGCTGTCAACCAAGACGATCCCGGATGCCAAGGCCACGACGACGCTCGAGAAACTGCAGGTGCTCGCGCAGCAGATCCAGACGTCGAGCAACAAGGTCGGCATCGATTTGGAGGACATCTCGGCGATCAACATTGAAAATGAGACGTTCCTGCACCGCAACTTTACGGAGCGTGAGATTGCCTACTGCACATCGACGGCCAACGTCCAGGCCGCATTTGCTGGCCGGTGGTCGGCCAAGGAGGCCATCTTCAAGTCCCTCGGCGTCGCCAGCCGCGGTGGCGGTGCGCCGCTGAAGGAGATTGAGGTGCTGCGTGACGATACCGGTGCTCCGACTGTCCACCTGCATGGCGACGCGGCGTCGGCAGCCAAGGCGGCCAACCTCAGAGAGGTGACCGTCTCGATCTCGCACGCAGACAGCCAGGCTGTGGCCATTGCTGTGTCGACGTTTGCTTAGGCACAATGTACAGCGTTGGTGAGAGATGAGAAGGGGTCTGGTAGATGATTTCCAAAGACGTTTTTAGACTACATTGCGAGGTGTTTTTATTTGCTACGATGATGCTGTTTTAATTTTGTGTCCTACGATCTGACATGTTGTGCAAGGCGGGTTTTGTTTCAAGGACGTTGTTTTCTCTCACAATAAAGTTTTAATTAGTTAATACTCTGCTGTGCTTTGCGTTGGTGCTTTGCGGTCTCATTGTGACGACCATAATAGAATGAATACATGCTTGATCACCTTATAATTTTCCGTTATTATCATGATTTGGGTATCGTCTTTTAATTAAAGCAGTGAATAACATACGACGACATACTAAACTGATACAATATGTGAATTTATTCAAATACCTTCTTATCTTTGTTTGGAAAATAAGTAAATACGTAAAGATAAATCAAAATAAAATAAAAATAGTATAACCTGTACACATCGTCGTATACATTCCGATATATATTCTGAAGTGTACGATTGTTCCCCTGCCTCTCAACTTTACTACAATATTACACCGGTCTCCATACCAACCTCAGTTTCTCGTCTCCTCTAATGCCCTGCGCACTTTCAAAACGAACATTGTTGGTGGAACAACCTTGTACGGCCACAGCCAAAATACAGAGGCAAGTTTCTGGATGCAGCCTTTCGCCGAGCATCCTCATCTTCCATCGAGGAGAGACGTGGGCGCAGAAAGACAAAAAGAAAAGAAAGAAAAAGAACAAAAGAAAAAAAGCCGCAAGAGACAGGTCACAAGACGCAAAAAATGAGAAGGAGAAATAAACTACAACAAGACTGGACGGGCCATCGTTTCTCTCCACGTCCCGCTGTGGCAACACATCATCCCCAACGTGCGCCTCTTATGCTTTTTGCGCAGAGGCGCATGGAGTATTTCACAGAAAACGACTGATGCTGATGCCCATATTGTGCGACACGCTGCACCCGCGATCCTTTTCTTATCTGCTTCGCCTAGACCCATCCTGCTGTTTCTTTGTCGTTGTTTACGTTGTTATGAGATGTGGAACACCTGTTATGAGACGCTGTTTCCGCCACAGCTTCTCTCCTCAAAATCCTTGAAACACTAATAAACGGATTGGTGAATCGGATCCTTCTCGTGGAACGAGTCATTGTCGCCATGCATTGTGCTCGTCGATTTGTCTACTTAGCTCCTCTTACTTTTCTTCTCTTACGTCGATCTTCTCGTATCCTGGTATGCACAAGGTTGTGCTTCACAACCATAAAAGTAAAATTGACACAGTCAGCCGATGTGGCAAAGAAATGTCTCCTTTGGATGGGTTTCAGGTAAGTGTACGTTTGGCAGGAGCCAAAGAAAGCGGCCGGAGAGAGACGGAGCCAAGACAGTCAAGGTTAAAACTCGAGTCAAGTCATGAAGGATGATCGACGGCCGACACATCCCACATCCACCGGCCGAGTGGGAAAGAATGAGATGATACTGAGACACGTACCCTCTGTCGTCCTCGTTATCACGCTGCCGTTACTCGGGGCTGTACATTGGTACCAACCGGTTAGAGTTGTAAGGGCAGTTCGGGTTGACGCGGTATCCGACTCAAGGCGGGCGGGGGTGGACGGACATGGGGGGGACAGAGCTTGAGAAATAGAGAGACGCAGATCAGTCCAAGAAGAAAAACGAGATAAAAGAGGAGAAATGTACTGCGCTCATTCGTTCTCTCAGTGTTCTGGCAATGTCGTGCTCATGTATCCGCTTTTTGTACTGCAACATCCTTCAAGTCCTCCATGCCACCCATATATTTACCCACGTTCTCGTGGCTGAGGATGGGGGAGAAGACGTCGATGCGTGGACATAGAATCAAACTTTCCGTCCTGGGGGTTTCTTGACCATCAAGGTCACCCTCTATTATGAGATTTCAGAGTCTGTGTCCCCCACGTAATAAAAGAAACAACGCCGTTGCCGATGGAAATTAAAAAGACTGCGTCAACAAAAGGACTTAGAAAGATGCATCAGCCACGATCTTCCTGCAAGGAAGGGCAGGGTTCATGGAGTGAGTGGGAGAGCTAGGCAATTGGGTATCGAGTCTGAATCAATGCCTATGATCGTCTGACCAGCCGAGCTCTCCAACTCCATTCAAAATTTCATTGGCGACTGGTTGCTTCTTGGAACAGCCCCATTGTAGTAAGGCAACCCTCCTTTTGCCTCCTTCCCCATCATCCCTTCATCTCGTTCCATCACTTCCCCATCGCCCATCCGCGGTTCGGTGGCAGAAAGTGAGGCGAGGGGTGGGTTGCGTCGTCTAATGCAGCGTGGTAAACGCCGTGGGGAAATCAAAAGCAGACAAGAGCGTGTCGACAACGAGACTGGTCAGTCAATCATGTATTCTATAAGATAAACAAGAGTAATAGGTTGAATGTGGCATCATCGCCGATACAAGACTGAAGGAGAGATGAGCATTGCTGGCTCAAGTCCAGAGAGAGTAGTAAGGCGGACGACGGCGTGTCATGTAGGATGGCACACTCCTTGCCCATGTCATTTGTATAAAAGCACCGTATTGACTGAGGTTGGCCGTATTTCATTGTTTAACGGAATGACGCTCCTGTAATAATGCCTCACCTCCACGTCTTTCTTGTATCCGCGATTCCTATCATCAGTATTTCCTCTACCAATTTAGCGTGGTACCCCGAAATGTACTGGTATGTCCGTGTTTGATATGGCAACACGAAGAAGGGCAGCACTGCAACGCCACGGTCCACCAGGGCATTTCCCGACCTCAACAAAAACTGGAAGTATAACCATAGCCTAGCTAGCACTTACTAGCATCGGTACTGCCCGACGAACTTCTACGCATAGTGCTGTAGATGTCAGCAAGGAGTTGGACAAAGGACACGCCGAATGGAAAGTGACACTCTTCCAAGTGTTACAGAGGCATCGAGGAAATCAGGAAACATAGGTGACGGATGGAGAGGCCACCTTGGCCTGTCGGTAGCAGCACATGGTCGGTCGTCTTGTGTCCTTTTCATGTTACTTTTTGACTTCCAGGAAACAGAATCGACGCACCTGTAAAGACCCCTAAGCACCACTCTGTTGAACCCCTGAACTGGCTAGGCAGTGCTGTGGTCCAGATGCTGCATACGGCCTTTCATTCCCAGACGTGGACATGACAACCGGTGTAGGACTGTTATGTTTTTCTGAAGGCACCTATGGTTCGCCGACGCTTCTTGATGCCGATGGTTGGGCCGATCGATTGTATCTGTGGACCGTGCGTGTGGCCATATGCGTTGTTCCATGCGAGAATTCAAATTTTGAACAAGGGGTCAACCTCTGTCCGTCAAACTGGCAACGTTTTGGTTGATGGTTTGATATCGATGTTGCCGTCTTGTCGAATGTTGGGCTCGATGGTGCCCTGCACAGTCCCTGCAATATCCGGGGAAGCGCCACTGCTGTTTTCATTGGGCCTCATTGTGTATTGTTGCTCAAGTGCGACGTGCTCCGTAAACGGACGCAGCGGCTTGCAACCAGGAACAACATGCAACAAGACCCAACGCATAAATAGCTGCTCAGGGCGCATGTGCCGGAAGTGTCGTGTTGTCCAGGTTTACAAGCCGTCAAGAAACGAGGGGATGTTAACCCAACGGAAGACCGCGTTGGCCAATGAGGGCGTGCCAGCAGAGCAAAGCTCCATTGTCAACTTTGTAGGGCCATGCCATTCATCTAAAATTGAGTGTTAATTGTGAATGGTTCCAGGGCAGGCAAGGAGCAGTACTCATAGTGGAAGTTCCTTTTCTTTTTCTGTCGGTTCAGCCGTTGCTTGCGAAGTCAGTAGCCGAGGCACAATCATGGCCCATCGACCGTGTTTGATAGTGACAAACAGATATTTACCAACAATATATGATGATGCCGAATACAAGAACAGAAAAAAGCGCAATTCTCAATTGTTCCTGGCAGGGCTCGTGCTCACTGGCTTTCACCACACGCCCATCCATTCTGAAGCGGCATTCCCTCTTTTCACATAAATGAAGTTTCCATACGCAAAGACCTCACGACACAACACTGGCTTCGCCTGGCTCCTCGCGTGATACCCCCAGACTGCATCACACTTGCAACAGTCACGCTCGCACTGCTGCTCTGCGTCATCTGGGTTCAGCATCGAGCCAAAATGACCTTTAAAAACAGACCCTGTGGAGTGTGCTGGGTGTGAGTGAATTCTTGCACCACAAAACGGCACAGGAAACCAACAGAGGACTGGCATTAATTGCCGTTGCTCTTGTAAAGTTCCGCATCCTTACAGCATGCACGACCTTGCTGCTGAGTGTGTACAAGCAGTGCGTGATGGGGGTCTCTGCATCCACTTGGCTCAGCACCATTGGATGTCAGGATGAGGGGAAAGAAACGCTGGCAGCGAACAAAAATAGTGGACGAAACAAACGATGGAAGCACTCGTGCAGCAGTGCACGTCTCAGCCAATGGGTTTCGTTTTGAGCCAGCGAAAGCCTCAGGCATTTGTGTGGCTGTGAGCAATTGCACGGCCATTTGGGCATCCATTTGTGGAGAGTGACTTGTCCTGGTCTTGTAGTTGTCACACTATGTTGCGAGAAAGCTTGTCCGTTCATGCAAGGACAACCAGATGTGACATTGCAAAGCAAATGACGAAAGAAAAGGAATGTTCAAAAAGGTGTGCGTGCGATTTACTTGTCGTGAGGAGAATTGCTGTTTGGTCAGCACACACTCGCGAGGATGTCTGAGGGCCGTTTGGATTGGACAAGAAGGGAAAAGGAGGGCGGGAAGAAACTTGAAAAAGGACCTGGGTGTCCGTTGGCAGCACCGCATTCCTGCACCCAGCCGTTGAGGCTTCACGGTGGCGCGGCCGCCGCGTGCTGAGAAAAGTGTTGCATCCACAGTGCTTATGTTCAATCGTTACTTTCTCACGAAAAGTGACATATCTGACACCGCTTTCGGGTGCAGATGGGCTGGCCCGGGGCTTGCGCTGGCGCCGAGGCCGTCGAAACCTTAACATCAGCTTTCTAGCGCCTTTGCATTCGCCTCTCGTAGGCCCTAGTCTTTGCTCGTTGGGATCCTCGATGTTGCTATTCTGCCGCAATTATGGTAAGATGCTTTCGGGTGCTGTGTCAAGCCGCGACCAGCGAGCAAGTTTAGGCAGTCACGGCTGCCAGCGAAGCAGCTCTGGGCACTAGAGAGAGTTGCTTGCGTGTCTTCGAAGGCGAGAAACGGTCACGGTTGTATCGGTTAATTGCCTCTGTGGCTGGGACGATGGAATATAGGATGGAAAAAGCAAAAAGGGCAGAGTAGCCAAAACATGAGAGCCAAAAAATCGCGGGCAACTTTACCTAAAATCCCGCCCGTTAATAGTGGGCGTGTCTACCCCCCATGCTGCCTTATTAGCTGGCCCAACTTCATGAAATGGAAGTGGCGATATTCGCGACAGCGAGGAAAGTCACGACTGGTTTGGAACACGCAACGGAGGCATCGTGTCGGCGATAATGGGAAAGAGCAGCCCTTGTATGTCCTTTTCGAGGAAATTTGAAGGCTGTGGCGAAAATTTTTTCACAGTCATGCTTGGAAAGGAAGCTGCGATCACTTCAGAAAGAGGCGCTTTTCGGCCATCGCGACCTCCTGTTGGTTTCCCCTGATTCCTGTTCAGGAAACCTCGCTGTTCGCCCCTTCCGGACGCAGCCGCCCGCTAAGTGATGACTGTCGGCCATCAGTCGTGATGTCGAAGCAACGGGCGTTCCCTTTTCGCCTGTGTGCCTGTGCTAGTGGCTTGGAACAGGCGACGAAACAGCAACCATTCGATGGTGGAGCCAGTCGCAACTTATCACCATCTGTTCTAGCTTGGTCTTCCGTTTTCTCTAGCATGCCTCATGTGTGTTTTTTATTTTTCAAATAGGGTCGACGGATGGGAACGCGTTAATGGGCTGGTTAAGCCACCCTAGCCGACCGCTCCTGTCGCGCGCTGTACCTCTGCGCTGATGGCTCTATTTTTTTCTGGCTCTTTCCGTTTTCTTCTGCGTCGGTCGCACATCTGCCTTCTTTCTGTTCCGATTCCATCCCCACGCCCTCTTTGGTTCGTTGTGATTTGTCCTTCCACCCCACACCCCCTACTTCTGGCTTTTACGCCCACCGCAGCTTCCATGATGGACCGTTGCCTCGGATTGCTGGCTGGTTTTGACTCCGTTCACTCCTTCCTGACCTGCCTCTTCTGCCTGCACCTGCCTGGCACTGATGCAGGAACTGCAGAGGTCGTATGCTCCTTCCTCAGTTTCTTGCGCTTTCTGTGTCTTTCCTCATCCCGCGCGGACGGATTGGCAAGAGCGATGCACCGCTGTTCCTCGCGCGCCCCCGTGCACCGTATGACCAGAAACATCGATAGTTTTATTTGCATACCTTCTCGACGTGTTCTTTAATATATGCGCCCGTACCCGTGCTTCCCACCATTTTGTCGTCCTCGCTGTTCTCATGTCCTCGATTCCTCAAAACGAAACGTCACTCCTCCTTCTTACTAGCCCTCATACACAAGTGAACCGGCGGCCTCGAAGGACAAAAGTGGCCTTTCGCCTCGTCTGTGCGACTGATATATATCGTGCACTTTTCACACAATCTGCTGCTGGCGGCTTCCCAGGCCTCCCTTGCTCGCACTTTCACGGCTCTCCCACAGCCAGCAACATCTCCTCTGTCCTGCTTGTCGAACCCCAGCTTGTTCTTCACCCCGTCTCGTCTTCTGTCCACCGGCTTCCACAAATAACTTGACCAGTTTCTGAGACCCTCGTCCCAGCCCAATATTGCATCCTTTGGCACCCATCTGGATAAAACACTGCCGCTGCTGCACCGTTTGCGCATTTTCAGCCAACGAACGCCTCGCTTTTGTTTTGTACCTTTTCTGGATCGTCTACTTGTACACTTCCGTGTTCCACACAGCCCATCCGCTGATTCCTCCCGTCCCCTTGCCGTCCCTGATTTCCATCTCTTGTGATCTGGGTCTTGTCTATATAGTCATTGCCTGCCTCCGCATGTCACCATCTCATCTCTCGCTGTTGTTTGAGTCAACTCTTAATCAACAGATCGACACCCACCTTGACAGCACCTGTCTGCTACATAACAACTTCAACAATCTCGACGACGTATCCAATCCACTTACACCGCTCTTGATAGCACCGCCGCCGAGTTCTCATCACATATCACATCTCACATACGATCCGCCATGCCGTCAATACGAAAGTACAGCTGCGGTGACAGCGCCGGCTCCATTCCCTCCAGCAACCACGAGTCCAACAAGGGCCGTCACAGCAGCGTGATCGATGCCGTCCCCTTCTCATCGCAAAGCACCGCTCCCACTTCAATGAGTGGCTCGCCTCGTCTGCCCGATAGTGAACGCATGCCGTCGTCGCCGGCGCCGCTTTACCATGAGCCTCGAGAGGACTTGTCGCCATCGACAATGTGCTATCCTCGCGCGTCGGTGGATACATACGTTTCGGGCGCCGATTCCGAAGAGGAACTGGATCAGCAGCTTCCCGAGAGCGCTCTGGACCTCACAGACGACGATGATGTCTCCAAAGACCACGACTGGTACCACGGCCTGAACAGATCCGAAGACAGCATTCCACCGCTTCCTGAATATCGTCATGACATCGTCGACAGGAATGTGTGCCCCGCGACACCCCAAGAGTTTGCGCAACTTTTCCCGAGCCTCGACCGCATGTCTGTTCGGCACGACGAGTTTACTGCTGACGGCAACATGAACCTGCGAGTCGATATTTCTGTTCCCATGGGCCGTCGACGTATTCTCACCTCGTACCAGCTGTTCCACCTACGCATGTACGACCTGACGAAGCGTGACTTTTCGCTGCGCCGCTACAGTCGCGACTCGGGCCGTGAGGTGTGTAACTCAAAACTCACGTTCATTGACCCGTCTGAGAAGAAGCACAAAGTGGGCAGGACCAGCCGGAAGTCGAGCTACGATGACAACATGAAGCACTGGGGCCGAAGCAGCACCACAAGCAACACCAGTGGCGGCCATGCCAAGACTGGCAGCACCGACATCCGACCAGGCCTACAGCGTTCCATGACAACTGCCCTGCGTTCGTTGGGCGCAATAGCAACCATTCCATCGTTTCGGCGCTCCAACTCGTCGGGCACCGACTACAAACAACAGCGCCCGGCCACATCCCATTCACCATACAGAAGCAATCTCGCCAGCGAGTACACCGCAACCTCGACACAGCCCTCGCTGTCGAGCTCCACCCCATCTCTTTTTGGACGAGAAAAGTTCCGGTCAGTGCATTTCCCACCGCCGCCAAAACCAACAAACACCATCAAGCTTGAGTTCAGCAACTATGCGCGCGTCGACCTGGAACTGCGTGGCGGGCATAACAACGGTCATGACAACACCCGGTACGAGTTTACATGGTGGGGTCACAAATACACGTGGAAAAGGGTCGTGGAGAAGCATCTCAACGTGGTGTCGTACCACTTGCTACGTGATGATAACGGCGAGAACCCCATTGCCCATATCGTGCCCGAGATGCGGTCACCGAACCAGATCGATGCTGACGAGGTGGCTGGCGGCTGGATTCCGCCCTGCCACATGTGGATCGCCGATCCGTCCGTCCTCGAAGTCATGACTGACGTCGCAGAGTAAGATATCCCCCCGTTTGTACTGTAAACAACTCTCCTAATACTAACTATATCAGTGTCATTGTGTCAACTGGTCTCATTTCCCTGACAGACGACTGCATCCGCACGCGTTGGCAGCCGCGCAAGGCCCATGGCCTTGCTGTTCCTTTAATATCCCGCACACTCGACATGGACAATGTCAATCCGCGTGCTTTGATGCAGCATGTATTCCATCGCCGCAACAGCCACGGCAGTGGCAGTAGCGGTAATCATGGTAGCCCATATATGTCCAGCCCCTTGCGCAATGCACAGGCGACCTATTGAGCTGCACATGCAATTTCTACAGGTGACCGAGGCCATGGTCGTACTCTCTTCTTTTCTATTGGGCTTTCACTTCCTTCTGTATTCTTTGTAATTCCTATGCTTTCTTCTTCTTCTTCTTCGTCGTCTCCCCTTTTCTTTGGTGCTTTAGCGACACGATATGCCGCTTCATTATCGGTTCTCTCATCCTCTTCTGATTTTACCATACTGTTGGGCATATATCTTTCGGCTCGTTTTCTCCTTGGCTTCACTCAAATTAAGCATGGGAGTATGGGTATTGCGAACTTCTACACCCCTCAATAGCTTGCGTTGTATATTTTGTTATATTTGGAAGACCACGGGCCGTATGAAGAATGTCCAATGCATTTTCATTTTTCGGAGTTCTTGTTTGTACTTCTGCCTTTTTGGTCTTCATTCTTGTTTCCACTCTATTTCTGATTGTCTTTCAGGCCCAAAAACCTGTGTTGACCATCAAATTACAATCGTTTTACATTATAAAGATTTCACGATCCCCTCTTGTGTTCAATTATATCATTATTTTATCAATTTGGATTCCGTTTATGTGCAGCATCATGGAGAGTATCTGGCAAGTGATGACCAGATGAACCTGACATATATATGTAAATGACGCTATGGTGATTGCAGTGTATTGGTGATTGCAATGTAGTGGTTATTGCTGTTGCTTATTGTTTGGTGCTAATGTGTACCAGAGGAAAGTAGTGGTGCATGACGGGCGTGATGAAAATAAAGACGGAAAATTATAGGTAACGTGATAGAATCAAGTACTAAAACTAAAATGCATAAGAAACCAAAAGACTAAGACAAGAATGACAGCAGCTGGAGGCAATGCGGTGAATAATAAAAAAAAGCCAATGACAGCAAGTAACAAATTTGAAAACAAAAACAAAGACAAAAAGACACAGCCTGGCACAGTAACAAAAATCAAGCTGACCGGTAGAACCGCCGGATGGTTCCCGTGTCTGACTGGCCAACCCTATCAAACGTCCCGTAGTCACCCCTGGTGCTGTTCTCGCTAATTTCTCGGATCCGATTTGCATTTTCGACTGAGTTGCTGCCTTGGCTGCGCAGCGCCGTCACTGAAAAGTACTAGTTGCCTTGCGCGGCATTGCGTCGAGAATGGTAGGCCAACAGGGCTGGATCGTGGGGTGTGATTTGTGTCCACGAAGAAGTCCACTGTCGTTCGTCTGGAACCAGTATTAAAGGCGAAGTCGGGAGCGGCGGCGGCGGTGGTACTTGCAGTAACGGTGGTGGGGGCGGAGGTATGAAGGACGATGGGATCGTTGGTGTTGACGGCCAAGAACAGAGCGACCTCGCGCTTGACCGGATGTTGGATGACCTTGAAGCTGTCCTGGCGCGGCCAGCAACGGTCATCGCCCATTCACTCCCCCCTCCTCCACGGAGTTGGCCATGGGTTTCCTAGTTCTGGCCCTCCCAACCGATCCAGCTGCGCGGCATGATCCGCCAGATCTTGACCTCGCCGGACCGCAAGTCATCCAGCTTGTAGCTCTCGAGCTTCACCTTTTTGCTCTCGCGGCCCTGCTCCCAGGCACGCACCTTCTTCTTGGTGCCGTCCCACTCACCCACAACGGCGACATGGTCAGGCTTGCCGACCTCCATGCTGTATTTGGCATGCATCGCGCCGTGTTTGCCCTGGAATTTGGCGTTGCGCAGCGTGATGACATCGCCAGCGCGGATCTCGTCGTTTTGCAATGTGCTGGCGTTGGCCAAGTTGGAGTAGACAAGAGCGCCAAAGGCACGCGTGCCAACCGGTAGCAGGGCGTCCCGGAAGGGCTTGATCAGCTCGAGAACGAGCGTCTGCGGCGTGCCGTCGCCCACAACGGTGTCTTTCTTGGCGAGGATGGAGTCGGCAACGTGACGGCCGAAGCGCTCGTACGACTGCTCCAGTTGATCCTGGCGCAAGCTGCGTGGTGGTGGCTCGTGGCGCTGCTCCAGGTGAACGTCGGACGAGTCGGACGGGTCAAAGCGAACGGAGATGACTGTCTGCGAGTAGTCCACGTACAGGATGTATAGGTCACGAGTGATCTCCACTTTGCCGCCCTGCTTGGCAGACTGCGACTCCTCAGATTCGAAGAAGATGTCCTTGCGACCTTGCAGCTGGGGTGGAAGGCTATTTGGTTGCAGCCACCATCCAGAATGAGGTGCCAGATCCAGGTCGTTGGCGACAAAACCCGACTCCATCGAGGGGCGGTTCACGTCCAGGGAACGACGCACACCGGAGACGCCGCCTCGAGGCATGTCAATGGACTGTCGTGTGCCGCGATTGCTGTGAGGGGGGGCAGCACTCGGTGCTGGTGCATTCGGTGGGGGTGGCGGCGGCCCGGGTGGGTACTGTGCACCAGCACCGCCCCGAGATCCAGTGACGGGCGAGGCCGAAGCGCCAGAAACAGAGAAGCTGAGGTCAGGTGTTGAGTACGAGTCATCCATAAATGATCCAGTAGCACCAGAAGTGAGGCCTGGCAGAGCTACACCGGGCGAGGTTGGCTGCGCAGAGTAGTTGTACGGGTCGTAGTCATCACCGTGGCGCGGCGTCTGGCTCGAACTAGGTGGTGGGGGAGGTGGAGGCGGAGGGCCCCGAGGCACGTCCACGGACCGTCTCTTGTCACCAAGTGATGGGCGAGGAGGCGGCTGGCTGGACGGGACGCCGGGCGGTCCGCTGGGTGGTAGACTTGGGGGCAAGCTGGGAGGCGGCGGTGGTTGGCTCGGAATCGGAGGCGGCGCTCTGGACGCACCCGGAACTGGCGGTGGGAAGGACGGTGTCTTCTCCAAGGTGGGAGACTTCAGAGATGCACTGTCTTCGAGGCTAGAATCGCGGGCGTGGGCCTTTAGAGAGTTCTTGTGGGAGACGGGGTTGGCAATGTCAGTGTCATAGTCGCCCTCGTACTCCGTGACCTCCTCCTCCTCCTCATCGTCTGATCCGAGCGGCTGCGGTCTGCTAGGTGACAACGGCGACCGCATATCGGCGGTAGACTGGCGGCTCAGAGACGTTGGGGGAGGCGGAGGCGGCGGCCGGGTCTGGACTGGCGGGGGTGGCGCTGGCGCAGTACCAGGGATCGGGGGCGGCAGGCGGCTGGCACGCTTATTCTGCGGGGAGGTTGGTGAGGAAGGCGAACCAGCAGCTTCCGCAGCACGTTGGCCGCTACTCGTGGGTCGGGGAGACGTGGGGACTGCCGGTGCCTTGGGCGCGGAGGCAGGAGGAGGTGGAGGCGGTGGCAGCTGCGCAGGCTCGCCTCTGGGTGTCTCGAGAGGGTCGCGCTGGGCTTCGGACAGCTCGTCGTCCGAAGCAGAGCCCTCACTCTGCGAACGAATGGTGGCTGCCGCTGCAGGTGGAGGAGGGGGTGGCACAGGACGGCCGCCTGGGATGGGTGGTGCCGCACCTCGGGTCGGGAGTGATGGGGAACGCGACTCCTTGGTGATGGGCTCAGGCGTCTCTTCCTCTTCGTTTCCTTCGTCCGCAGGCGCTTCCGCGGGCTTCTCTTCAGAGCGGCGGCCGATCATGCCAGGCAGCGCTAACATAGCGGGCACAGGCGGAGCACGGGTGCTGGGTGACGCTGTGTCTTCTGCGGGCGCAGCTGGTGCTGCCGCCTTCTTCTTCTTTGGTCCCTGGGGGGGCGGCGCGCCAAACATACCCTGCATGCCTTGCATGCCCATCATGCCCATACCCCCGCTCATCTTAGCCATCCGCGCCCGCAGCTCTTCACGACGGCGTGTCTCGGGGTCTGTCTCATCGCCTTCGTCCTCCTCGCCCTCCACACCAGCCTCTTGCTCCTCATCCTCATCATCCGCTGCCTTTGCGGCCGTGGACTCAGGGACATGCTCCTCCCCCTCTTCCTCCTCGTCATCTTCTTCAGGCGCTTTAGCGCGATTCTGTTCCACGGAGCGTCTCTCGCTTGGCACAATAATGGGAATTGTTCGAGATGGGCGTCTCGACTTCTCGTCGCTGTCGTCGCGTTCCGTGACCTCATCGTCCTGGCCTTCAGTTGTGTCACCGGCACCAGACATATCGGCATCGTTGCCATCAGCCTCGGGCCTGTCAGGATCCTTAGACGTCTTGCGGCGGGGAGGATGGGGTATGCGGGGTGGGTGAGAAGTTGCAGGCTCTTCGATGGAGCGGCGGCCAATCGTGTCGCTCGTGGATTTCCGCTCGAGGGCAGGAAGAGAAGCCTCGTCGGCGGCACCGGCAGCAGCACCAGTACCAGCACCACCAGCACTGGCAGCCGCACCCGCGGCGTCGTAACTCTCGAGACGCTTCTTTGGGGGTCTCTTAGGCTTCTCCTTCTTGGCAGCGGCATCCGCGTGTCTCTGCGCCTGTTCTTGTTGCTCTTTCTGCAAACGGGCCATGCGCTCCTTCAAGCTCATCATGGGTTTGGGCTCGTCATCGTCGCCCTCACCGCCACCAGTAGAAGCACCTGCAGACGCTGCGCCTGGAACAAGACCAGCCTTCTCAGCCGACTCCAGGTTCTCTGCCTCACGCTCCTTGATCTCCGGGTCTTCATCCCGGCGGTAGATTTTGGCGGTCGGGACATCTCGTGCTTGAGGGACAAAGGCATTACGGCTCGGGGGAGGTGCGACAAACGGCTTCTTGATGAAGGTGCTGCTGCCTGAGCCACTACCGAGGCCGCTAGGCTTAAACGGAGTGATGGGCGGTGCAGCAGGTTTGTTAAATGCCGCAATACGGTCGCGGAAGGAGTTGCCCGAGGGCTTTTCGGAGACAGGGGGCGGCGCAGGCTTCGAGGTAGCAGCAGGAGGTGGGCGGGCAGCTTCGGGGGCCTTAGAGGCGGCGACGGGAGACGCGGGCGACGTCGGCTCGGCGGCCTTAGGTGGAGGAGGCGCAGGTGCCACCACGGTCTTAGCAAGCTTAGGCGGCTCCGGTTCCTCCTCCTCGTCTTCCTCTTTTTCTTCTACATGCTGTGGAATCTCCTCAGGCGACGGGGGGGCAGGCGCAACAGAGGCAACGGGGCCTGGAGGCGAGACAAGGGGAGGCGATGCGGCAGCAGGTACAGACGCAGGACCAGGCACCGGAGCCGCCAGGGGAGAGGCTGGTTCATCTGTGGCCGTGGCCACGGCAGCTGTGGGGGTGGCGCCGGGCGAAAAGGCCACGGGAATCTCCGAGTCCCGCTTGGTGCGGGTGCGGGTAGGCCGCGGTGGCGCGACAGGCTCGTACTTTTCGACAAAGTTCCGGGGGAAGAGGCCCCCGTTGTGATTGCCGGCGTCATCGGTGTACTCTCCAACCAGCCATTCGGCGTCTTCCTCCTCCGTCACAGTGATGATCTGTCCAACAGGAAAGTTAAGGTCGTCATCGTGGGCGGAGGAGTATTCGTAGATCGCCTTGACTTTGTACATGTTGGCGGTGTGTTTCGGGGGCAGAGCGCGTCCCTGTGAAGACGCGCTCAGCAGACAATGAGTGAGAGGCGGTTCGATTGTGTTTGTAAGTCTGTTGGGCAGAGTTGTCCGCCGGTTTGCAGGGTTGAGGCGTGGGTGAGCCGTGGCTCGACTTGAAGCTTCGACCCCTCCTTTTCCGGAAACCGCGGGGATGCCTGTGGGCAAGCCCCGATAATTAGGGGGGCTACGTAACCGCGACAAAGCCGGTCGGGCGAGGAAAGAGCGCAAATGAGACCGGAAGGTGCAATGGACGTCGATGACTGGGGACAAAAAAAAACAAAAATGCAAGACGAGAGGGGAAGTGGAAGGCAGAATGTGGTGCTGCTGTTGATGCCCAGCGGTCAGCGTTTCGTTCTTTTTGGGGGACTATTTCTCGGATGGTATCTGGCGCTGTCTGGTGCTTTCTGCAGCGCTAATCGGATAGGCAGCCGTTTGGAGAGGTGAGGCGCAGGGCAACGAAGGACGCGGAGAGCGCAGAAAAGAGCATGCATGGCCTTCCGATTGCCAAATACGAACATGGACAATGCACAACCCACTTTGGCTGCATGCTCCTGGGCCAAGGAAAGGGCAAAACGACAACGAGGGGGGGGATTGTGCTGACCTGTTTGCGTGCTGCCTTGACGACTCGACTGCGGATTCTCAAACACGAACGGTCACGGTGCGGGAGGCAGGCAGGGACACCAGCTTAGCCGCAATGCCGTGCTGTGCCGTTTCTGGATGATGCCAGCGTTTCTTGTGTGGTATGCTTAGATATGCTTCTGTGGTCAGCATTTGCCCGTCGGGTCGAAGTAGCTGAAACGGAGCAAAGAGACTTTAGGGGAAACAGTGAGGGGCGTGAGAGACAATGGCAGCCTGCGAAAGCCAAGAAACAGCTTTGTCTGAGAGACAAACTGCTGGAGAAACGTGCAAGGGGCAGGCAAGAGAAGGAGGGAGAGGATGTTTGGAAGGCCGCATGCCAATGGGGAGGGGAGCAGCGTGGCTGTGGCCGTGGCTGCGGTGGATCGACATACAAAAATGTTTCGGGGCGTGATGCAGTTCTGCACGACGACTCGTCCTGCCGGCGTGATCGCACTTGAGACGATGGTGTGAATGGGGAGGCGGGCCTTGTCGTTATGACGGTGGTTGAGACAGGGCAGAAGCCAATATATTATCAGGAGAGCAGCAGAGCAGATTGCTGCTCTGTAAAGGTCGGCAGAGGCGGAGAAGGGGGGCTTCCTTCCCTGGAGCTACGGTAAAACAAGAAAGTAGGGGCGACTTGCTGACACGATGCGCTTCAGGGGATTAGGGGCGCAAGGTGGGTGGGGCTGGACCTGGCAGTTGGCAGGCGCGCTGCCTGGACAGCCGTTGCTACGTGGACCGGGATTGGCTCACACGGCTTGGGCGCCCGCCTGACACGGGATACCGTCATCGTTCAGTGGGTGGCGACCGACCTGTCCTGCCTGTAATACGGGGCGATCGCATTACCTGCCAGTGCTGGGCGTCGCCACTGGCTCCTACGAACTGCACCCCACAATTTTTTCCTTAAGCGGGGTCTGGCCGAATCTTTTTTGTTGCAAGCAAAAACGTCGCAAGCTAGCTACGCTCAACCTTTTCTTTCGAGCGCCTCTTCAGCGACTTTGGTGACAAATAAAGGATGACCGTCCACCTTCACAAAAGCTCGCCATCACCACACCGCGACCTCCATCATGGCAGCCCCAGACCGGCAACTAAAGAGCATTCTGAAAAAGCCGTCTGCACCTGCACCCGACGTCGATGACATTGTCGACGACGCGGAGGACGATGGCAGTGGCGCCGTGACGCGACCCGCCACCCACAGCCGTCGTCTGCGGTCTGACCAAGAGAACGCTGAGATTGCGAAGAAGCACGCCGCCATCCTCCAGCAGCGCCGTGAGCTCGAGTCGGCCATCTTTCTATCCATCGAGACGCTCACCGAACTGCCACTCGTGAAGGGCGCCGGTTTCTCAGCTGCCACACCAGCGGACGAAGATGTCGAAAAATTCACAAGCCTCGTCCGCATCTTTCAGCCGACCGACTACGACGACCTCATCGAGGAGCGCAACACATATGGTCACTGCGGATATGTGCTGTGCCCCAAGCCGCGGCAGTCATTTGCCGGCAACGGGACCTGGAAACTGGTCAACGCAGGCCGCAAAGATTTTGGCATTGTCGCCAAGAAAGAGATCGAAAAGTGGTGTTCGTCACAGTGCGCACGGCGGGCATTGTACATCAAGGTGCAGCTCAACGAGACGGCAGCGTGGGAGCGAGCGGGCATCCCGGACATTCACATCGAGTTAATGGACGAGGGTACGCCGAAGGGCAAGAAGGCCGCAGAAATTGGGACTGCAGAGGCGGCAGCGGCCAACGAGGCCCAGCTGGCGCAAGACCTGGCCCGGCTGAAACTTGGTGAGGAGCGCCGGCTGGCACAAAATGCAAATGCACTGGCTATGGAGCGGGGCGATGCGGGACACGCCGGTGTTGCCGCTGCGCTGACTGACTTGGACGACAATAATAATGACCAGCCGCCACGGATCGTGCCTCCAATGCCAACGGCTCTCGTTGACGTCAACATTGTGGAGAAGAAGGTGATTATGGCGCCGACAGCGCCGACACTGGAAACCGAAGACGCTTCCGGCAGCACGGGCGGTGATACTTCGCACATGGTCGTCGAAGGTCACAAGATTAGATTCCGCGATGATTAGGCGGATCGAGGCAAGCACACAACAGAAAGATGTGCCATCTGATTTATATACGGAGTTTGGGTTGGAAATAATGAAACCATACGAGGAGCATATAGACAGTTAGATACCCGCAGTATACTGTTAAAAGACAGTCCAAAATCAAACGTTATCCTACTCATATCCGCTTGTGAACGAGAACGTTCTGTTCGACCTGAATATTACGAGTGTGTCGGGTCAAAGATTAGATGTAACGATTACGTTGTCTACAGGGATGAGTACGAAATAATGCAACAAATATACGAGTCACGGCTATATGTGGTCAAACACGGTCTGACAGCACTACGGCAGCACAACGACAGCACAAGCATCTAAGAGAGGGAAGTGAGAATTGGCGATCAAGCAAGACAAAAGCCTATCTGGAGCAAAGTGCCAGTATGACTTTCCGCGACACCTTGGGGGTTGTGCAACATGTTTCTCATTTTTTTTTGATGTGTTTTGACGGCCAGGCGGCTGGCTTTCGTCAAAGCGGTCCGTACTTTCCATCTGCGCTTCCAGTTCATAACCCATCCCGGTACTCCCGATACTTGCGTCCTTTTGGCGCTTGCGTCCCCTCCTCTGACTCTCACCGACCGCGTCCCAAGAAACGTTTTTGCTGCACAAATGTCGACGAAAGAAACAGAACAGGGAGCGCCGAGGGTCGAGTGGAGGAGGAGGTAGGATGACAAAATGGCGAAGATGTCGGAGTCGGGTCATTTCATAAATATAAAAGAAACAGAAAAAGATCCGAGGACGCCAGGGTTTTTGAAATTTTTGGTATTGTGAATTTATATTTTTCGTCGTGTGATCTTTGGCACCACCATGCTACCGCCCACCGCTTAGTCGCGGCGAGGGGGGCGGTCACCGAAGCGGCGGCCACCGCGCTCGGCGGTCTGGACCTGGGTGACGGGGATGACGTTGACGGGGATGGCATCGAACTGCGGTTGTTAGACGGTGAGCCAAAAACATACAGTCCTATTCAGATATGGGTTTGAACTTACGCCAAGGTGCTTCAGCAGGTCCTTGGTCTCGGTGTCGACGTCCAGCTGGCCGCTCTCCGAGTTCTGGGCAAAGTCAAGAGCCGAGACCTCGGGGACGTACTGGTCCTTGCGCTCGCGCTCCTCCTCCTGCAGCTTGAAGGAGATACCGCGGACGGGGCCACGCTGAATGCGCTTCATCAGATGCGTCGTGTAGCCGGCGATCTTGTTGCGCAGGCGCTTCGAGGCAATGATGGCAATCTCATCGCAGACGCGCTTGTTGGTCTCGAAGTCCAGCGTCAGCTTGGGGTAGTACCGCTCAATGATGACCTTGGCGGACTTCTTGACGGTCTTGGTGCGAACGCGACCCATGTTGGCGGTTTGTGTGCGGTGAGAGGAGGGGGAGGTGGTTGTCGGCGGTGGTTGTTGAGAGAAAGAAGTCGAGGTTGAAGGTGGGAAGAGCCAAAAAGAGCAGCCAAAAAGCAGATGCAGACAGTTGGAACAATTTTTTGGGCGGGCTCCACGCAGTTTACTGAGCCCTTAGTGTCGAAAATTTCTGGTGGACGGAAAAAGGATGTTAGGGTACGAATGTGGGTCTGCACGTGATTCTAAAAGTGCTGGTGTTGGGTTGAAGGCGCTAGTCAATTTTGAGGGAAGAAACCTGCACCCGTATTTGCACGTGACTATACCAGACGCCGCATCTTGTTTTCATTTGGAGGAACCATACACATAGGGATTTGAATGAATTTTGAGTTGAATAAAAACGCTATACCTTTTATCATTTGGCAATACTACATGAGAGACGTATGCTTTCCGTCTTCTCATCCTCTCAGGATATATACACAGAGACATGCCTCCTCTCAGTCCTTCTAGTTCAGACCGTAGCTCTCGGCACTGCTGATCGCAGAGTCGGCATTTTTCAGACCCATCGGGCGAACGGGGCGGCCCAGGACAAAGCGACCGGACACAGACCGTGGCTGGGAGTCGGCACGTGTGGACTCCAGACGCGAGGGCTGGCCATAGATGGCCTCCTTGCCCTCGAGCTCGTCCCTGACAAGCGTCGCCTCGGGGTCTGCCTCGGCAACCTGGACCATGACGCGACCCTGGGAGTTGACCTTGGCGGTGGCCACACGCACGGGGATCTTGAAGCCGCCGTAGACAGACGGGTCGATGACGCTCAGACCCGGGATGGCGCGGTTGCTGCTGTAGGTGGGGTTGTGGCGGGTGTTGGAGTAGGCGGCCTCGCCGAAGGGGCTGTCGGTCACGAAACCAGCAACACCCAGCTTGGCGGACCAGGAGCCGGTGGAGGTGCGCGGTTGGATAACACGAGACTGCACCGGTGGGTGGAACTTTTGCGGGCCGTAGACTGGGTGGTTGTCGAGGAAGGCGGCGGTGCGCAGGTAGGTCAGGCCCGCCGAGGGGTGCGACATGGGAGGGCCGTCCCGAGCCCATGGGTTGCCCGCGGGGCCATTTGTGGGCGAGGGCGTGGACGACGAAGTGCTGCTAGCCAGGTCGCCGAGACCGGTCAGTGGTGAGAGGAAGCCGCCGCTCAAGCTCGCTGTGGAGCGAGCCAGGTTCTGGTAAATCTTGTCCGTGGGCTCGACCGGTGCCAGGTCCAAAAATTTGCCCACGAGGCGGTAGAGCAGTGGGCGGTCGTGACGCAGCACGCGCAGGTATTCGGTCAGCTGCTCGTCGGTGATGTCGGCGGCGGTGAGTGTCTGGGCCGCATCAGCGCCGCCACGGTCCATGGCGTCGGCAGCGGCTGTGGCGTTCTTGTCGGCAGCCAGTTGGGTGCGCAGAAACTCGCGGAACTCGGGGCGGCGCGTGCGGACCTTCTTCTTGAGGTAGGCCTGAAAATCACCTTCAGTGATGCCGGCCAACCACGGGCCCTCGAACTTCCAGCGCTTGTCCTCGGGGGTGTGGCGCTTGGACGGGTCGATGGCGATGACGTCGGCCTCCTCCTCGAAAACAGACTTGCCGGCAATGTGCTGCCTCTGCTCGGCGTCTGTTTGGGAGGTCAGAGGCATGTTGAGACTCTGCCATTTGCGAAGCGTGGCGGTGTGGTCGTGGGCGAAGTCATAGTCGGTGATGCCCTCGATAGTGTCGTGCTCGTAGACGCGAATTGAACGAAACTTTATGGCCAAGTCCGGCATGCGCCGCTTCAGGCCCCAATCCCCCCTCTTGCGCGAAGATCGGGGACTTCGGATGGCCGGTAAAGTCGGGAACGGCTTGGTGGCTCTGTCAGAGTTCTGGGTTTGAACATCTGAGACGTCGCCTGGTGCTTGTGGAACTGGCTTGACTGGTAGGGAGAAGAGGCGGGAGGTGCGCAGCAACGCAGCGCCTGGCGACAATGTTTTTGAAGCCATTGCAGCGAGGTATGTGACAGTCAACGGGAATCGCTGCCGGCGTCTGCGCAAGGAAGAGGAGGTTGCAGTCAGTGCATGGCAGCCAAGCCTGTTCACGTCGTGAAGCTTTTTTGGGGGCAGCTACAAAAAATGGCGAGACGAAAAACATGCCTGAAGCATAAAGTGGGCCAACATCGAATTGAGTGTACTTTATTGGTGGGAATGTTCCGTCCAATCACAGATCAGAAAGAATGGGTCGCCTTCAACAGTCCCGATTTCTCGACATTGTCCGTGTGCGCGTGTGTGACGCCTGCAGCGATGTTAAATCACGGTGGTGACGAGAGATGAGAGGGCATTTACGCATTATACATTGGTTGAAACGGTGGACATTTTGCAGCATGCTCTGAAATGTGGTTCGGGATGTAATCCAGATAAAGAACTAAACAAGGCCAAAATGGCCCGTATGCGCGCTTGATTTCTGCTAGGAAAGAACGCTCTGTAACACCGTGAATGCCTCCTTCCCAATTGCCTTATTGTGAGCACAGTTTCCCCCTCGCTTCCCCCATGAATCGGTTTGCACTCATTATTCTCCTCTCTTTTTGGTATAAACATTCACACGTCTACATTACGTTCGCTTCATCTTGGACAATTCCGAAGACACGGCTTCCTACCCTCCTCACGTGCATATGGCTGGACGGTGCTTGTGCCGGCGTCGGTGTCGCTGCTGGCGGTGGTAGGCAATGGCCTTGGGGATGAGACAAGGGAGATGTGGCAGTGTGCGACCGGGACTGCAGCTGTCGTCTTTTTGAAGCAGAGAGACAGTGCTGTTGCTGCTGTTGCTGCTGCTGCTGCTGTCGTCGATGCCAATGCTGTGGTCCGACGCGGCGGCCACGGCCTCGATTTCGCGCGAAAACGACTCGATGACGTTGTTGATGACCTCCATGATCGCTGAGGCATCGCCCTGAGGGTCGACCAGAACGACGTCGCCTTTTGCGGGCGTTGATACAGAGGAGGGAGACGGTGCCCGTAAACATAAAGAAGACGAGGAGGAGGAGGAAGAGGAACTGCTTTCGATCGACTCTTGAGAACGGCGACGCAGGGTCCTCCGGTCATACGATCGCCCGGTTGGGGATAGTGAAGGCGGCGACGACGCCGCCGGCATCGTCGGCGAGCGTACAACCAACATCGCCTCTTGCACGTGCGGGAAGCTGAGCAGGAGCATCAGCTTGTTATACGGCTCCCAGGGCCGGATGGTGTCGGTGCGCACATGGTCAATGGCCAGCGCCCGCACATGCTCGGCGGTGTCACGGACGTGGAGGGTGAAATCACGGGCGGTTTCGTCGTAGCCCATGAGGCCATGCCGTGGCAGGTACAGGACGTCAAAGGTGGGCGAGAAATAGATGTAGTGGTCCTGGGGGTGGGAGCTGGTGCGGAAGGCACGGCGGTACCAGTCCTGGTGCAGGGCCTCGGCACGGGCCTCGCGGTTGACGTGCAGCAGAGCGGGCGGGCATGCTGTGGTGCGGCAGCAGTCGGCGTCGGCGTCATACCAGACCTCGACGACACGGGGTTGGCGACTGAGGCGCCAGATGCTGACACGGAGCTCAGCTGGCAAGTCGGAGAATCTGTTGAAGGAGTGCATGGCTAATGTGATGTAGAGGCGGTCATTCAGTGAGGTCGTAGATGTATTATGTGGTCGCGAGACCGGAGAGGAAGCGTAATCCGATGGAGGGTGAAGTGAAAATTACAACATTAAAGTTTGGGGACTGGGACTGGGTGTTCTATGGCGTTTGCGCCCGTACTTGGTGAGCATCCGGCGTCGTTGGTGGCCACGGCCGAAGTGGTGATGTAATGAACTGAGTCAGCTCAGCTGCAAGGGTGAGTAGACGGTGCACGAGAAGAAAAGAATTTTAAGTATACGTGACGAAAGAAAGATCCACACAGAAAGGAAAGGTAAGAAAACGGTCAATTGTCTAAAGCAGTGACAAAATACGTCCGTAACGAGGCAAGAAGAAAGGAAAAGAAAGAACAAAGTAGAAATAACATGGCCAAAAAAAGTACAAAGCAGGTGACGTCTGGTTCGCCGAGGCGAATTATTTTTGCCTTGGTCTTGCGCACCTAGCCTCCGTCCACCCCAACCAACGACGGGCGCCAATAAATAAGGCATTAAGTGACTTGGCTTATTCGACTTGGCCAGACCACGACCAAAACAAAGCTGCAGCCAGGAGCCCGACGAGCTGGGCATCGGGGGGTCCTCCGGTCGGTTCCGCATAGCGGAGGCAGACGCGACGTCTTGGTAAATCTTACCATACGAATTATGGGTGATGGTGCTGCCAGACAGGGGTTCTTGAAGTCTACGAAATCTATCCGGGACGAGAACGCTGCAGTAACTACGAAGCGGGAAATGACGAGCCTGGAGTCGTTGGGGAAAAGAAAACGAGAAATAAAAGGCCGACAAGGAGTAATCTAGGTCACGGCCAAGGCCTTGCGGCACGTAGAGTGCAGATAGAGCGCACGTCCGCAAGCGGGTTATGGTCTAATATAATGTAGGGTGAATGGGAAGACTTAACTACGAGGAGGGTGAAGGTGGAGGGTGGCAGGTAAATAGAAATAGAATGAGAAGGGAAATAAAAGAAATGGCATTGGGCTGTCAAAAGGCATGAACAAGAATATTACATGTGGCTATGCGAACGGACACAACGTATTAATCGCTTGTGTGTGTAAGTGGTTATAGGGGTTGTAAGAGAGAAAAAATGGTAGAAGTAAGGGAAAAAAAAAGAGAGAGAATTACGACAAGAAGGAAAAGAAAACCGCATAAGAGGACGGAATCAAGACAGTACGCAGAGCAGTCAGTCTCGTCATCTATCTTCGCATCCAAATGGATATACCTGGACGAGAAACGACAACAGGAAAGCATAGCGAAAGCTCTGCATTCATTCTCCTAATATGGTGGGCCCAAGGTTGAGTTTCCGTCATACCCCTGGATTTTCTCGATCTCTTTTTTTTTTTTTTTTTAACCTTGTCATTTCCCCGGTTCACTGTCTCGACTGTTCCTTTCCCCCTATCCCACTCTTTGCTCACAACCGTTGTTGCCTCTTTTGGAAAGCCGCCTTGGGGTCAGTGCAACCCTGGACCAACAATCGTATGACTTTTTGGGTGCCAATGTGGCCAGGGAGTAAAAGGGATGTGGTCATATTAGCCGACTGCAGCTTTCCAGCGGACAATGGCTTCAGTCCGACCGCCTGAATAGGCCTTGTGAACTGCTTTTTAGCGACGCCGCCGTAGCGCGCTTAAAAAAAGTGGAAAATCAGGTGCTTTTTGCTAGACCCATTTCGTGCAGGACATGCCTCAATTTGTTCTGGAAGGATTTTGGGGGCAGCGTCACAGCTGACAGGAACTGAGAAGCCTCTAAGGCTTAGGGGTTTTCGGGGTCAACAGCGGCCACAGGGTCAGGCCGGCGCTAGCCCTGTTCTGCGGGGTTGTCCTGATGTGCCTGGCAGCAGAGAGTCAGTGGCAGCCATCTAAGACGAAAAAAAAAAAAAAACCCCCAGAAAAAAAAAAGAAGCAAGAAAGCCACCAGCACGGCCACCGCATAAGCTGACCAGGCTCTGTGCTACACTGCCAATCGAGAGTGACACGACGCAAGCCTTTTATCCCGTCTCTCCTGCCTGTACTCTGCCCTCGTCCCCTCCATTCCGCCCCTCACGGCCATGCTGGCGGCCCGCAGGATGGTGTCCACCTCGTCAGCCAAGGCCGCAGCCGTCTCCGCAGCCTCTTCAGCCTCTGCAGCCTCGTCAACCATATCGTCGACTCTCCCGACTCTGCCCGCCTCGGCCACCCACGGCGCGCTCACCTTCGAGCTGCTGGCCCGCTGCTCGACCACGCGGGCCCGTGCCTCCATCCTCACGCTACCTCATGGCCCCGTCCAACTGCCCGTCTTCATGCCCGTCGCCACGCAGGCTTCGCTCAAGGGCCTGACGCCTGCCCAGCTCGCCGACACGTCCTGCCGCCTCTGCCTCAACAACACCTACCACCTGGGCCTCAAGCCGGGCCAGGCGGTCCTGGATGCCGTCGGCGGCGCGCACGCGTTCCAGGGCTGGCAGCACAACCTGCTGACCGACAGCGGGGGCTTCCAGATGGTGTCCCTGCTGCAGCTGGCCACCATCACGGAAGAGGGCGTGCGCTTCCTGTCGCCGCACGACGGCCAGCCGATGCTGCTGACGCCCGAGCACTCGATTGCCCTCCAGAACAGCATCGGCTCCGACATTGCCATGCAGCTGGACGACGTGCTGGTGACGACGTCGCCCGACGCCGAGCGCATGCAGGCCGCCATGGAGCGCAGCGTGCGCTGGCTGGACCGCTGCATTGCGGCGCACCGCATTCCCGAGCGCCAAAACCTCTTCTGTATCATCCAGGGCGGCCTCGACGTGGCCATGCGCCGCACCTGCACGCATGCCATGCTGGAACGCGACACGCCCGGCATTGCCATTGGCGGCCTGTCGGGCGGCGAGGCCAAGGCGGACTACTGCCGCGTGGTGGCGGCCGTGACGGAGCTGCTGCCGCCGCTCAAGCCGCGCTACGTCATGGGCATCGGCTACCCCGAGGACCTGGTGGTCAGCGTGGCGCTCGGCGCGGACATGTTCGACTGCGTGTGGCCGACACGGACGGCGCGGTTCGGCAATGCCATCACGCGGCACGGCATGCTCAACATCAAGCACCAGCGCTATGCCACAGACTTTGGCCCTATCGAGGACGGCTGTGGGTGTCCGTGCTGTCGGCCGGCCACCGCCGACGGCGCGGCGAACGGGGATGGAGGGGGGGGCAGTGTGTCGGAGAATGGGGCCACCAATGGCGAACAAGCCAACCGGCCCCGTCCGGCTATTACGCGCGCGTTTGTGCACCACAACGCATCCAAGGAGACGGTGGCCGCGCACTTGCTGACGATGCACAATGTGTGGTACCAGCTGGCGCTGATGGCCAGTCTGCGCGAGGCCATTCTCCAAGACCGCTTCCCCGCGCGCGTGCGGGAGTTCTTTGCCGATCTGTACCCCAACGGGCCGGTCGACTACCCGGACTGGGCCGTGGACGCGTTGGCGAGCGTGAACTTGAATCTACGAGAGTAAATGTGGGACAGAGGCAAACACAAAGGTGCGAGATTTGGGTGTATTTGCACCAAAAATACCACGGCATGGCTTGGCGTTGGGCAGACCTTTGCGGAAACATGTACATGAATTATGTCGTATGTCAAAATAGAATTAAATGTTTCAATTATGGTATCGCTCGGTTGTTCGACATTGCATTAAACCCTTTCGCCCTTCCACCCCTGCACCCACAAACGCCTACAAAACAAACGGCAACACAACAGCCAGCCAGGCGGCCAGACCACTCCCTGCATGCACCGCCTGCACCGGCCCGGCAGCAGCGTTCTTGGCCGGCGTCGGCGTCGGCGTCACGGTAACAGTATGTTGCGCTTTGGTCGTGGTGGGCGACGGGTTGCTGTTGGCGTTGGGCGTGGAACTGGACGCCGAGCCGCTCGAACCGCCGACACCGCCGAACGTGGTCACGTCACCACCAGTGGCGCTGGCGCCGCTGTTGCTGCTGCTGCCGCCCTGGAACAGCGCGCAAAACGACTCGACGGCCACGTAGGACTCGTACTCCGCCGGGTCGGCCGTCTTGGCCCAGTCGCCGCACTTGCTGATGTAGTCGTCGAGGGCCGTCGTGAACTTGCCGTTGATGTAGCACAGGCAGCTGGCGGCCTGGACGTCGTCCATGGTCTGGAAGCCGCGGATCTTGGCGTCGCAGGACTCGTACAGGGACGCAAAGGACGTGCAGGCCGGCGGCTGGGCCGTCGCGGTACCGCCGCCGCGGCCACCGCTGCCGCCAAAGGTCTGGACAGCACCCGAAAACGAGCTCGTGGACGAGGGGAAGGTGTTGCCGGTGCCGGTCCGGGTGGCGGCGCTGGGGGGCGTGGTCGACGCGGCCACGCCGTCGCAGCGGAAGCCCTCCTTGCTCACGGCCAAGCACAGTGACTGGGCGATGCTGACGACTTGAGCTTTGTTAGCGACGTCGATGAAGGAGAAAGAGAAAAAGAGAAAAAAAGAGAAAGAGAGAAGAGAGCCAACGTACCTGAATAGTCATCCGTGTAGCCGGGCGCCGAGGACACAATGTAGTCCTCACAGCTGCTGTAGACCGGCGCCAGGAACGTCGCGTAGTTGCAGCAGTAGCATGAGGCGCTGTCAGTCACGGCCGCATTGCCAGGCAGGTTGTACGCGCAGTACGAGACGACATCACCAACCGTTGCGCAGGCCTGATAGTTGGGGTCAATGGCGGCGAGCGCATGGGCACCCGCCAGGAGGTTGGCCGGGATGGCAAACTCGTATGCGGCAGCCAGGGAGGCTGCGCCGGCAAGGGGGACGAGGCGAGACATGTTGAAAAGGTGAGGTTGTGGGTGGTGGTAGCGATAGGGGAAGGTACGTTGTTGTTGACGTTGGTGGAAGGAAGGCACGATCGGTACGAGGCCACAACACAAACACACGGAAAGAGCCCGCTGGACGACTATCGCGAGAACAGAGAAAACAAGCACAAATACACAAATCAACAAGCTGGGTGTCCGCTTCGTTTTAAAGAAGGCTGCTTCCTATCGCCTCCCCCCTACCATTTCCCCATCCAGAAATCAATAAAACCACGCATCCACCTTGCCCAACCGCCGCATGGCCATGCCAGGCCGGCGGTGTTAGCGACGTAGGATAGGAAGGAATATGGAACCGAGCCTTGCTTTTGGCCTCTCTTTGGCAGCTGTTACAGCGGAGCGATCGGCCATGTTTCGTTTCCGTCCAACCTAAAATCGAAAAGCTTCTTCAGGTCCTGCAGCCAGGCTAGCCCGACTCGGGCCAGCCCAGGGTCGAAGGTGGAGAAGCGCGGCCGCAGAGGGTGTGTCCAGTGGAGGGTTGACAGTTTGGCGCCGGACGACGGCTCGAGGCGGTCCTTTTGTTTCTCTGCGCTTGTTTGCTTGCGCCCCTCGTTGATTTCTGTTTTCTTCCGGCCCCTGCCTGCAATCTTACGATCCTTGTCCGTCCTCACAATTTTGGGTTTTTAGTCTCCCCTTTTCGGGAGATTCTCTTGGGTTTTGTTTCTTCATTGATTAGAATGGTTCGGCAAGCGGCATACAGAACATTCCTCCGTAATACAGGTAGAGAGTACCCGCTCTCCATTATACTCCGGCTCATACCCGATCAAAGCCCGACGAAGCTCTAACAGAAGCTATTTGCGATCACCTTGTGCCCAAGAAGAAGATGGAAGGAAATGTGCATTATCTATAAAATCAGCAGGTCAACCTTTCGCTATTGTCAAAAGCCAAGAGACGATCTCCGTGACTCGATCGAACTGGCTCTCAGGCCCAGAGACTTTTGAGGCTCTCGTGGTCTTGGCTGCGTCAAGCCGGCTGGGCAAGCCAAGACCAGACGCGGTCAAGGATTAAACGCGCCACAGGTCTGGGCCTGGGTTTTCTAACTGCCTTGGGAGCAACTACTGATGATCGAGACAAGAAGACGGTTGTTTGTCGTCCAATATTTCAGCCCCAGCCACCACCATGTGACTCCAGCCCATTTTGCATCGAGAATCCAATCTATTTCTTCCTTGCCTAAGCCCCTTGCCTTGAACAATCTGTGGTGTCATTTGTGTCTTTCCTTTGATTTCAAACTACAGTCTTGTTAATCGATCCTCTTCAGAAGTGTTGCTCACACTTGAATTTGTATTCTTGTCAGAATATGTGTCGAACACAGCCTGCCGCTTGCACGATGCAAGATCATGCTAGCCACACTCCTCCGGCCGAAGCTACCTCGCT
The DNA here is from genome assembly GCA_001630435.1 of Sporothrix globosa. NCBI lineage: Eukaryota > Fungi > Ascomycota > Sordariomycetes > Ophiostomatales > Ophiostomataceae > Sporothrix > Sporothrix globosa. Next base: position 3,185,155 of record LVYW01000001.1, read on the forward strand.
AATGAAGTGGCTCTTCTTCACACTCCACTCCCACGTCTGAGCCCACTTGCACGAACAATACTTACTTCGCCACTGCTCACGTTCCGATCGACTTATCTACTCCATATTCGAGCTAGATTGACCATATGTACGACATACTCCGTAGTATTGACGGTAGTTATTCGAGTTTCCTGGGTATTATCTTGCTCACTGCTCTCAATTAAACTTCTGTAGTTCAATATACTCCGTATAACGGTCGTTCTGTATGAACTTTTGAGGCTCAAGCTCTTCGCACAGCCAAACGGCGTACTCTGTGAAGTTGGGGTCCAAAACAAACAAAAGCTCGTATGGTATGTACGCCAAAGGAACGTCGTATTGGTGTGACTGAGCTCGTCCTCAACTTGGAACTCACAACGTCACATTGGCTCTCCAGCAGTACGTCGTAGTACGCAGGTTCGCACCACACTCGTTAGGCTGTCTTGATGCAGGTCGATATGGCCAAGGCTTTTTTATCGAAAGATGCAAAGTTCTTCCTTTCATTGAGCTTGCAAACCCTCCGAGCCCTCCTACATTTCTTCGAGCATTGCCTCAGTTCGTCCACCTCCTCTCGTGGGACACATGGCCTTCACGTGGAATGCCATTTATGCTTTTTGGCGCATATTTCGCGTCATTCTGCCTAGTATTGTTTGTGTCGCCCCTCACAGACCGCCCCCGGAATGCAAAACCCCTCCTCGTGCTTCACATTCCATGATCACTTTCTCTTCACTATCGAGCATCATGCATGACTCGCCGAGTGTCGCTCTTTCCCTCTGTTCTTAGTTCGGTTGGGTGCCAACAACAGCTGTTCCTTCCTTGTACGGGCTGTTTACAGCGGTTGTGTACGCAGACAAGCCCTGAAGGCCAATATGGCCACGTGACAATACAGCGCCAGCGCCAAGAAGGCTGTAGACGCGTCGATCTAGGGAAGGCGCGTGTGTGGGTGGCCCGGTCGCTCTTGACGTAGTTGTTTTCTTCCCCTTTCGGGGTGCGTCACCCCCTTTTCGCAACTAATTTTTTATTTTGGATGATGTCCGTCAGGCGAGCCGTTTTCTGTTTGGTGCCCGCGTTCATTTTGTTTTCGCCACAACAAACAACGCCAAACGGTCGAGCAAACAACTGGTCCGGTATTTCTGACGTCGTTCTGGCTGTCGGCTCCTTTGTTTACTAAGATCCTGCAATCTGCACACTAAAGCCAACGCGCATGGACAACGGTCGAATGCCCCCTTTCCACTGCATCGTGACGTCGACATCCATTTGGCTGCAGAGGCAGCTTATATCCGCACACGACGGCCGATAGTACGCGACACACGGCGTACCAAGACGACGCTTAACCACCATGTCCTCGGTCCAGGCGACGCCGCAGCGCCGGCAGTCGACCACGTTCGGTGGCGCGGCTGGCACAAATGCCGCCGGCAACAACATCACCAACAACCCCCCGAATAGCCTCAATACAAACAACCACGCCAACAACGCCGACGAGCCCCTCTCTCAATCCCTTCAACATCTGTCCCTCTCCACCGGCACACCTATAAAGTCCAAGTCGCCGTCACCCTTGTCGCGCGCCACCTCCACTACCAATGGTCCCTCTGCCGGCAGCCCGCGCTCTCCTAGTGTTGCTGCCAACCGCCGCCATAGCACCACGCCGCGCAGTCCGCTGCCGAACGGCCGTGAGTCGCGCGCCGGCACGCCTGGTCTGCTGCGAAAGGCCTCCTTAAACTCGCTCCACAGTGGCAGCAGCATCAACGGCGGCAGTCCTGGCAAGGGTCTCGCACGGCGAACGAGCGCCTCCAACCTCAAATCCCCCTCGTCCGGAACACCGCTTCGGTCGCCCTTGCTCGGCAGCGGCAGCAGTGGCCACGGCTTCGAGACGCTCCGCGAAGAGCAGCAGCGCCAGCGAACACCCCGCCCACCGCCGCCCACCGCTGCCGACATCGCCCGCAGCCACTTCCAGGCCGAACTGGCCCGCCACCGCAGCCCCGACGACGATCTGCACCACAGCTCACACACCGTCGTCATCCTGCACGATGCTTGCTACGGCCACCGCTTTGCCCGTCCGCGCACCTCCCGCGCCAACCTCAGCACCATTGTCGAGCGCCCCGAGCGCATTCAGGCCTGTGCCGTCGGCGTGTCCGCAGCCTATGTGCGTCTCGGCGGCCGCCATGCCGACGCCGACTACATGCCTCACCCCCGACTCGACCCCTCCTCGATTCCCGCATCTGCCGTGCCCTTCCGCATCCACAAGACCGCCCGTGCTCTGCCCCTGCAGTCGCCCGCCGTCACCAACGTCCATGGCACCAAGTGGATGGAGGAGCTCAAGATCATGTGCGATGCCGCCGAGACCAAACTCGCCCTCAACGGCAAAGAACTGCAGCGCCCAGACATGGACCGGGGCCCGCCGCACCACCATGCCGCACCCGCCCGCTTACACGAAGGTGACCTGTATCTATGTTCTGAATCGCTGCAGGCTTTGGAGGGCGCCCTGGGCGGCGTGTGCGAGGCTGTCGACACGGTGTTTGACCCAGCCTCGCAGAACCGCCGCGCTTTCGTTGCCATCCGTCCGCCGGGCCACCATTGCTCGGCCGACTGGCCCTCAGGCTTCTGCTGGATCAACAATGTCCACGTCGGCATCATGCACGCCATCCTTTCTCACGGCCTGACCCACGCTGCCATTGTGGACATTGACCTGCACCACGGCGACGGCTCCCAGGCCATTGCGTGGCAACACAACGCCCGCAGTGCCTCGGCCACCAAGAACGCCGCCGCCTGGAAAAAGACGTCCATTGGCTATTTCAGTCTGCACGACATCAACTCGTTCCCTTGTGAATCGGGCGATGACGACAAGGTGAGGAATGCCAGCCTGTGCATTGAAAATGCCCATGGCCAGACTGTCTGGAACATCCACCTCGAGCCCTGGAAGTCCGAGGCCGCCTTCTGGGCGCTCTACGCCGACAAGTACGCCGCCCTGCTCCACAAGCTGCGCGCCTTTTTCCGCAACCAGGCCACGCAGCGAGGCGAAGGCAGCAGCGATCGAAGTGCCATCTTTATTTCGGCTGGCTTCGACGCCAGTGAATGGGAGACGTCCAGCATGCAGCGCCACAAGGTTAACGTGCCCACCGAGTTTTACGCCCGCTTCACCCGTGACGTTGTCCAGATCGCCAACGACGAGTGTGCTGGCCGCGTCGTCAGTGTCCTCGAGGGCGGCTACAGCGACCGCGCTCTCTTCTCCGGTGTCCTAGGCCACATGAGCGGTCTCACCGGCTCGGCTCCCATCACCACGCGTGACGAGGCCTTCCAGTCTGGCCTGGGATACGAGATGGGTAGCCGCCTTGGAGCTCTGTCCATCAACGGGAATGACAAGGAGGCGGATGTCAGAGTATCCGGTGCGCCATACGACCCTGCATGGTGGGCCTCTGCCGAGCTCGACCTGATCGAAGCCGCAATTGCGCCGCCACCACCGCCGCCTGAGCCCAAGCCCGACCGGCCACCCCACCCAGCCACCACCTACTCCTCACCCACCGCCTCGTCCCAGGCCAAGGTCGTCGTCCACACCCCTAAGCTGCGCCGCAGCATGTCCGGCCTGTCCTCCTACGGCGCTGGCGGTGGCCTGGCCTCTTCGCCCTCGTCACGCCCGCCCTCACCGCCACCACCACCACCCCCAGAAGTGCCTTGGACCACTGCCATGCACGAGCTTAGCAAGCTACTTATTCCTACTGGCGAGTGCACCACTACAAGCTGCACCGTCGAGGACCTCTCAGCCGAGGCGACGCGCGCGCGCCGCGACCGCCAGATCCAACTAGGCACCATTGACGTCGCCGTGCCCGCTGCCGCGTCCTACTCGACTCCAGCAACGCCTAGCGGGCCCACGCGCGTGTCGATGCGGGAACGCAAGCAGGTTAAGCCTTTCGGCTCGTCTGTGGCCTCCACAACTTCAACCTCAACCTCAACCGCAATCAAAGAAGAAGACCCTGAGCTGGACCGCAAGAACCGTCGCAGGACGATTGGTGATGCGGCCTCAGCCACCGCTACGCCCGTGGCTTCTACAAGTGCCCGTGGCGGGAGGCTGAAGACGACCGGTCGGCGCCTTAGCGCGGCCTCAACCGTCATCCCCAAGGACGACTTTGATCTTCCTCCCGTTCCAGCCATACCTGATGTTTCTACGGTACCGACTACTGTGTCAACCCGCCCCGCCACCTCCCACGGCAGTAGCACAACGGCTACACAGCCCGACTCGTCCATGAGCGGTGCCCCACTCTCTGTACGGAAAGCACGGACGACCACCGCGACAGGAAAGACGCCACGCAAGAAGGCGGCCGCATCAACTGCGGCCCCTTCTACGATAACAGCAAAACCGACTTACAGCCGCAAGACGAGCACCAGTAGCACCAATACCACCACAACCACGTCCACGGCACCGACCAACGATGAACTCGACAAGCTGACGAGCGGTATGCGCAAGATCAAGATCAATGTTGTGACGACGGCGCAAAAGGAGGCACGGGAGAAGGCGAAGCGAGATGCAGCAGAGACGGAAAAACAGGCCTCATCGTCGCAGACTACATCACAAGCTGCTTCTTCCCGCGAGTCCTCGGCCGACTTGCCGGCCCCAGCGGCCTCAACGCCGCTGCATAGAAAGGTCGTCGGCACGGCGTCAGCATCGACGGCAGCGCCGCCTAGCACGCCGCTCGCCCAGACCATTGGTGCCGCCCCGACACTGCGCCTGACCGAGGCGGTTGAGTCGGCAGGCCCACCCCTCTCCGTGGATACGGCCATGGCCGGCTCCTCCATTGCCGGCTCCGACGACCACTCGCCGCTGCTGACGCCGAGCACAGAGGGCGGTCTTGGCGGCGACCCAATGGCCAGCTTCCCTGGTGTTTCTATACCTGCGCCGGCACCGGCTGTCTTCATTCCTTACCAGCCCGACGGCACACCCCAGCCACCCCGCGTACCTTCGCTTTCGGCCACGGCAGCGCCCCTCCAATGGCTGCCACCCAACGAAGCCAACACGCCTGTGGCAGTGGCAGCGACGCCGTCGCCTATGAAGCGCGCCGACCTGCCCGTGTTCACGGCCACGTCAGCGATCCCTTTCTTTGGTGGAGGCGGCGGCGGTGCCGCGTTGTCGTCGTCGTCGCGGCCGAGCTCGGCAGGCCTGTCGGTGGCGTCGAATTCGAATTCGTCCCGACCGGCTACGTCGTCTGGCACTCTCCCACCAGCATCGCCCACAGTGCGGCCGCGCTCGCCGACAAAGCTACCGCGCTCGCCGACCAAGTCGCCTCGGAAGATGCAGAAGTAAGGTGAACGACGTGGCTTGTGCCGACTCCATACTTATGCATAGGAGGAACGGATATATAGTGTTTTGCAAACCATTTGCATTTTTTGTTTATTGCAAGGAGGGGAGGCGTACAAAAAAGGTAAGACTGGTGCAGGAGTCTCGTCTCTTTCTTATTTGGATCACTCTTGTGTTCTTTTCCTGTCCTTTTATTTCTGTCGTTTGCTTCCTTAGCCTCGTTCTGTACTTCTGTGCCGTCTCGGTTTTTCGAGACAATACCCAATTCGTTTGTACGTACTGTTGTAATCCTTCCTCTTTTACTCTTTTATTTCCTTGTTTACTTTCTAGGCCAGCAAATGGAACACCGGACAATGGAATTGCAATACAAAAGCTCGGGTCAGAGGAGGCAATATTAGAAATGGAAAGAAGCTCGACAACACCTTGCTCGACGCATAATTGCACAGACTGTGACAGTCCGATCGTAACCACAACCGTGCCGGCGTATTAAATCAATGGTATAAATCGAACCGCCTAGGCCAGGAGGGAGAATGCTCGCCGCGATTCCAGGCCACTGGCTCGATGGCAGTGGCCATCTAGTTTCGTACGTTGTTAGAGCTAGTGTGGGGCTGCTTTGGCGATGCCCGCGAAACAAAGGCCGAGCCCAGCCGCTCTGCGAGTACAACGCTACCCCGTTTTGTTACATGGCGTCGTCATCGATTTTGGGGCGACGGGAACATTCTCTCCGTGATTATGCTACCACTTTGATGCCATTCTGTTTGTCAATGTGCGACACTTTGCTTGCTTTCATTCGTTTTCGACCGTTGACATTGGCCACTGCAAAGACGATTCCAATTGAGTCGTTAAACTCTCCGATGCTGGTGGATTGGACGGAGAGGGATGTCGAGATCACAGAAACGATGTGGGACAAAACGTAAATCGCCCGCCTCTTCTCGCCGTCCAAAGCCGCCGTGCTCTGCATCTTCTCCATCGTTCCTAGCTGTATTATTTCGCCCCCTTGAAGCTTGCTCTTGCCCATCTTCGCCTGCCACTGGTCGCTTCAGTTTGCTGATCGGCGCGTTTGGCAGTCACCCGCCCTTCCTCCAGCTGCCTGCTCCTTCCCCGCGTTTGATCCCAGCCGTGCCTGCCCTCGCTGCCGTCATAGCTTACGAGTATCTCCTTGCTTGCCTTCCTATTTCGTCTCCTGCTCCCTTACAAGTGCCACTACCACATGTCCTGGCTCCTTCCTCCCTTTCGACCTGAATTGTTTCTCCATTGAACACAATTGCTACTTTGTTCTTTCCTCGTTCGCATTCATCACCAACCATCGTCAACATATCATTTTTTGGCACCGCTTCACAACCGCCATCATGGACCGCCTCAACCCCTTCTCCCGGCGCGAGAGCCGCACCCGCAGCGAGCTCGCCACCTACCGTGTGCTGACGCTCGCCTCCTGGGCACTCTCCGTCGCCGTCTCCGTCTACTATTCCGTCCGCTCGCCGCATGGCTGGGGCCACAACGCCCACCGCATCGCCCGGCAAAACCATCTGCATCCCTCGGCCTTCTCGCTCAACATGGTCATCGTCTATGTCTATTTTGTCAGCCTCTTCGTCTCCCAGGCCGGCTATCTTGGCCACCTCTTTGCGTCGGCCCACCAGTCCGAGCGCGTCAACGCCGCCCTTGCCGTTGGTTCGCATTTCATCGTCAACAACGTCTTCCACGCCGTCTTTGTGCTGCTCTTTGTCAGTGGCCACTTCTTCTGGGCCGAGGTCGTGCTGCTGCTCAACTTTGTCAACCTCACGAGCCTGTACTTCCGCCACCCGTCGGCCTCGCACCCGCGCGGCCTCGTGCACACGCCGACCGTTGCCGGCCCGCTGGCCTGGACGTTTGTCGCCATTTACTGGAACGGCGCCATCATGGTGCCGCATGCCCACAGCCTGGCGATGCGCATCCTGGCCAACGTGTTTGTGTGGGCCATCCTGGCCTACGGTCTCTTCTACATCATGGTCTACGCCGACTACTCCATGGGCTTTGCACTGTCCGTCCTGGCCGCGGCGCTGGGCGCAGGCCAGTTCCTGCGCCAGTTCATTGCGCTTCAGTGGATCTTTGCTTTTATCGTCATGAGCGTCTTGTTCCTCGCGACGGTCGCCGTGGCATTGCCCGTGTGGACGGGCAGAGAGCAGTCTGTGCTGGTCATCTCGCGCGACTCGGAGCGTGCTCCTCTGCTTGACGAGCAGCAGTAAACATGCCTCCTCCAAACAGACTGAAACAAAACTGAGAAACAATACCGTTTGTCTACCTCCCATCTGTTTCATTGGACGCAAAATGATAAGGAACCATCGTCCGCACTCTACCCACCCTTGGACGAAAACCTTCACCTCACGGCGAAGTACAACAAAGTAACAATACAAAACGGCTACAAATATCACGAACACTTTCACCCATATTTGAACCCTCGTCACGATGTCTCACAACATCTCACAGCACTTTACAACAATTGCATAGCCAAGGTCTCACTGTACCTCTTGGTCCTTTTGATTCATGTCCTTGGTTCATGACTGGAAACCCATCAGATTGTCTATGTCTTTTTGTCCTGTTTCGCTTACTTCTCATTCGTAATTCGGCAATTTGGTAACATTTGAAATTTGCCTACATAGTATGGAGTTGTATAAATAAAACCCATATTTTCAGGAAAGCAACAAGTAGGGTGACTTTGTAAAATGGCGGTTGTGGTGAGCTCTGGTATGCGCTAAATCCTGCCATGTACATCCCGCTGTGTCGCTGCCTCAGTAAGGCTTATCTAATCGTCCCATTTCGCCGTTCTCATTTTCAACCTCACTTTCGATTCATTCACTCTCTGCCTTCCCCCTGCCCAATCTCTAGCAACAAGGCTCATATACCACAACTCAAGCAATGCGTCCGACGGCCACCGCCCGGACAGCATCCCGTGTGCTGCCGTTTGGCGTACCACAGCTGCACGTCGGCACCGACATTTGCCACGTCGCCCGAGTCTATGCCATTCTGAAGAAGACCCGGCCAGCATCGCCTTCGTCGTGGTCGTCTTTATCACCGTCGTCGCCGTCGCCATCGCCAACCCGGACGACAGCATCTCGCTTCATCCGGCGTGTGCTAACGCCCAGCGAAGTGGACGCCCTAGGATCACCGCTTACGCCACCATCACCATCACCATCACCATCACCGTCATCGACTACGATGTCCACGCACACTGCGGTGGCCTTGCTGGTGAGAGGTGCGTCTGTTTCCGACCTTGTTGCTGAGACCTCCGAGATCTCTGTCGAGACCTCGCCGCTATGGCGGGCGGCGCAGTATTTGGCCAGCCGGTTTGCGGCCAAAGAGGCTGCCATCAAGGCGCACCCGCACCTGCCGGGGCTGACGCTGCAGGACGTGCGGATTGCACGACGGCCCGCATCACAGCACACGGGCGGCATCCGCAAAACAGGCGACGCGATCGCAACCGGCGACGATGTCGTGCGCCGGCGGAATGCCAACAGTGGGCCACCGTTGGCGTTCGTCCGTGTCTACTCTCTGGAGAGGGACGACAGCATCGTCGAGCAAGAGGCCCGCATCAGCATCAGCCACGATGGCGAGTATGCCACGGCCGTGTGTTTGGGTGTTGAGCATCCATTATGAGTCGTCCCTACTATGCTCCGTACTGACTATTATACCACCTGTCACTTATACCCATATAGACTGCATGTGTCATTGAAAGTCCTTTTATTAAACAATAACAAGCAAAACTACACGCTCCCGGGATATCTTTCGGCGTTCCTTTAACCCAAAGGCAACGCAGTCCAACTCCGCGTCTGCCTCCCAAAATGCAGGCCCATCTCAGCTATACCATCTCGTGCGATCCAGACTAATGATATATGTTTTATTGTTTTTGGTATCGCCCTGGCACAAAGATTCCGTACGTTTTCATCGGTCCATTGTAGCCAAATAAAGTAAACAAAACGGGAAAGGAAAAGAAAGCCCAGAAATTAAGAGAACAGGGAATAATAAGAAGAAAAGAATTGAAAAAAGTGTTTGTTGAGGGAGACATGCCGTATCCAAATATACACCAATGACAATACCGTCACTAGAGCGACTTAGTGCTTAGTAGAGGACGCGCTCAGTGTAGATCGGAGGATGCATGTTGTCCTGGTCCCATTCAATCTTGCCCTTCTCAGACAAAGTGACGCCAGCATCCGTGATATTGATGTAGGGCTGCGTGTGGGCGATCTCCTGCTTCGAAACACCGGCAGGATCCTCAGGGATCCACAGCAACGGAGGCTCGCTGCCCATAGACGGCGGAACGTAGGCATTCCGCTCAACCTCTGCGGTGTACATGCTCCCAAAGTCCACGTTGTTTGCGTGGTGCGGAACCAGCTCGCGCATGGACTCATAGTTGGAAAACACCCAAGGCTTGAGGAAACGGAGAAGGATGTTGCCCTTGGGAGCAGGCCCAGCAAGAGCACCCGTGTGACCATGGGCGCCAACATCCGCGTTGGCACCGTTGGCAACGTTGGCATTGGCACCCTTAGCACCGATAGGAGCCTCAGCGTCACCATATTTCTCGTACTCTGCGCCACCCTGAATCGATGCCGAGTTCACCACGGTGTTGCTATCCGCAGAGCGGTTCGGAGCGATATTCACGCCCGCACCCGAGGCACCGGCGGGAGCAATCTCGGCCGGGATAGGGCCGTTACCAGCAACGCCAACAGGAGCGACACCGCCAGCAGGAGCGACACCGCCAGCAGGCACGCGTTCAACATCGCCAATGCGGCGGGCCTCCTCCTCGGCCAACAGGCTCTGAGGCATGTTGTACAGGAGAGGGTCGAGGGCCGTCACCAAGCTGATGTGGAAGAGCACGGTGAACACCAGGAAGACAACCTGCAGGGCGAGCTGAATCGGGGCAACGGAAGCACCGAAAAGACCAATCATGCAAATCTCCGACAGGTAGACACCCGTCATGAGCTGCTTCAGGGCACGCGGGTAGATGAGACCGCGCGTGTCAATCTGCGTATCCGTGACGAACAGGACGTTGTAGCGGTAGGCGAAGTAGAAGAAGGCCATGCCCAAGCACGCCCAGCCCAGCACCAGGGGCGCAATGGCCGAGTACGTGATGGCAATGACAGCGATGTTGGTGTAGACCGGGAGAGTGCTGCCCCACGAGATGGTGCTGAGGCTGGCCCACTTCTGGTACATGCCGCGAGGAGTGCCCGTGAGGTACTTGTACATGAGGTGGAAGATGAAGAAGCCCACGACCTGCGAGATGACACCAGCAGCGACCGTCAGGCCCTGGACGATGAAGTACGACATGTAGAAGTTGGACGCCTTGGGCAGGTTGGTGGCCAGCAGGCTGGTGACGGAGCCAGGATTGCTGGCAATCTGCTTGCCAACGGCAGAGGCGGACGAGGCGACCGTCGTGACGAGGAACACCTGGACAACCTGGAAGGCAAAGTAGGCGTTTTGGGTAAACAGCTCGACGCGGGCAGTGGAGGGCTCGCCAGCCAGACGGGCGCACAGACGCATGATAACGGGCACGAGTGACATGAGAATGGACAGAGCGACCGAGGGCAAAAGACCGGTGATGAAGCCCATGATGACCTGGGGAACCTTCTTCAACCAAGTGAGGAACGAGATGGTCTCGAGGTAGTTGACGTTGCTGATCACACCGACGACAGCGACAGGGATAGCCCAGAAGATAATGAGCGCCGCAATGAAGGCAAGGACGGCATAACGACGGATAACCAACTGCCACCAGGGGAGGTTGAGCGAAGACCAAATGACGTCCGAGGGCGTGATACCGATGAAGCGAGCCATGTGCAGGCCCTCGTGGTGGGCCAGGGACTGGTAGGCGTTCTCGGCAGCGGCCTGGTTGTCAAACTCAACGAAAATGGCAGAGGCAGGCTTGGGCGTGCCAGCGTGGTACTCGGCCTGCTCACGGACAATCAGGGGCGAAAGGCGCTGAATTTCGGACCGGCAGTAGTCAATGGAGTCGACCTTCTTGCCAATCAGGCCCAGGAGACCGGTGCGGTGGGTAGGGCGCTTCTTGCGCGCGAGCCAGCGCGCAGCAACACTGCCAGACTCGCCCTCAACAGGCGCAGCAGCCACGTTGTCCTTAATGTCGGGGGCATTGCCCTTCGCGAGGGCCTTCTGGCGCTCCTTGTTGGCGGCCTTGATGAGCTTGACCTCGGCCTTCTCGAGGCGGAAAGCCGCCTTATCGCGGTCCTTGACATGCTCGTCGAGCTCCTTGGTGTCACGGTTGATCCAGACGTTGCGCACGTGGGCGCCAAACACCTTGCGCACGCGGCGCTCGTCACAGAGAGCCTCGGGCACACAGGTGAACAGCACGGTGCGGGAGGACATGCGCTGCGAGTAGACGGGACTGAGCAGGAAGGCCTGGCGCAGGTTGATGTAGAAGACGAATTCGCGGAAGATCAAGTACATGATGAAAATGTAGTAGACCCAAGAGACAAACAGGTGCGCAAAGTAGCGGTAGCGCTTCTTGAAAGTGCTGCTGTCGACATTGGAGTAGGACAGTATGTCCAGCTCCTTCTCGCCGTTGCCACCGGTTGCGTTGACGGGGAAGAGGATGGGCCAGGTGATGAGGCAGCCCACGAAGGTGACGATGACAGTCATGCGCAGGAAACGGAGGAACAGGTACGCATCCAGGGACTGATGCTGCAGGGCGTACACATCGGGCAGGTGGAAGTACTTAGAAAACCAGTTCACGAAGCCATTGGGGAGTTTAGGTGTGCGCTCTCTGTGAAAGGAGTGAGGTTTGTTAGCAAGTCCACAGGGTAGAGGCAAAGGCCACAGCTGTCACGCCGTTACTGTTTTTCAATGCCACGAAAGTATCGCGAGAGTGAGAACATACTCCTCCTTGAGAGAACCAAGATAGGTACGCGGCGCATACCAGCGAGGCTGGCTGCGACGGAGCACCAAGAAGATGAGGAAGTAAATGGCCGAGACTATGGCCACAGGACCAATGGTCAGGTAAAGGCCTGTAATGAAGCTCTGGTTAGCAAGTGTTCCCCAAACCCAGACGAGGCTGTAACCCCAAACCTGGAATTGCTCGGCAAGGAGAAAAGCCTTACCCTGCAGCGCCGATGACTGCGGCGTGCCGCTGGAGTCGCTCATGGCTGCGGCGAATCCAGGAAGCTGCCCGGGCGCAGACAAGAGTGAGAGTGTGATAACGTAAGGAGCAGGGCACCCGTAGCTATACAGAGGCTACGTCGTATTTGGCGAAAGCAATGCCGTGCAATGGCGATGTTAGTCGAAGTTTGTTGTTGTTGTCGATGCTCCACGATCTGATGCCAAGAACGAGGGGGGCAGGCGAGATAAGAACAAAAACAAAAAAGAACCAAAAGGACCAAAACGGGAAAAGGGAGAGAGGAAAAGAAGAGTCTCCGGGGAGTGAGGGAGGGGGGACGAAACGAGGCGGTGGGAATAGATAAATAAGGAGTCGGATTGGGAAATGGGAGCTCTAGACAGGTGCAGCTACCGTCACGCGAAAGAGCATCCAGCTAGCGAGAATGACCAAAAGAAAGTAGAAAAAAATGAGACAGAAACAGATTAGGCCAAGTGAAAAAAGTCAAGAAAACTGGGAACAGCGCGCAAGTGGTAAGATACAATGGCGGGCCCAAGCCGGGTGTCAATCGAGATGCGTAACAGGGGTGTGGATTAGGTTCTTGAAGGTGGGTGTGGATGAATGGAGAAATGCAGATGTGGGAATGCCAGACGAGGGGCCGCCAACGACAGAAAAAAAGAAGATAAAAAAGTGAGAGGTCGGGATGTGTGACGACTCGATGCCTTTGTGGTTTGGATCGGCAAAACAACAGGAGAGACAGCAACGTAGGGAGGTAGGAGGACAACAAACACAGAAAGAGCGACAGGCGCCTGTTGACCGTGAAACGACAGAGGAGATGCTCGATCATGCCTTCCTGTGGGAGGATACACGAACGTCGTAGACGCACGAAGTGGCAGGTGCGATCGCTGATGCCAGGACCGGCAGGAACAGGAGGACTTGCTCTCGCTGTGACGATTTCCAAATTTGCCCTATTATTTCTCGTCCGTCTTTTTCAAATCACTACGTTTTCAGCCCCCAGGGTCGCCCCATTACGAAAGAAGTTAACGCGACGCGCACAGCTTGGGGTGAGTGGATAGATGGTCAGATGGCCTGTGCTTGCTGGCCGAGAAGTTCTGGGTCTCAGACAAGAAAGCCTCCATTAAAAGCACGTTGCTGGGGCCAGGGAGATGAAGAAGAGGAAGCCACGATGAACTAACTACATATTCCGTACAACATACACGAGGCAACAAAACGGAAGGCGCGAGAGAGTTGGACAGGCATTGCCTGGCCAATTTCAAGACCTCGAAGCAGAGACAAGAAGGAACGACTCTGGGTCACTGGCTTCCAACGCAGTGCGCTGCAGCGCAACATCTACGGAGTATGAGTTATGTATGTATTTCTCGGCTAGTTTTCGTCTGTTTTTCAGTTACTGTTTATCTTTGCATGTGCAACTACAATAACAGGTCCTCGTCGCGCAAACTTAGCGCAGCCTTGAGGGGCAAGGTGCAAGTGGTCCCTTGCCCCTTGCCCTGTTTGATGTCAGTTTTCTGCGTTGCTTTGTTGTCTGGCTCAGTCGCGCCTACTTTATTTGCTGTCATGTGTCAACACTCCGAGCGACAAAAAAAATCTCTGTTCTTGCCACCGACGTATGGTTTGCGCTGAGCCGCTGAGCTGTGCTGCTAATGCCTTCTCCCCAGAGCGGACATACCATTTCCGAGGAAAGAGGTGGGACGGCCAAGCCAGAACATCGGAACGAGAAAGAGCATCAGATCAAAACTTTTCAATGCAACATGATGAATTCAGAAGGGGCGGCCCAGCAAGCTGAATATTGTCTTGCGGGGTGGTACAGTACCTAGTACGCAGCGACTAGCCTTTCGGGAAGGAAGAGCGACCCAGGTGCAAGTGCAAGAGTCGCCCCAGTGGGCTGGCAAAACGGAGAGCGCGACGGAAGGAACGACACACAAGAGGTGGTTTACAGTGGACTTGGCAGGCGCGATGGCAGGCAATGACGAAATAGAGGGAAACGGGAAAAGCAGTTCTCAACCCATGTCGAGCTGAACGGCAGACGGTAAAAGACTTGGGAAGAGGAGAAAGTCCAACACAGCAGACAGGGTGGTGCGCTCCAGAGAGTTGGTGAAAAGCGGGTCCTGATGAGCTCAGTTCCCAAGCCAAGACCGATTTGGTCAAGGCTGTCATGTTTGTGGGTTGTTTGGGGCCCAAGTCGTGTGGGTCGACAAGGACGAGGAGGGGTGTGGGAAGGAGCGACTCGATCACAAATATGGGGCTGGCAAATTACATGGGAAGAAAAAGAAAAGAAAAAAATAGAGAAAAACAATGACAAGGCAAAAGCCAATGTCGATGTTGAGGCCACACCAGAGACATTGGGCGCGCAATATTGGCAGATGCATGCTGTGTTGTCTCTGCAGTCGACGCAGCCAAAAACAGCCACCCTGAAAAAGAATAGAGCGTGCGCCTGTGGCTTGTATGAAGTAGAGAAAGGAGACAGGCCGAGTTCAAGATTGGTGACAGGAGGCAAGCGAGAGACATGGATAGCAGAACGCGTGATTGGCGCAGTGTGGTGTGACGGCACAGTTTGGAAGAGCATTGTTGCAGGACGACGACAACAATGTACGCAGACCGCAAGGGACTTGACTCCAGGAACATGATCGCTGGTGTTGCAGCCGGGAAGGAGGCCAAGGAACCAAAGGCAACGCTACAAGTGTGCGGTCTCGTCTCAGCTTATTTTTCTGGGTTTATCTTGGATTTAGGGTTCGTTTTCTGGGCCTTGTCTATGAACAGGCACACGCACGGCTGCGACTTTGCAAAGTTACATTGAGAGGTCTTATCGCCACGCCAATGGGAATTCCCTGTTCAGTGCGTGCGCTGGGGGTTCCTTCAAGATTCCGAATCAGCTGAGGCACAGTAACGAACGACGTCATGATAACAGGCGCTGTGACGTGCAGACGACTCGCCAAGGCTGCTCGTAAAACGATTACACGAGGGAAGCTCAAAAAAGACAAGTCGTACGAAAACTAAACAAAATCAATGCAATTACGGAGTAACACTTGTATTTCGGCGTCACTGATGCAAAATGAGTTGGAGACAAGGAAGACGAAAACGGCTCAAAACGAGAAGGAAAAACAACATACAAGTCGATCCTCGGCGAACTTGGGACTTCCGGAGCAAACGCCAGGTCCAAGACAGCCATGCTGTGCACTGAAGAAGAGATGCGAGGAGACCGAAAGGACTACGACGGACCTCAGACAGGGAAAGGCCATCCAGGTCTGGGCCTTGTCTGGGCCTCGTCATGCCTACGGAATATTTTCCATAGCGCCGGACAAGGGGGGAGTGGAGCAGGCCAGATTGGTGCCGAGATTGGACGAGCGACGATCGACAGTGGCGCCGTTTTTTGTCTTGCAATCGTTTGGTGGAACGGCGTTTCTCTGAGAGGAATATGACATATACACGGAGTACAACAACACAACAAAGACTACGACGAGACTCGAAAGTTGGCAACCTCAGGATAGTCGAGATAATGAGCACGAGCGATCAAGACGCTGAAGCTGGGCAGAGGCCGGCAGCCGACCGAAATGGCGATGGACAGATGTGCGTGGATTTATTGAACAGAACAGGGCTAAACACAACCAGCAAGGTCGTGGTCACTGCGGTGAGGCACAACAGCATCAGGTCAAGCACACAGACGGAAGGACAAACACACATCAGGGGGGGAAATGCCAATGGTGCCAGAGCCTTACAAGGATGGCGATGGTTCGTCCTCCGTGAAGGTTCCACTGGCTTGTGCCGAATTTTCAGACACAACACGCCGTCGCGACTTAAGCCGACTTAAACGGTGCGATATGGGGAGCGTTTAATTACAGTCTGCTCATTCTCTGCCAGAGATAGCCGTCCATGGAGGTGGCAGACACGAGCACAAGGTTGTGTTGTCGTAGGGTTTGTGAGGTGAGGCTCGTGTGGGTTTCCTTCCGACGGCACCTTCAACTACCGACATATATACATGTATAACTTTTGTCGGTATTCGAGAAGGGTCAAAGTGGCACTCGCTGTAGAGACACTTTGTCATGGTTTGTTTTTGTCTTTTCTTCCCTTTATTTCTATTAGTTTTGGTCGAATATTTTGCTTTGCGTTAACTTCATATGCCAAAAGTCCTTTTCACGTTCACTTATGTTCTATTTCATTTTTTTTTACCTACTGCTGTCATCTACAGATTCACAAGCGATGTGTGCATACTCGTACGAGACTATACATCGCACACCGTCTCTGCTCCTCGGCTCACCTAGCCTTGTGAGTGGTTTGTCTCCGTTCTACGCTTCACGAATATCTTGATAGCTGGTTTTTCGTTTTCTTTGTCTCCACGTAGATCGTAGTCGCCGACGGTGTACTGGTACCTGCTTTCTGCCCCCCTTTACGGAGTAATAGTTACTTTTACGTTTTCTTCAGCTCTTTGACTCAACAGCGATGGTGTGCGGCTTCGCATTCCATCATCCAGCATAGAGTACAAAAAGCAAGGAAAACAAGGCAAAGCTTTTGGCACTAATAAGGGTCAACACGGAGGCCAAGAATGCGACAACTTGCGCACTACGTCCTATGGTGTGAATACCTTTGAATCGTTTCCCTTGTGTGCCTGCCATATATGTACAAAGCGGAGTCGACGTCGACGACCCTCAAGAGGCCTCGCGTGGCGTATGTACAGGTCCCCTGATGGTGCCTGGGTGGTGAGTAAGAACCAAAAGGTACCTTGCCACGATGCCGTACTTCTTCCACGGTGCAAATCGCAGGAAGACAGGGTGACGGAACTATCTCTAGTCTAAGCCGTCTAGTTCCGTCACGTTGTCTGGTAAAACATGGACAGGAACACGGTCTTAATAAAGGGGAAACCGAAGAAGAAGAAGAAGAAGAAAAGAAAGGGAGACATGAACAAAGAAAACAAGCAAGGGAGAGTGATGAGCGATCGAAGCAACTGCTGGTCACATCGCTCGAGGAGGCAGTCGATAATCTCGTCGATTGCGTTGGGATTTGAGGCGAATGTGCATTTGCATCGGCACGCCGTAAGACATGTGCAGAACGCCAGAGTGCCCGGAATGCAAGACACACCGTGAGGCAGGCATCGCGGTCGTGATCGGAATGGAGGCAGATGAGGGCCCGTGGTGGCATTGTTACAACCACCAGAACGTGCGCAATTCGGCTGATAAGGATTATGCATGCAACTGTCGAGAAGTAGCAATAGCGTGATGCTACTTGGACCTGGATTCTGGGCGCGATGCTGAGATGCCATTCGCTCACCTTGAAGTCTCAAGAATAGAACGGTATCAATTGTGCAAAAAATATGTGCGCCTACCTCATTATTCACGATTACATATTGAATTTGGAGGCTTCTAACCATGTTTCGACAAGGCAGGCGATTGCAGTGCGACGTGGTGATGTTGAATGTCTGTTGGTTGTTGGTGCGATTTCCCAATGCGGACATGCACCGCCCAACTGCCATCAAAAGGGGATCATCAACGACATCAAAAGACTTCAAAAAGCAGCTGTTCGCCGCAAGCAAACAAGAGCGACGTCAAGAACAAAGAAGGTTGTATGCGTCGTGATGAATACGAACGTGGAAGCAAAGATGGGCTTTCCACGCAAACGCAGTATGGTAGAGATATGAAAAGGACACAACGTGATGAAAAACCTCGTAGACGTGAAGAATCAACGCATCGCACTTTGCAGCTTCATTTGACATCCAATATAGACGACGCCCCTATCACCCACCATCATGGCACAAGTTTACGCCCACAACTTCGACCCCAGCGTCCACCGTGCCGGCTACATCCCGGGGACCGACTTTGCGCTACCGTACCTCTCGCGCTTTTCGATGGCGCACGACGACGAGGCAGACATGCTGCGCCATGTCAACTGCAGCTTGCTGTCGACGCCCGGGGTGCCGCCGACCTTGATCGCGCTCAAGCAGCACGCACAGTCGCTCGCCTATCTGATTGCAATGCTCAACCCGCTCGGCGGCGACGACGAAGCGGTTGAAGTGCTCGTCAAGAGGGCCAAGGCGGCCAAACGCCAAAAGACGGGTCACATTGGCGACGACGCTACCGGCGTCACAGACAGCAGTCTTCTCCGTGATCTCGTGTCAGGCACTGCCGACACGACGACGGACAACCCGTTTGACTGGCTCGACCTCAACCGGCCGTACACCAACAATGCCGATCCGGCACACCACCGGCCGCTGATCGACCTCGTCAACGAGGTGAAGGCGCGACACGATGTGCTGGACACGACATACCACTGCCCGCTGACGACGTACGAGCCGCGCAACGGTGGGCGGTATACGCGGGACCGCAACAAGGGCAAGGACAAGGGCGGCGCGCGCGGCTGGGACGAGGACGGCTTCGACCAGCGGCGGCCCTATGCATCATACCACGGTTTGCTGCTGCACGCCAACATGTGTCTAGAGCGGCTGGACCACGAGTACGCCGCCACGGGCGGGCTGCTGTCGCTGCTGCCGACTTGCCGGACGAATGGCGTGGGCGGCGACAGCAACAAAAAAACAAGCACAAACGGAAACAAAAACGAGGACGAAGACGACGAAGAACCAGAGATAACGGCCGCCCGCAACACCCTTGTCGGCCAGTGGATCGTCTTTTCGCAGAACCTCGTCGGCCGCACGTACGAGCTGGAGGCTGCCTATGCCAACGCCGTGCATGCACTCCGTGGACGAGACACGGCCGCCGACACGGGTGCCACGGCCGACAAGTGGCGCATGATCCACGCCGGCGACGACATCTGGGCCGACGTGCACCGCAAGCTGGACGCGTCGAGCACTGCCGATGCAGCGTGGACGGAGCAGCGCAGCACACAGGGCGTGGTAGGCGGCGAACAAGCGGCCGATGCGGCGTCGGCCGACCGCGTCGTGTACGTCGACGTCAACACGCGCTTCTACCGGACGGACGTCGGCGGTGCCCATACGCGCGGCGCCATCTACGTGTGTCCCGTCGGCGCACCGGGCATCGTCGATGCAGGCGTGGTGGATGGCTCTGGCCGCGGCTCGTCGGCGGCGGCCGATGATGCCGACAAGCGCGCCGAACTGCAAGCGGCCCAAGTGCGCCACTACTCCGCCTCGGCTCTTGAGCAGCGCTACGACCGCCGCCTTCAGGAAGCCGGGCGCATGGCCCGTGCCAACCAGCACCTGGCAGAGCAGGCACTCCAGCAGGCGCAGATGCTGCTGGTGCTGCGTCGTGACCAAGAACACACGCTGGCACTGAACGCGGAGCTACAAAGGACGGCGGACGAGGCCAGGCGGCGCTTGAAAAACGGCCGAGGCGGAGCTGGCGGGTCTCAAGGCCACGAGAGGCAGGTGAGGCGGCGAGTACGTGACGTCTCTGTACAATGACACCACCTGCCGCTCATGTTGCTGTGGCTGTGGACGGCTAGCCGGAGAGAAGTAAGATGACCCAAATGACGAGGCGCAGGGCAGACGACAGGGGAGGGCTGGAAAATGCCTGGACGGGGCGTATCCAGGCTAATTTCCACATTACAACACAGGTTGGCATCCGAGAAACCGATGAACAGAAAATAGGAAAGAGAAAACAGAAACAGAAACAGAAACAGAAATTAGACAACAAAAGATGAAGAGCACGGTCCCCAGATGCTTGCTGACCACAAGAAATGAACGAAAGCGTCCAAGGGTGTCTCGGCGACAAGTGTGACTATGTGACACATTCATGCAGGCGGAAATCACATCTCGTCTCATCACCTGTGCTCTGTTCCTTGTGACCTTTTTGGTCGACGGCGAAGTTTTGGTACTTTTGTTGGATTTCTTCGGCTCCTCCTTTTCGTTTTCTCTCTTCACCTTGGCAACTGAGATAGTCGAGGTTTTGCAAAGATCAGAAAAGGAAGTCACACCGTGGGATCATTGTCTTCGGCCTGTGCCAAGACGCGGAACCAGTCGGAGGCGGTGGTTGGTCGGGTTTCGTTTTGTTTCTCAGCTCACATCAGCGTTCTCTCACTCACCTTTCTTTTTGAAATGATTTATTTATCCGCAAAAATATTGGTTTTGCGGTACTTTACTCATCGTACCGAGCTATCTTCCTGTCACAGGTTGAGTAACTAGTCAGTCGGACACCTTTAGAGGCAGCAGTTTGAGGTGTGTCTTTTTTTTGTCTTTTATTTTCTGACTTTTCTCTTGTATCGTTGCTTTGCTGGTTCTTGTTTCCTACGTTCATCCCATTCTCTTCATTTTAATATCCTGTGCTGCCATTTGCATACTGACCGGGCCTGTCGAGGCCTAAATTGCGCCAACATAGGTCGTAGGATAAAATTGAGCCTGTTCGACATTGCTTTCGCCTTTTGTCTCTATTTTCTTAATTTCTTTATTTATTTGGTTTTTTTTCTTATCATTTTTCTGAGCACTATCTGTCCCACCCCAATCGCCCCAACTGCCCTGTAATCGCAGAAGCAGCTGTTCCCATCTCATCCGTGCTATGCGATTGGTCCGTTTCGCCCGCCCCACCTTCCGTCGCCCTGGCAACAGCGCATCAAAACAAGCTGGATGTCTCCGCTTCGCAGCTTCTCCCTCTCCGTTCTTTCCCTCGTTGTCGTTGCGGGACCAGCAATAGCCGCGCCCCGCTTCTCGTGTCTCTTTCCCTGCGTGTTTGCTGCGCGCCTTCTGCTCTTGGCGCAACGCAACGCAGATTGCTCCTGCGCATATCCATTCACGTAACCTTGCAAACCGCGGAAGAGAAGGCACGATCCTCAGAGCTCTGGCCATCGACCCTTCCCTTTCCGTCTGGGCGCAACTACCCCTGTACGCTGGACGTCGTAACATTCTTCCTCTGCTCCAGTTCTACGCCCCCTGTTCGACTCGACCTCACTTCGCTCTCTGCATCTACGAAGTACGTCCGTATCTGTGTCTCGCGGCCTGTTGTCTGTTCTCCTCACCCGACGCCTTGCCACCTGGCCCGGTCTTCCCAACACTCTGCTGTTCCACATTCGACAGCCAAGGCAAGACAGACCCCTCGATACCACAGGCCGATCCTATTTGCTTTCAGTTATTCTTCATTCTTGGATAATCATCCTTTCTCGTTTCTTTTCGTTTTGTTACCGTCCTCCCCTCTTGCCCATCACTCTCCTTTTCTCTGTTGTCTCGCTCTCGTTGCCCACTCCTCTGTCCTCCCCAGCTCTTCAAGCAGCCAAGCGATGCGCCGCTGAACCCGAGCACCAGCGTCCGCCGAGGAGAGCGAGAGAGCCTTGAGCGTTTTCCATCGCGAGACGGGGCCTAGTCTCTTGTCGACGTCGAATTCGCAGAAAGCATGGGTGTTTGGTGATCCTGGAGCAGCAGAGAGACGGCCAACGGCAGCAGCACTCGTACAAGCAACAGCAGAGCACCGACCACTGCGCCATGTAACAGCCCGTCAACAGCTGCATCCATCCAGCTTCTGTGTTTTGTTTGTATCACTCCAGTCCTCGTTGGCTTCACTTTTATTTTTATTCCCGTTTTCTCTCGCCGACAGCCGACTCCAACCTTCGGACAGCGTCGTCTCACGCAAAAAGCACGCTCCGTCCTGCCGGGCGCCGTTGAGCACGGAGCAGCCAATACGGTTGTCTGCCGCCCACGTCACCAAATCGATCCACGTACAATGGCAACGGCCCCGGATGGCCAACTTTATGGCCTCCTCCACGGCCGTCGCCAGCCAATGGCCGTTGCTCCTCAAGCAATTCTTCTTGCAGCCCTCGTCCAGCTGCTGCCACGTGTCGCAGCTGAATCCTCTTCCTCCGCAACCCCGGCCGTCTTCCCCTATACGCCGACCTCCATCCTCGTCCCAAGCGCCAACTCGAGCGTTGTTTATCTCTTCTCTGCCTCGGCCAGCGGCCAAGTCGAGTTCCTCTCTCTCAACATCTCCTCGACTCTCTCGTCATCCTCGGCAAGCGGCATAGAAACACTCACAGCAGGGGTTCCGTTCCTCGCGAATAATGGACAAGAAAACACTTCAACAACGTTTACACCCGCCGTTCGCTCCGATGGCTCGATATTTGTTTATGCCGGCGATTGCTCTTCGAGCAGCTCCGACTCGGCCACCGTCTGGACCTACAACCCCTCGTCCTCGACAGCACAATGGACGAGCAGCTCAATACCTCTGACTTCCACCCAGTCTGGGCCATGGTTTCTCGGCAGCAGCACCGGCTTCTCGAACCAGGTCGCACCGACCATGTCCAACTCTACCTTTTACCTCTACGGCGGCATGTGCCCGACAACAGGAACAGCCAGTTCCTCCACAGATGCCTCCAACTGGCAGAGCGGCGCCACCTATTCCAACAAAATGTTGAAGCTCGTGCCGTCCGGCGATTCATATACGCCATCCTTTGTATCGAGCAAAGGGCCCCCAATCGCCGAAGCGGGCTTCACGTTTACAAAATTGCCGGCATCCCAATCAAACCGGTCGGGCATCGTGACCCAGCAGGTGAACAGCGTCGTGCTTGGCGGCCACACCGAGGCGGCGTTTGTCAACATGAGCACCGCCGCGATCTGGAGCCTTCCAGAAGAGGCATGGTCCTTTGTGTCCATTGCCAACCCGTCGTCGGCCAAGCCTGGCAACTCCGAGCTTACAGTCGTACGAAAAGACAGCACATCCTCCACAGCGGCTGCACCGGACAGCCGCTCAGGACATTCGGCCGTTCTAAGCGAGGATGGCAACTCATTGGTCATCCTTGGTGGCTGGGTTGGGGACGTTACCCAGGCCGCAGACCCACAACTAGCTGTTCTCGAGATGGGACCCGACTACGGACAGTGGCAGTGGTCCATACCGCCAACACAACCTTCAGGCTCCGGCATGTACGGCCACGGTGCTGCCCTCCTGCCCGGCAATGTCATGGTCGTCTACGGCGGCTATAACATTAGCAGCTCATCCACCTCACCTGCAAAATTGATCCGGAGAGGCTCCCCGTCGGACGGGAACGGTCTCATGTTTTACAACCTGACCAGTCTCTCTTGGTCCGAGAACTACACCTATCCTACCTACGACGCGTCAGCTGCCGCGCCTTCAACGTCCAAATCAAACACTTCTTCCTCCAAGATCGCTCTGGGCCTGGGTCTTGGCCTCGGTATCCCGCTTGCCATTCTCATTCTTGCCCTGCTCATACGCAGCTGTCGACGCCGCAGCCGCCAGCGCCGTCGGCGAGATGAAGCCGTTCGTGCTCTTGCCCAAGACCATCAGCAGTTCCTGCATGGCCACGACGAAATGGTGGAGAAGAACGGTGGCGCCTTGCCCTTCGGTTGGGGTAACAGACGGGAAGGAATGGGCTTCTACACCGGCGGTCATGATCCCTACGTAGGCCGCCGCTCTCTTGGGTTCGAGAGCCTTCGGAGAACCAAGCCAAGTCCTGCTTTCCCTACCTACCAGTCACCCAACCTACCTGCCGACGACCCCAGCGTGCCAGGTGCGGCCTTTTCCAATGGACGCACGCCGGCACGCAATGTCGCGCGTGGCCTGTACCAGCCAACAACAATCAATGATTACGAGTCTTTCCTAGCGCTGGGTAACAACGGAGGTGCTGCTGCAGGCAACAGCACTAACGGAATCCACCCCATCTACGAGGCCGACGAGGAAGACGACGACAACGGCACCGAGAAAGGCAAGCAGCGTGCCGGGGCACAGACTGCCGATTCAACCGGCCGGTCCATCAGCCCCGAGACTGAGGAGCTGACCGACCCTTTCCTCACGCCCAGTACACAATCCGTGCACGCTGGCTCCAACAACCCCATGCGGTCGTCGTACGCCGGCGCTCTTGGGCCTAATACCGTCAACCTCAACCCCTTCGTACGCAACACGCCCAGCCCCGATCGGGCTATGTACGGCGCGGCGGACCTGGGCGTCATGGGTCCTTCAGGTGCTGGTGCCGGTCTCTCGAAAACAGGCCAGGATCGTGATGTGCAGGAATGGGTGACAGGTCTCGAAATTGAAGACCTGCTCTTCTCACCGCCTGCTCACGGAGCTGGCGCAGCAATTGCTGCCTCGATTTCGCCCGCACCAGGCCAGACACAGCCACGTGGGCGGGTGTCACCAATCAATACCAGCCGCCGTATTAGCCTGCGGTCCAAGCACAGTAGCGGCGGTAGCCCTACGCGGAGCAGTTTCTTGGGGTCGGCCGCTGCCGCTGCTGCAGGAGCTGTGGCGGGCGTGACAGGCGCGTGGGGAAGCGGTGAAGACGAGGCCCGTACAGGGAGCAACCTGTCCGATAAGAGTGCATTCAGTTTCCTGTCGCGGACGACAAGTTCGCGCGGCCACGTGCCCCATAGTGGCGCTCCTGGGGTCTTGAACACTAAGGTGTCCAACAGCGACTCAAGTTCCGCAAGCTTCAACACAGCGCAGACCGGCTTCCGCAGCCTTCGCAACGAGGGTCCGGAATTGCTGTACGGAAAGGGGCATCAGAACGGAAGCAGCGCCGGAGGCAGCTTTGACAACGGTGGTGGCAGCCTCAACAACAATAGTGGCCGTGCGGGCGCTAGCACACCTACGACTTATACTCTGAACGCACCTCCAGTACTCCCACCTCTTGGATTCGGGACAGGTTCCCACGAGTACAGTGGTGCTGCTGGCGTTTTGGCTGCTGGCGCAGCTGTTGGCGGTGCTTACCAACATCTTCATGCCAGCGAAGACGACGAGAATGATGGCCCCCCCGGCAGCCCCAGCAAGCTCAAGGGTCGGCGCACCTGGATGGGCAGCATCATGCGCATCTTCAGCTCGGGCTCTCCCGCCAACGCGAACTTGCACTCCGACCCCTCTTTGGACGCCGCCAATAGCAGCAGTATGGGAACAGGTGCCCAGCAAGGTCCCAACTACCGTGACATGGCCCACGCTACCCTACTGCGACGGAAACAGGGCCGGTCTGACTGGGAAGCCGACGAGCTGCGTGAGGAGGAGAACACAGCAGTGGGAGCACTCCGCAGCGGTGGTCGAACCGCAAGTATGGGATCCATGCCTGGCTACAGCCACAGCATCGGCCAGGGGAGTAGTGGGCCGTCTGCATCCGGCAACATCGCGGCGGGCCGGCGCGACGGCAGTGGCAAGTCGGATGAGTGGGATGTTGAAAAGGCCGTGCAAAACCGTGTCGTCCAGGTCATGTTTACCATGCCCCGCGGCGAGCAGCTGCGCGTTGTCAACGCCGAGGTAGAGCGCGAAGACGATGAAGCCGACATTGGCAGCGTCAGTCAATCCGTAGACCCTCACGACTACAGCATCAACAGCGATCTTAACCACGACGACGTTGTTGACGACAATGATAGTGCAGGTGGCCTTTCAGCGCCCCCTCCTCCTCCCGTCTTACAGCGGCCTTATCAGTCCTACCGGTCGCGCTCTCCGCTTGCGATGACAGGCACGTCCAAGGCCTCGGCCAACGAGTCCTACCGCGCGCTGCCACCGCCCTCTCATCTCACATCCCCTATACCACCGGATGTTATTGACCAGCAGGACGAACAGCTACGGCAGCTACACGAGGCCTTGGCCGAGTCTAAGCGCCTGTTGTCGAGCAAAGCTATTGAGCCGTGGATGCTAGATGCCCATGATGACGACTACGACGACTATGACGACGATGCCGTGACTTTCGATGAGGAAGAGGTGCATGAAGATGAAGCGCAGGCGGTCTCGATCGACCGAGGGAAGGTTGTGGACGTGGGTTGGATGGATGCAGGGAATATGCCTTCACCCCTTAACACGTCATCGGCGACTGAGAAACGCAGCCACACAGCTGGGGAGCGCAGCAAGGCTGCCGAGGAGCGGGAGACGTTGGCGACAGCGGCAGCCTTGGCGCGAGTGTTGATGAGCAGACCAGGAACTGGTACGGCTCCAGCGCCAGCGCCAGCAAAAGCATCCACACCAGCGCCATTTGTAGCGACGATGCCGACCATGCCAACCAGACCAGCCGCGGCCGTTGCGCCACCCGCTTCGCCTACCCGCTCACCTGCTATACCAACAACACCCGTCAAACCACTGACGCCCGTTCGCTCGCTAGGGTCGACTTACAAGACGCCCACCAAAACCATCTCCAACGACTCGCTATCGAGCAAAGCGTCCTTGGCGTCACGGCGGTCGGGCCGGCGAGGGACGCTGGGTGGTGACACGTTGCTGGGCTCTCCAGCGGCGACCGAGGCGGCCAGCACGATCAAGAAGCCGGCCGGATTTGTGTTGGACATGGTGGACAAGATTGAGTTGACGGGGTCACCCAAGTCGGGGCACAGCCGTCTTGATGCTTAACGAGGAAGGCTGTCATGACTAAGTACGCGAAGGATGATATGGGATTTGATTTAGGATTTATCTACGGAATATGTTGGAAATATGGGCGTTTGCAGCTGTTTTTTGTAATATATATTTATTTCTCAATAATCAACAATTTTTGGATTTTTTTTGGGCTTATTGGATAATTTAGTTATAAGGATATTAATATGACCTCGGAGAATTTTATTTTTAATAAAAAAAACCATCACAACAGTGCATTTACACGAGGTAGATAAGTAAATTAAAGACAAAGTGTTGCATTTGATGACAAAAATAAAGAGTAATCACGTAAATTGTACTTTCCCAATTGAGCATTGTAAACCCAAAACTTTTAATGATGCAAAATTAGGAGCTGCTGTGTTAGCAATGCTCTACCTGGTTGCCTTGAATGTTGAAGCCTCCGTCCAACCATGAACGCCGTAAAAGTGTAACAAAAGTACCCCGTATATATACAAGATGAAAACGAATCGACTCTCCTCAGTAGTCCTCAAACTCAAAAAAGGCGTTCCGCCGCAGGATGGCGTCAATGAGGCGCCGGCCCGGGAAATCGGCCATGACCACGCCAACGGGCGTGTACGGCCCAGAATGCGGACCGCCCGTCTCCCAGCCCTCGGCCAGGTCATCGCCGCGCTCCAGCCACCGACCAGTGCGGTCGTTGATGCCCACGACAGAGTGGTTCAAGGGTCCGGCCGCCGCGTCAATGGGCGCCACGCCGACGCTCGCGCTGAGGTGGGAGAGGAAGAGCGGCATGTCCGCCTTTGTGGCAACGTCTGGCGCCGTCGCATTCTTCGCAGCCAACTGCAGGTTGTCGCGCACGGCGTCCCACTTGTCGTCCAGGGCAGCCAGGTCGGGCGTCTGCCAGTAGTCTTCAATTTCCAGAAGACGGGACGACAGCTCCCAGGGGACGCCGAACCAAGGGATGGCACCCGGGGGCGCAGCCAAGTAGCTGACGGGGAAGTAGGGGAACTCTTGCAGCACCAGGATCTTGCCGCGCAGCTCGCCGACCGAGGGGATGTGGGCGGGCGGCGTCTGGAACTGCGGGTCGTCGGTGGTGTTGAAGCGGTAGAGATGCTTGGCGAGGCCGGGGGCGGTGCGCGGGTCGTGAAGGCGGTAGTTGTCAAAGGCGGCGAGAAAGGGCGGCGAGACGGCGGCGTCGATGGCGAACTGGCCGGCGTCCTTGGCCGGGCCGGGCGGGTCGGACACGGAGCCGTTGAGGGGCAGAGCCTCTTCTTTGAGGCGCATAATGACAATCTCGGACGGATGGGCCGCGAGAAAGGCAAAGACGGTCTGCGCCACGTCTGCAAACTCGTAGCCCGTGTAAACGGAGGCGTGGTATATGCCGAGGGGGTCGGCGGTGTTGGGGGACGACGGTGGCGTTGGCTGTACCTGCACACGCGCCCGCACATCGAGGTACCGCACGCCGGCCGCCAGCTGCTCACCCAGCGCCGCGTTCTGGCAGCGGTAGCCGAGCAGGTCGACACGATGGGTCATGGTGTCGTGGGTGCCCGGGATGGCGAGGCGGGCCAACGACCAGTCGTCCGGCGCGGCGGCCATCCAGTCGGCATACAGCGACGCGTTGGCGCCGGTCAAGGCAGCGGCAATATCGAAGGAGAAAGGGGACGCGTGGCTGTCCTCGGGACTCGTGCTGATGGGGGCCAGCGGGTCGTAGGTACTGGCGCCAGCAGGCCATGCTGCCGTCTTGGCCGTCTCGACGGGTAGGACTTCCGCCGCCGTGTGGGCTTGGATGAAAGGCACGTTGCCAGTCGACGGCGACTCGAGCACCGGGATGGGGTCAAATACGTTAAACCATATCGTCAGGATAAATGCAAGCAGCAGCACCAAGGGCACCGACAGAAAAGCGCAGCGGGTGTTGCTGCTGTTGGTCGTGATACACGGCACCAACGGCCGCTTGCCCGGTCGGGGCGCCGGGTGGCGGCGGGGGAAAAGGGTCATGGCGGCGGAGGGAAGCGGCTAAAGACAGGAGTATAGTTTATGGACAAGGGGAAAGTAAGAACGCTTTAAAGCAGAGTCGAGAGCAAAACAGCTCGCGACGCAACCATTTTCGAGACAATTTTCGAGACGCGATGCTGGCTGCTGCGTGCGAAGAAACGGGCACAACACAGTGCAGGAACGTAACGAAGGGCAAAAGAGAACACGAATCAAAGCAAGAGATGGAAGAGACAACTCCCCCTCTTCTTCTGCCGTTCGGACGTGCTGGGTGATGGCTTCGAGGGCTCGCCGTCGTCGATGCTGCTGTGTTTGACGTCTAACGTTGGACGGAAATCACGTGCATACATCGAATTCAACGACATCATGGCGAACGTGCCTGGCAAACAGTTCTCATTGGCTCGCTACTTTATGCACGTGATGAGTCACATGCACGCGACTCGCCTACTTGGGGAATGCTTTTTTTTTTTTTTTTTTAATATTATTTCATTTTCATATCTTTTCCTGACAGTGGTTGAGCGCCTTCAGTCTGCTGGTTTCGCCCATGCGGCCCACTCCCTTGGCCTCGATCGACACTGCCGGCCCGGTTTTTACACATTCACAGCACTCTTCTTGTTTAATGGACAGTGGCAGGGGGGGGGGGGGGAGAATGATTTTGGGGCTGTTTCGGTCTCCCTTTTCCTCCCTAGATCGCGTGGGCCGACGATTTGGCGGACGATGCGATCGATCGTCCATGGAGGCTAGGGAGATGCTCAGGGTTGGTGCTTGTTTTCACAGCTGGCTGTCGTGCAGTGGCAGAGTGGGCAACCGGCAGAACGAAGTATGCTGGACATGGCATGGCAAATGCCATTCTACTCATTGATATGACCGAGCTTCCGTCAACGAGGAACACGGGACGGAGCTTTCAGTGAGCCAGGATCCCTCCTGGTTTTGTGTTGCCACTTTGCAGTGATGTAGCAGTTTTTTTTTTTTTTTTTTTTTTTTTTTTTTTTTGTTTT